>VZRZ01008717.1:1412356-1455898 GCA_013398175.1 Climacteris rufus | reverse complement strand
TTTTTTTTTTAACGAGTTGCTTATTTAAAAAAGAAAAAAAATCATTAAAAAAAACCTGATTTGGGGGGAAAACAAAAGGGTCCTGCGGACAAAGCGAGCTTGGGAGCCTGGTGCATTTTAGGGACTGATCGTGCGAAGCGTTTTTAACGACCTGTTGTTTCGATTTGTGACGGTTTTAACGATGTTGCATCAAGATAAAAACTTATATTCAACTAGAGCCTGGGTCGGGTTTTCTCTCAACTTGGGGGGTGTCCCGCAGCATCGGGGTTTTGTTTGGGGGTTGTTTATTCTTCCCTTTGAGTCCCGGTGCTGATGCAAAACCCTCCCCGAGCTCCCGCCGGGTTCGGGCGCCGGGATAAATCCAGTGCTGAGCGTCGCCTCTGCCCCATTGAACTCTGGCTTTTCACTTTTCCTGCCTTTTATTTTTTTTTTTTTTTATTTATTTCCCAGCCGGGTTCTGTGTGTTTTTGGTTTTATTTCCCGGCTGGAGGGTCCTGTAGACCCCTGTCCCTGCAGCTGCTGGGAAGTCACCGGATCCAGTTTGGTCTCAGCTTGTCCGACACCGTCCCGATGAGCCGCTGGCTTGATTTTGAACGGTAATAAATGATTTTTCTTTCCTCTTTTGGCTTCTCCCTTCTAAGTTTTTTAGTTTAAAAAAAGGATAAAAAACCCCACCCTTAACAAACCAAACACACACCTTCCCTAAAATCAAGCTTTTGGCTTGGTATTTTGCAGCTGTTTCGGGGGTTTTTGGGACTGTTTTTAAGGATGTTTGTCCCTTTGCCGCAAAGTTGGAGCATGGCCACAGCTTTTCCCGGACCCAGCAGGATAAACTGCAACACAACCCTTGGTCCAACATATTTTTGGGGTGTTTTATATGATTTTTTAATATTTAGACTTTTTCCTCCCATATTTTTGCCCAGGCTCAGCTGTGACAGGTCCCCAGCCTGTGGTGTCTTCCCTCCTGCCGCTTCCATAAATCTCCGCCGTGCTCGTATAACCCCCCTGGCTTTTCCCAGGATTTCTGGGGTGCCTGTGACCCCACAACCATCTGGTCCTGCCTTTCCTGCACCCCCAGACCTCGCTCCCTTTTTCTTCATCCTTTTCAGGCTTTTTGGTGTCTTGTTTCGTGGCCAGAGGTTTTCTGGGCAGCCTGAGCTCGGCTCAGGATCGGACTTGGATTTTGGGATGGGAGCTGGGATGCAAAGATGGACACTTGCTCCAGAGCTGGGCAAAAATGGGTTTTGGGAGAGGGGTAGGATTCACCCCTTATTCCTATATTTATTTAGATCCAGGGAAGCTTTGCAAACCTGGCTCTAAATAAAATTAACCCAGAGCCGCTTGCAGGATGTTGCTGCCTCAAAATTTTTGGAGGTGAATCGCAGCTTCCTGGCAGGTTATTCCCTCATTTTCCTCCCAATATCACCTTCTCTTGGCACTTTTTATTTTTGGGAGAACACATCCAGCTGCCTGGCCCTGATTAAATAAGGAGAATTTGGGCAGGAGATGTTTGGGACTGGTGCCTTCCCCCAAATCAGCTCGGGGACCTCAGTCCCCACCATCTAAATCCTCATCCCTGGATTTGCTGTGATTCACATTCCCTGTGGACACATCCTGGGGGTCACTGTCCCTTTTTCTAGCTGCAGTGGGGCTGGTTGGAGAAGCAGAGCTGACTTTGGGGTCTGTGTGGGGTTTTGTGGGAGTGCTGTCCCATGGGAAGTCACCCCAGGATCCAGCACGGTGCCCGTGGGGTGACTGTGATCGCTTCCTGCTCTGGAATCCTTTCCCTGCTTCCTTGGCAAAGCAAAGGCAGGAATTTGGGATTCCCAGTTTTCCCCTTTGCCCCCTTCTTTCTGTTTTATATTTTATTTTTGGGGTGCAGCGACCTGGGAAAGATCCCTCGGTCTTAATGTGTGCAGCCCCAGGAGCAGACTATTTTGGTGATCCAGGTGTTATTCCTTCCTCTTCATCCCAAAGGGATCCCTAATTCCTTGCACCACTACAATTTATTTTTTTGATTCCCCACTGATTTTTTTTTTTTTCCCCAGCACCTCCTGGAAATCCCCCAAGTAGGAGAATAGCTGGAGCAGGACACAGGGTGTTGCTGCCCCCCATTAATATTGGTCCTCCATGAGGGACCTCATTCCAGGGCAGTTTTCTGAGGAGATTTGGGGGTGGAATTGTGCCCTTCTGCCCATCATCCTGACTTTTTCCAGGCTCCTGAAGCTCCTGGCTTCCTGGGATCTGGCAGTGCTGAATAAATAATAAAAACTAAAGTGGTTTAAGCCCAAATTTGTCTGGTTTATGACTTGTCTTTCTTTTTGGGACTGAGCCCTCCCTGCACCCTGGGCTGGATGGGGGGGGGCGTCTGGGTGATCCCTACTTGGGTTTGCAGTGTTTTTTGGGATGGCTGCAATATTTGCAGGATCCTGTGTGCGTATTCCAAGCATGTTGGGACATGTTTTGGGATGGGGCGGGACAGGGTCGTGTGTCACCAGTGCCGCAGGACTGCGGACATTTGCGGGTGCCACCATGTCTGGTGCAGGAGGACGTGTGGCATTTGGGGTCACTCTGACCTGGTTTTAAAGCTATTCCCTCATTTTCCCTGATCCCTGAGCAGGGCTGGAGCCTCTTTCCCTGTCGTTTTGCTGCTTTTTGGGGTCTGCATGCACCCTCCCTGTGAGGATCTGCAGTCCCTCCATTCGTCCTGGGCATCTCCTGAATCCTCATCTCCATCCTGACCTGCAGCCTTTTCCCGGGGTGCAAGCAGCATCCCAACCCCATGGGATGCTCCCAGGGCTCACTGGCACGTGGAATTGGGGGCACAGGGACAAACCCTGGGGGTATCCTCTGTGCCACCCTCCTCCAGAGCTCCTTAAACCCCTTTCCAAACTTTACTTGTCCTTTGAAAGTCCCATGGGCATTGCTGGGCTGGAAAACAGCTGGAATTCCTCCAGCTTCCCAGCTCATAGGTTTTCCATGGGGCAGAGGGGTGATTTTGGGGGATGCTCACCCCCAAACACAGCACAGCTGCGGAGCACCTCATCCATGGATGCTTGGAATTGGTCACAGCCCCTGGCAGAGCCCTCTTGAACTGGTGCCAGGTGCTCCCAAGCAGGAATTACCGGGATCGCTGGAAACGGGAGGAAAACCACCAGGAGCTGATCAATGCGGCATCACCAAAGTGTCCCTCGCTCCTTCCACCTCAGTTATCGATGCTCACACCAGGTTTGTCCCCAGACCACTCCGTCGTGTTCCGCACAAATCCCGACATCTCCGTAAGGTGAGAACTCCGGTCCTGGGGTTAAATCCCGGGGTGGGAGTGGGGTGGGCTGCTGGGCATCGAGGAATTTGGGGTGATGGTCACTTAAAAAGCAGGAGTTAATTCCAATGTCAGCTAAATTAATCCTGAGCAAAATAAAATCTTGGATTTGGCTCTGAGCTCGAGGCTGAGCTGCTGCGAGCAGCGCCTGGGCTCGGCTTGGAGCTGGGATTTTTTGGCTCGAGTGGATCTTTAGATTCTGGCTTGGCCAGAGTTGGGTTTCTGCACATTCTCTCCTTTCCATGCTCCGTGCCTGGCTGCCTCCTCAATATTCTCACATGTTGGGAAGCCAAACATTGCTCCGCTCACCTTAAATAAAAATATATTTATAAAAAATACATTTATCTACATTTAACACCTTGCTGGAACAGAGCTCTGCCATGGGCTCCCTGCTTTGGCACTTGCAGGGCTCGTCCCAAATGCTGGAATTTTTTCCAGCTCTCTGCCTTTCCACAGCCAACACATCCCTGTTGCACCAATACCATCTCTAAACTCAGTGGGAAATGAGGTCCTTCCCAAAATCCAGGACATGGGAAACCTTCCTGCATAGCATGAACAGGATCACAACTGGGATTTTATCCCAAATTCCTTGGTTTTGGGTGGGTTTGCATCACTGCTGCTGCTGCTGTTTGAATTGGGATGCAGGTAGTCAGATGCAGGGTATGGGCATGGGATGCAGGAGGTGGGATACGGGATACAGGATGTGGGATGCAGGATGCACAGATATGGGACAGCAGATGTGGAATGAACGTGTTACGATGCAGGATGGAGCAGGTGAGATGCAGGATCTGGGATGCAGGGATACAGGACACTGGGTGTGGGATGCAGGATGCACAGATATGGGACAGCAGATGTGGAATGAACGTGTTACGATGCAGGATGGAGCAGGTGAGATGCAGGATCTGGGATGCAGGGATACAGGACACTGGGTGTGGGATGCAGGAAGTGGGATTCACGGTCTGGGATGCAGGAAGTGGGATACAGGATGCAGGAGGTGGGATGTCAGGTGCAAGGATACAGGATGCTGGATACAGGAGGTGGGATGAAAGGATACAAGACACTGGATTTGAGACACAGATGGTGGGATGTAGGGTGCAGGATGCAAGGACAGAGAACACTGGCTGTGGGATGCAGGGTGTGGGATAAAGGACATGACAAATAGGATATTTGGGAAATAAGGGAAAGGGAAAGCTCTGGATCAGGCATGAGGAGCAAGAAGGAGCCCAGCACTGTGCAGCCCACCCTTCCCTGACCAGATAAGCTCCATCAAGGATGCGAAACTGGCAATTCCCAGCAATTCCAGCTCCTACCCATCACTGCCTGTGTGTGTGCAGGTGGTGGGAAATGGGAGGTGGGATATAGGATGCAAGCAGTGGGCTGCAGGATGCACTTCCATGTGTACAGGGAAAACAACTGCACTGCCAAGTGGGAAACATTCCAGGACAGTGATAGTGATCAAATCCCACCAACCAACGCCCTTTGCTATCCCAGCTGTCCTGGCAGTGCAGCTTTCCTTGGAGTCACTGTCCCCAGTTCCTGGGAATCCCCTTGCTCCCCACACCATCCCCACAACTCCATATCCCAGCTTGCCATGCTCCCAGTGAAGTCATCAGCTCAGTGTTTTATCACCCACACCATAAAATCCAAATATATAAATTATATAGATATATACACACACATATATATACACTATATATATAGTATAAATATAAAATATATAAATGTGTAAATATATAAATGTGTAAATATATGATTAAAATATATTTATATATTTATATTAAAATATATAAATAAAACGTATAGATAAAATATATAAATATATAAATATATTTTTAAAATACCTGCTCCAGTCCTCCTTTTCCACGTTTGAGAGTGGAAGGAAAGCAGAGGGAGCATCTTCCCACCCCCACCAGGTTATTTATTCATGGAAAAGGCCGAGGCTGGAGCAGAGCTCCAGCACAGCCCTGGCAGCTGGCGGCTCCCTGGGAACTGTAATTTGCACGAGCAAAAATAAACTAATTGTTATTTTCCATTTACATAAAGGGAAGGGAAGAGAAGTTGGAAGAAGGGGGGAAGGAGGCTGGGAATGCGAAGGGAATGCGCTGCTAGGCGGGCTGTGCCAAAGTACTGGCTCATTCCCTGCTCCCCACAGGAGCAGGGAATCCTGCATCCCCACAGGATGTGGGGCTCATCCTGTCTGATCACTGGAGGAGCTGAAATTTATGGAGATGATGGTGCTGGATCTTCCTCACCATGGGATCAGGGCCCACTTCCAGAGGTGTGAAGCCCATCCCGATGAAGGTGCAACACAACAGGGGAGAGAGGACAACCACTTCCATCAGCTGGATGGAAGGAAAGGTCTGTCGGTGTCAGGACAGTTTTGGGGGATGGAGGTTGTTTGGAGTTTTCACTGTGGCCATGGTGTGTGTGGATCAAAAGGAAGAACATGGGCATAGAACCCTGGAAGGGTTTGGATTGGGAGGGAACTTAAAGATCATTTAATTCCAAACCCTGCTATGGGCAGGGACACCCTCCACTATCCCAGGTTTCTCCAAGCCCCACCCAACCTGGCCTTGGACACTTCCAGGGATGGGGCAGCCAGAGTTTCTATGGGTAACCTGTTCCAAGGCCTCACCACCCTCCCAGGGAAGAATTCCTTCCCAACATCCCATCGAACCCTGACCTCTGGCAGTGGCAAACCTTAGATCTTTGAGTTTTTAACCTTTTTCCCAAGTGAAGGGCACCTGGTGGAGAGGTGTTTGTGGATCTGGGCTTGGGATGGAGGTGAGAGTGAGGATAAACAGCAGAGGGGGATGGGAACATTCCTCTCTCATCAACTGTGCAGCCCAAGGACTCCTTGGACCAGGAAGGAAGAAGATGAAGAGATTTCCCAGAAAGGCTGTGGATTCCCCATCCCTGGAAGTGTCCAAGGCCAGGTTGTAGCAACCTGGGATGGTGGAAGGTGTCCCTGCCCATGGCATGGTGGTTGGAACGAGATGGTCTCTAAGGTTCATCCCAACCCAAACCATTCCATGATTTTATGAGGAACACATCCATGTCCTCATGCATTGGATGGGTGGAGACTGGAGATGCTGTCAGCACTGGAGAGACCCCTTCCATGCCGACACATCCCAGGAACCTTTGTCATAACACTGAGGATGAGACGTCGCGGGCATTTAATTCCGATTTATGCCGACAGGTTCTGTCCGTTAATTAAATATCCATTGATTGTTCGGAGAACACTTCCTTGGGTTTATCGCGTTTCTCGGAGACAAATCAAATTGCCACGTCATTAACTTCCAGCTATCCAATCCATACATAATTACTGCCTTATTAATACCTCCGAGTTACGAGGAAGTTTGAGGCAATTAATATTTGTGGGATAGTTTGTATCAAGTTAATTCCGTCAGGGTTATGTTAATAATGTGGACATCTAATAAGCTGGATAATTAACGTCTTTCTCGTTAGCATCTTCTCAGGTGCCAGTTAAATGTCAGGCCAGGCTTTGTGGCCGGGCTGTGTTTAATTAAACACGTTATTAACGAGGGACTCACGGCTGTTACATGTGAGCCAGGTAGGAGCAGCACGTGATTCCTGCCCTGCCTGGGCTTTGGATGCAAAATGAGCTTGGGAATGGGTTGGAAATGGGATTTAGGGGCTGTTCCAAGGCAAGGATGCAGGAGGAGGTGTTTTTTGCCTTGCAGGAAGGTCAGGATATGCTCCTGGTCCGTTATGCTCGATTCAGAGCAGGGTTTGGATTTAATGGATGGTCTTCCAAAAAAGTGGCCAAAACCATGGGCTTCCTGATGTGGACATGGACACAATGGAGTGGACAAGGTGCTGGGAGCATCTGTGACCACATTCCCCACCAAGCCTCAAAATGATCCAAAACTGATCCCCATGAAAATTCAGGCAAATTTTAGGCTTGGCCTTAGCCAAAATGTGGAGCTTTGGGTTGGGTTTTTTCCTAAGACGGCAGAAGTTTTGCCAGTGCACCCTGGCCCTGGGATCATCTCACTCCACCTTGCTTCCCTGGGGTTTTCCTGCTGTCTGAGAGCAGGGTTTGGATTTAAGGGATGGTCTTCCAAGAAAGTGGCCAAAACCACGGGCTCCCTGTTGTGGACACAGTGGAGTGGGCGAGGTGCTGGGAGCATCTGTGACCACATTCCCCACCAAGCCTCAAAATGATCCCAAACCAATCCCTATGAAAATTCAGGCAAATTTTAGGCTCAGCTTTAGCCCAGATTTGGAGCTTTGTGTTTCTTCCTGAGCTGGCAGAAGCCTTGCCAGTGCACCCCAGCCCTGGGATAATCTCACTCCACATTGCTTCCCTGGGGTTTTCCTGCTGCCTCATCCCTTGAGCTGGCACCATGGAGTTCTTGGCCATAGGAACTTCTCTGGGAGACATCCACGACCTGACTGAGCCTGGATCTCTCCGCCCACAGCCTTCCCTTCCCCGCTGCTCATGAATAAAAGATTGACCCCGTCTACCTGGCCTGTTTGTCCTTGTGAAAAATTAATCAGCTGCTGATTAAGTTTTAAGGAACTGATGTGTTGCCCAGGTGGGTCGATGTTCTCCAGCTGCCCAGAGGGGTGGGAAGTCATGGAGCTGGGATTTGTCCCCTCTGCTTGTTCTGGGAAAGGGACAGAGAGAATTTTTTTCCTTCTCCAGTCCTGCTTTGGTTTCCTGTAAGAAATCCTTGTGGGATAGTGGGAGGGGAAGGACCAGGCTGGGCACAGCTCATTTTTGGGTAGGTGACGATGCACGGAGGCTCCAGAGCACAGCAGAAATTATGGAATTTGGGAAAAGAGACACAAGCCATGACCACAGAGGAAAAAAAAGGCTCCATGTGACCTGAATGAGGTCCTCCCTCCCTGGAGAGTGTGGTGACTGCAGAGGTTCTCCCTCAAAAGCAAAGCCTTCCTGGGGCATTACCCCTAGGAAAAAGAGGGAATAAACCAAAACTAAAATACTTTTCCTTCTGATTTTCCATATTCCCTAAAATAAAGGCTTTTCTGCTTATTTCTTCCTTCCCCTCCTCTTGTCTCACTGCAAGGACAGAGAGGAGACACTCAGGAGCTCATTTTTAATCACAATTAGGATCTCAGTTACTGCTATCCCCAAAAATGTTCTTACTGCAGGTGGCTCTTCATGTTCCCTGTTCTGGGACAGGCTGGGAAAGGAGAGGGGGGAAGGATCCTCCATCACTCCATGTGCAGGGGCCGTGCTCACACTGCCACTACAAAGTTGCCTCCCTGGTCAGGGGTTCCATCTCCATAAATATTTCAGGAACCAGCGTGGGGGTCCCGAGGGTCTCCTGGGATGGGTCGTTAGTGCAGGACGAGGAGGCACCGGACAGACGGCAGAGGAGGAGTGAAAAAAACTGTCATGAAAACCAAGCAAAATGCTGCCAAAGCCACAAGGTCAGGGATGAAATATTCATGGAGCCATCGGTGCTGGAAGGCAGGTGTGGAGGTCCTGGGAAGGCTGCGAAAACCCAGCCCTGGCTTCTTTGTCTCCCATCACAAATGCTCAGCTGCAAAGTTTGGGGGGGTGGTTAAAGATGTGTGAGCCCAGTTGTGCAACAGCTGGACACATCTGGCACCACGTCCCCCTGGTGCTCCTCTCCTGTGCTCCCCAAGAGGTGGGATTGGGAAGGGAGACTTGGTGGCCTCTGTGGGAAGCACCAGGTGTGGGAAAAATGGGCCTTGGGATGGAGGTGGTTGGATGGGAGGGATGGGCAGTGGGATGGAGGTGGTTGGGTGGGAAGGATGGGCAATGGGATGAAAGTGATTTACCAGGAGGGATGGGAAATGGGATAGAGGTGGTTTAGCAGGGGGAATGGGCAATGGAAGGGGAGTGGTTAAGTGGGAGGGATGGATGTGTTTGAGTTGGAGGGATGGGCAAAAGGCTGGGGTTGATTGCTCTGGGATGGATGGATGGATGGATGGATGGATGGATGGAAGTGGTTGTGGTGTCAGAATAGGCAACGGAATTGAGGAGTTTGACCTGGAGGAATGAACAATAGGAGGCAGGTGGACTGCGGGAGGAATGGGCAATGGGATGGAGGTGGTTGGATGGGAAGCATGGAGCCTTCAGATGGAGGTTTGTCCCTGCATTTCCCTTTTGAGGAAGTGGTGTATCCCGTTTGGCCCCTCCACGCCCTGTCAGAGCAGGACTACACCAGGCAGCCTTCCCAAATCCCATCTCCAGCTGAGAAATCATCCCCATGCCCAAGGACCATCACCTTCCTTCCTGGCAGCCCCCAGCCACCCTGAAGATGAAATTCCCCAGGTGATGTTGAACCAGCTCTTCCTAGAAATAACACCCCATTTTCTTACACAAATTATTTCCTTTTGCCTCCGTGTGAGCTCATTAGAATTCCTAAATGCGACCACACGGATCGATGAGGTGCTGGGCCAGCGCACGGCAGTCGATTCCTGTTTTCCAGGAGACTTTTCCTCCCTGTCTAATCAGGGAAGGCAACGTCTTTCTCCCTGATTTTTCCTCTGGTATTGGTCCCCTGCTGATTAATTTCCAATGGGTCAGTTCAGCAGGGAAGCAGGCTCTCTGGTTTAATTAGGAAGGGGTGATGTGAGTGTGGATTATCCCACAGCTGTCCAGTGGTTGGATATTGTGGATGTGTGCCAGGAGTTCCAGCCTTTCCTGAAATGAAATTACAAAAGAAAATACTTGGAATAAAAGGCTTTTGTGCTTGTCAGGACAGTGTCCGGCGCAGGAGCTGATTAAGCAGCTTCATTGCCACCTGCCTGAACCTGCAGGCAGCTTTTCCCAGGCCTTTCCACAGGGATCTGAGGTCAGGATGCTGTTCCCAAAACATTGAGTGACACCAAATAGTAGAGGATGGAACAACTCTTTGCCTTACGGGATTTTATGGGATGGCAGGGCAGCATCCCTGTGTTACCCTTGTGCCGTGCTGCCCCCGGGAGCGTTGTGCCACTGGGATCTGTGCACACACGCTCGCTCCCGTCGGTTTTCCCGGATCCAGGTCTCCTTGCTGGGAGCTGCCGAGTCAGCAGGCTGCACATCTGCAGCGCGGGATCCACTGGAGGACGATATTAATCAGGTTTTTTTTGGTTTTTTTGTTTTTTTTTCCTGGACTTTGGCAGCTTCCCGGTGCTCGCAGCTGTGCCTGCGCCCTGGGAAATCAGCTCCGGTGACTCCCGTGCTGCTGGCTGGGAATGCACCTCGTCCCCAGGAGCTTTTGGGGCCATAGGGACAGATGTGTCCCCTCTGACAGACAAGCTGGAAGGAGGGGAGATGCTGTTAATTCCCTAATTCTGAGGGGTGATGTCCTGGCACCCCTTCCCAGATATTAAGTGGCTTTATCCCTATCCCTTTTCCTTGGTGCTCTTGGAGCACCTTTGGATGTTTTTTCCAGCAAAGAGAACATCCTGGACCACGCAGCATGATCAAGATCCCAAACCCTCCCCATGATGCCCAGAGAGGGAATAAAGTGTTATGGGATATGGGAGATACATTAGGATGGGGACCTCTCCTCCACGTGTGGGATTTCAGGTGACACTCCTGACCTCATTCATCATCTGGATCTGGATGAGGCCATGTGGATAATTAGGATAATGAGTTGTACTTAGGCAGTGCTTTAGCCTTGGTGGGAATGGTGGGAAGGCTGGAAAAGAATCTTCTCCCAGTGAGAATCTCTAATCCCACTCTTGGAGAATTGCCTGTCCCGGTGCCTCAGTTTCCCTGGGTGCACATGGGGGTGTGTGGGGTGGATCAGTGACACAGCCCATCCTAAGGGTCATATTATGTTGTCCAAGGGATTTTGGGGCCGGCACTGTCACGTGCCTGTTCTTTCAACCCTATTTCCCATCACCTGGATCTCCAACCCCTTTCCCTTACATCCTGACGATGGTTGTGACTGGGGGGAGGTGGGAAAATGGGATGTGGGAATTGAGGGTCTGCCACACCATGGGCAGCCGGTGAGGGCGGGGTGGGTTTGCTCAACCCTTGCTGGCCCCACACCTTTTGTTTTTGCGCTGTGCTCCCTTCCCTATGGACACCGGCTCTCCAAAGGGGTTGGAAGCAGGAAAGGTGCAAGGAAAGGGGAGTGGCTCTCGCTCTTTTGCGATCCCTTTGTGTCCCGGTGTACTCAGCTCTCACTTATTCTCTTTGATTTTATTTTTTTTTAGTTCTTTTTGTTGCAGTTATTTTTCATTTTCCCTCCCTGTTGGCATTTTTTCCCCCTCAATCCCTCCCCGGCTCCCCCTTCCCGTGATTCACCAGAAACCTGAGAGGGGGAATCATTCGGGATGCAAAGGGCTGTTAGTGGGTCACTGGTCTCCTGCGGTGGCATCCTCCAGCTTCCAAGCTCTTAACCCTTCCCAAGCCACAGGAACAATCCTCACACATCCCCCTTGCCCCCGCACAGATCCCCCTGGAAAAATCCCCAGCAATCCTGAAATCCCTCTGCAGAAGGGCCAGGTGTGATGGGTTTGGGGGACTTTGGGCTGAAAAAAAATGGCTTTGTGGCTGCTGAGTGGTCCGATTTGTAATGCTGGGAGGCGGCATGGGGAATTATTGCTCTTCTAGGGACTTGGAATTACAGATGTGGGAGGAATGGGGTTGGGATGGGACATTGGAGGATGCTTGGGTATGTTTGTTGTCAGCACAGCAACATGGGCAAAGCCAGAGCAGCAGCACGCCGGGATATTTTGGGAATTTGGGAAGAGTTTTAAGCAGAAGTGCTGGGATAGTGGGGAAATTGGTGCTGCCAGCAGCAAATCCTCCTGGAATGCTCAGACTCATGGGCACCAACATATTGGAGGATATTGGAGGAGGACTTGGGGCAGGGATGGAGGTCTGAGAAGCTGGACACCACTGTGGGTGGGGACATGTTTGGGAATACCAGGATTAGACTTTTGGCTATAGAGGGACAGTGTGTGGGATTTGGGGCACGATGGCAATCCGGGATAAAAGGTGGGATGGCAGGTGTGCTGCTGTTATCGGATACTGGGGATGAAGGACTGTCCCAGCTGCACAGAGCAGGTCTTTGGAAGAGCCCATGTTGAAACACATGAGCTCTGACTCCTGGATGTTGCTTTGGAATGGCTGGTTCCCAAATATGGGATTGGAAAACCGTGTCCAGCACAGAGGGAGGGAACATCAGGATCCTGCAGTGAGATCATCACTTCAGATCCTCAAAACAGTTTTGGGCCCCTCAGGACAAAGACACTGAGGGGCTGGGGCATGTCCAGAGAAGATCTGGGAAGGGTCTGGAGCACCAGGAGAGGTTGAGGGAGCTGGGGGGGCTCAGCCTGGAGGAAAAGAGACCCGGGGGGACCTTCTCCCTCTTTGCAATTCCTGGAAAGGAGGATGGAGACAGGTGGGGATTGGGCTCTGCTCCCAGGGAACAAGGGACAGGACAAGAGGAAACGTCCTCAACTTGTGCCATTGCAGGTTTAGGTTGCATATTTTGGACAATTTCTTCATATTTGGGAAAATTTCTTTATGGAAAGCATTGTCCAGCCCTGGCACAGGCTGCGCAGGACAGTGGTGGAGTCCCCATTCCTGAAGGGATTTAACATCCATGTGGATGTGGCACCTGGGGACATGGCCAGTGGTGGCCTTGGCAGTGCAGGGGGAGTGGTTGGACTTGATCTTCGAGGGCTTTTCCAACCTAAATGATCCCATGATTCCATGATTCAGCTGTGGATAGACAGGAATGAGCTGTTGGCCACTACATGTCACCACCAAGCTCCTCTTGTCCCAAAATCCTTGCAGCTCCTCCAGCCCAGGGAGAAAATCCCTTTCCCTACAGGTTTGTCCCTGCTCCCCGAAATGAGGAGAAATAAATCCATGAGGATATGGAGAGGCAGAAAAAAAAAATCACATTTAAAGACAGTCTGGCTGTTCTTTCAGTATCTGGGAGGTGTGTGTTTCTCTCCCGAATTGTTTGTCACCCGAGGCTACCGGGAGCACTCAATCTCAACCTTTTTGATCTCCTCCCAAAAATTCATTGGAGGATGCAGAAAAGTGGATCAGCTCCTAAGTGCTGCATCAAGAAAGTTGCAGTTTAAACAGGTCTGGTATTATTTTTTATATATGATTTTAGATTATTTCTATTTTTTTTTTCCCACCAGAGTTTCTAGGAAATTAAAAAAAAAATAAAAAAAATCCATGGAAGTGAAGAACAAGGCAGAATTACTGATGTGATAAGCAAATAAAATAAACCCTAAGGCCTCTTTAGCCACCACAGCTAAAATACCCGATTTTTAGGCTTCCCTTACCTGGATTGTGAGGAAAACAGAGGTGAGGGGATAGTTATGGCTGGAATATTTGCTGAGGGTTTTAAAAGCAGCTGAAGGTGGTGACACAAATATTGTGTGGCTTAAGAGTCTCTGGTCACCGGGGTTGTCACGCTAATGGAGCTAAATTCACTTGGAAAAAAAAAAGGAAAAACCCACGAAAATATTTAAGGAAAAAAAAAAAAAAAAAAACCCACAAAAAAATTTAAGAAAAAAAAAAAAAAAAAAAAAGAAAGGGGAAAAAAAAGGAAAAAAAAAAAAGAAAAAAAACCCCGAAAAGCAAACCTGGCCAGGATCCATAAAGCAAAGAGCTGAGCAAATTGGGGCAATTGTCAAGGGAGGTCAAATCTGTCGCCTGTCAAGGCTGGCAGTTTCCTCTAGAAAGGACTTGATGTAAATCCTCCCCCCGGAACACGGGCGGTGTCCAGGGGCAGCTCTGCCTTCCTGATGTGCATCTTTTCTGTGGGATGAGTTTTGCCTACGCAGCCGAGGCCGATTTTACATCACAATGAGCACTGAGCACCGACTCCAGGCGGCTCCTCTGCCGCTCTTTTTCCTGGTTTTGTTTGGATTCAGTTCGGGTGATCTTTGCCGGCGGAGTGGGAACAAGGAAAGGCCGTGGGATCAACGTCTGGTTCTGCTCCAATGTGCCAGAGAGAGGCACAGGGATTAAAACCATCTCCACCCCGAAAAGGAGCTGTGTGGCTCCTGAGGGCACCAGAACTTCCACAAAAAGGAATTTTTGAGGACACCACGGAGGTGCTCCAAGGGCTGGAGCCCCTCTGTTCTGGGGACAGGCTGGGAGAGCTGGGGCTGTTCACCTGCGAAAGGGAAGGCTCTTAGAGCCCTTTCCAGTGCCTAAAGGAGCTCCAAGAGACCTGGAGACAAGGCTTGGAGTGGCAGGATAAGGGGGAATGGCTTCCCACTGCCAGAGGGCAGGGTTAGATGGGATATTGGGAAGAACAGCCCCTGTTGGGAACCTCAGCAGAGGCTGAGGTAGGAGGAGGAGGAGGAAGGAAAGAATTCCCCAACTGCTGGAGATGTTTCTTCTATGTGAACATCACAAGGGTTCCAGGGATTTGTCCAGCGTGTCATTCTCCTTGGCACTGGAATGACCTCAGCTCCTGCTTGGCTTCGAACCCACTGTTGGCCTGCGAGAAAATAATAAAGAATTAATTAAGACCAAGCTCTCATCAGTGTTAATGCTTCAGAGCCCCTTTAGCCACTGTTCCTGAGCATTCCAGGTGCTTTTGCCTTATGAAATAATCAGGATGGAGATGCAGCCAGAGCAGTGGCCTCAGCCCCTGCTCCCACTGTTGTGGTCCCAAAATGGGTCTGGAAAAAAATGGATTCCAAGAGGATTTCAAAGAATTAATTTCTTCATTTTCCTCATCACGCTGCTCTTCTCCCTTCCCTTCCCTTCCCTTCCCTTCCCTTCCCTTCCCTTCCCTCTTCCTCTCCCCCTGGGAATGCCCAGGTTTTCCTACTGTTTAACCTGCCCCAGCCCAAATCTTCTCCAGCACAGACCTCAAGGGCCCTGCCTGCTCTGGTGACATCCTCTAGGAGACATTCCCAAGCTCTGACGGCCCTGCAAACCTCCTTATGGAGGTCACAGCATTCCCATGGCATCTCTATCCATTCAGGGCAATCTTGCTCCAAACAGGACCCCAGACACCACTGGGAGTAACATTAAACCTTTGGAACTCTGTCTGGACCATCAGGACCAAGTCATGGTTGCCCCACCGCAGCTCCAGCCCTCAGAGCATCTTCGTGTCCCACTGCTTCCATGAGGTCACTGGATATGGTCTGAGGGACTGTTTTATGGGAATGTGAATTCCTGTTGGGTAAAGACTCCCACAAGTTGTAGCCAAATTTTGCTGTGGATCCAAGGGGTACCAATGAGAGCAACCACCAGGAACATGGGAAGGGGTTTTTATTCCTTGATGGTTGCTGTCCAAGACTTCCAGCTCTTCTCAGAGGAAGCCATGCTGCTCTGAAGGGTTTTCTGACTGAAAAATCCCTTTTTTTTCCCCCTCTTCGAAATTTTAAGGGATCTGTTCCCTGATGAGACTCCCCACAAGCTCTTCCAGAGGGCTGGAGGTGCTGTGGGTGGGTGACATGGATTTCTTTCCATCAGGGAGAGCGAGAAAGCAGCAGATTTGGGTTAAAGAGTTGCCTGGACTTGAGGTACCCATGTCCTTATCCTGGACTGAGAGGGAAGGAGGACTTGGAATGACAAGGTCAGGAAGTCAAAACTCTGGGGCAAAACCATAAAAGATCCAGTGCAGCCAGAGCTGGTTTCTCATCCCAGCAGAGCAAAAAGGGCTCCAGGACCTTGCTTATTCCCACAAGGGACTCCAAGAATGGTGATGGGTTCGAATCAGGCTGTAACCTCAGAATTGGCCGTGTCTGCAAAATCTTTGGGAATTTTTAGTGCAGCAACTGCTGGTGGCAACAGGCAGCACAAAGAAACTCCATGGGGCATCATAGAACAAGTTGAGCTTGGGGAAATTTCTTAATCCCCCTACTTACTCAAAGGCTGGATTTTGCTTTCCCCATCACTCTGGAGAAAGGAGCCCCAAGTGCTGCTGGCTTGGGATGGGACTTGGAGCCAGAGCTTGGTCTCTGAACACGAGCTCAGCTTTGAGGGGGAGAAACCGAGAGCTGGGAAATGCTAAAAGATCCATTAAATCATCTACTCCATCCCCGGGAGGGCCGGCGGGATTGTCCCCCCGAGGTGGCTGGCATGGAAATCCTGCTGTTGTGGGGTTTTCAGGGAGATCCTCTGGGAACAGCTCCCTGCCAGTGTAGGAAACTCTGTGAAATCTCTACCTTTTGCTTCTCGTTAACGCAGCCTAATCATCTCCCTTTCCCCGGGGGATTTCTGCCCTCCAGGTACAGGAGACCTTTTTTCCATCTGCCTTCCCAGCTGCCTGTCTACCCAGGTCCCTGCAGGTCGGTACCTGCAAGGGATGATGCCGAGCCTTTGGGTCCTGGCAGCCCCCAGGGCAGGACAAGAGGCAGGAACAGCAGTTGAGTGATGGGGCAGGATGCAAACAAAAGGAAATGGTGTCCAAGGAGGATTGTCCTGGCTTAGGAATTCCCCTGGAACACATCAGGCCATTTCATGTCTCAACGCCTGTGAGGCTGCATCCTCCCGAGGCTGGCACCACCTTTCCCAAGCTGTGCAGGAGCTGGAAGCCAGGATTGTCTCATTCCCTGTGGGAACAGTACAGACATTTATGTATTTCCTTCCAAACTGGCAGCTCGTGCCACTAAGGGATCAGGATGCAGAGCATGTGTCAAAGCAGAGGGCTGGGAATGGGGGCCGGATCAGAGTGGGGATGGTTCATCCCAGGTTGAGAGCTGAGGGAAAATTGGGATTAGAAAGTTTGTGGCCTATCTGGCCAAGCAGGAGAGATGAATTCTCTGTAAGAGGGGAGGGAATGGAATTGTGAGGCCCCAGATGAGACATGATGGGTCTACAACGGGTCTGCTGGAGGGTTTGGAGCTGTGCAGAGCCAGAGGAACAGGGAAAGGGATGTTGGTTCAACACCTCTGGACATGGGCTCACTACGTTTTGCCCTGTACTGGAGATAATCCAGCAGCCAGCCCAGTCTGGGAGGGAATTTATTGCTAATCAAATCCAGAGCTCATCAGAGCTGGCAGAGGTCTCTCCTCTGATGGAAAAGCTATCACACCTCCTTCCACCCGGGAAATGACCCACATTCCCAGGATCATTGCTTTGCTTGGGCATAGAAACCATCCCTGTGGTCCAGCAGCTCCAGCGCTGAACAAAACCAGGATTGAAACCTCTGCTTCTGGAGTCTGGGAATAACAACACAATCCAGAAATAACCCAGCTGGATTTAGACTGTGAATGTGTGGTGTGAACCCAATTTTAATTGTAAAATGTTTAGAAGGTAAAGGAGGACCTGTCCTGTCCTGCCTGCACAGAGCATGGCAGGACATGGATTCCAGGGGGAATGGCTGGAGCTGTCATTCCAGGTGTGACAAAGACAGCAATAACTGACCAAAGCACTCATGAAAACATTGGAATGCTAGCTCTGAGGACTCCAGAGGCTGTTTGTATCCCTGAGAACATGAATCCAACATGGGGCAACAGGAAGCTGCAGATACAAGCAGCTGTGTCCCAAAACCCCGGAGCCACCTTCCACCTGCCTGGTTTGGATCCTACTCCCATCACTTGCTGGCACTGCATTCACCCCTTCCCATATCCCACATCAGGGGATTTGGAGCTGGATTATCTTTAAGGTCCCTTCCAACCCAAGCCACTCTACGATTTTGGGGTCACATTGCAATGGGGGTGAGGTGAGGCCAGGACGCCGCAGTTGCAATCCCAGAGGACACCCCATGGCTCTCAATCCCTTGATCTCAGGATCAAGGAGCTCTGGGGCCACATCTGCCGGCCTCGTGCTGCTGGCATCACGCTTCAGCCTGCAGGAGGGACAACACGTGGTTTTCCACCCTTGCAAAGACATCCTGGGATCAAGCAGGCTGATGTTTCTCCCTATCCCATGGGGTGAAGCCCCCACGGCTTCCACCATCCCACGCCAGCATTTCCAGCCTTGCAACCCTCCGGGTTAACCCGGGAGCATCCTCCTGCCTCCCCTCCTCTCCCCGTCTCGGCGCTCGCCCCCGCCGGCAGCCAAGAGCCTCTTTCAGGTACCTCGGAGCTTTAATTGAAAGCAGCCGCCGCTGCACACAAAACACGCCGAGACCCGGGAGCCACTCTGAAGCCTGACTCAGGATGGGGACCCTGCCGGCGCGACGCGGGGCGACAGATAATTAAAGTGACAACCGCGCACGGGGGGGATGCAGCGATGCTTCCCCCGAGGATGCTGCGGCAGCACCGGGCGAGTCGTGCCGGGCTGGTGGCTCCTTTTTGGCCACCTCCAGCCCAGCTATGTGGCCACCTCCAGGTCCCAAGCCGGGTTTGAAGTCCCCCGGGTGCCGTCGGTGCGGTAAAAAAGGCAGGGCTTGATCGCTGGAGGCTCGGGGCGTTTAAAAGCGGGAGAAGGAGCGAGCATCGTGTGTGCGAGTAAAGACAGATGGGCTAAAATTTCTGAATGCTCATGAAAGATTCAGGGGCGTCACTTGTTAAATTTAATTGGGAGAAACCCGACTCGGTGCCTGACTGCACGGTTTGCTGGCTTTTGCTTAAGAAGTCAAGTGACAAGCTTGTCGTCTGTGTTTTCCCCTTCTTTCCTTGCCTCGCTCTCTCCCGCCTGTTTTTCCCAGCTCCTGCCACCGTGAATAATTTGGGGAGGATTATCTCCTGCCTCCTGTTGGGGTAAGCATCACTCTAGGGAGGAGAGAGGTGGGATTTTGGTGATGCTGTCAGCTTGGGATGCAGGAGATGGGAGTTCAGGTGCTGCTGGATTTTGATCCAGATCCAGGAAGGGATGTAGGGGCTTCAATAAATGTCATGTTTCATCAAAGATTTGGGATGAAATCCCTCTGCCACGGGGCAGGGACACTTTTCTTCCACACATGAACACCCGGTGGGAGAGAGGGGAGGTGGCAAAACCCATCTCCCGGGCAGGAACTCCTCTGGAGCTGAGTTTTCCAGAGGATGGAGAAAAGTTTTGTGAGAACAGGGGTGACAACGACATTTCATAGCTTCTTCTCCTGGGGGATGTTGAAAGTGATGGGTGTTTTCAGTGACTGATTCTCATGTTAAAGAAAGGAGATTCCAGGAGGGAATCATCCCTCCAAAAGCAGATTTCTGTGCTTGTCGTGGCTGCCTCTGCTTCCAAAGAGAAAAATAGTCCCGGCTGGAGGGTCAATTCATCTCTTCTGAACTTTGATGTCTGCAGGAAAGCAGATGAATCAGCCCTGAAAATCCCTGCTTCCCCCAGATGACTCCAAGAGAAGCTGGAGTGACTCCCCAAGGTGTTTTCCTGATCCACACATATCCTTGGAGAGGTGATGTGGACCCTCCCCACTCAGGTGTGTGGCATCCCAGGCACAACCTGAACCTGGGGATTAGGGACAGTGGCAAAGCTCCCTAGGGCTGGTGGGTGGGAATGGGAGCTCCTGGATAAATTGTGGGAGCAGCTGGAACCCTCCCAGGTGACCTGGTTGCCACTTCACATGCACCAAGGATGTGGGACGTGAATCTTTTTAATGGGGTTTGTCTGGTGGGATCTTTGAGCCTAAAGGGGAACAATTCCTGCCACTGAGCCTTTGCAAAGTGTAAAATCCACTCATTTTTATCATGTGGCTGCTCATCCACCTACCTGGCTGTCCATCCATCCATCCATCCATCCATCCACAGAATCAGCACAGAATCATGGAATGGTTTGTGTTGGAAGAGACCTTCAAGACCATCCAGTTCCAAGCCCCTGCCATGGGCAGGGGCAACTTCCACTATCCCAGGTTGCTCCAACCTCCATCCAGCCTGGACTTCAACACTTCCAGGGATGGGGCAGCCACAGCTTCTCTGGGAATTTCATTCCAGGGCCTCACCACCCTGCCAGGGAAGAATTCCTTCCCAATATCCCATCTAACCCTGTCCTCTGGCTGTGGGAAGCCATTCCCCCAGCCTATCACTCCAGGCTCTTGTCCAAAGTCTCTCTTGGATCCCCTTTAGGCACTGGAAGGGACTCTAAGTGCTCCCTGGATCCTTCTCTTCTCCAGGCTGATCCAACCTCTTCTGAAACAGTTCCCTGGAGCTCACTGGTTTAAGCTTCACCTCTCCACAGCCTGACTGGCCTTGCAAGCACATCAAAAGTCATTCCTTTTTTGGGAATCTTCATCCCCATGGACTCAGCTGCCTCTGTGGGACATCCTATCCCAAGCAGCACAATGAGGGCATTGTCATGAGGAACATTTTGGTTCTCCTTGAAAGATTTCCTGTGGATGGAATGGATCAATTGCTTCACTGGGGTGGGTTTATGGAATGAATTTGGCCCCATTCCAGCTGCAAAGTCAGTGATTTCCTTTTATGTTTCTCAGTCCGTGATCCTGGGGCCAAAAGGCTTTTGATGAACATCTGGACATGCTGGAGTGTTCCTGCATGGAGAGGCTTGGACTCAGAGCCTGGAGTTTGGACACAGAGTGGTTCAGGGTGGATTTTTGCTCAGCTTTAGGTGCCAAACTCATGCACTTTACTGGGAGTGAGGGGTGTTGGTACCAAGATCTTCACCCCAGGTTTGTAGAACACCTCGAGTCACCCAAAATTTCATGTGAAAGTTGCTGATTTGGGTTTAAGTGAAACCACAGAGGGAAAAGCTCAGGGGTGGTGGACACCTCACTGAGCTGCTCTAACTCTAAGCTGGGTCAGGGGAGGTTTAGGCTGGATATTAGGAAAAAATTCTTTACCCACAGGGTGTTTGGACACTGGAATAGGCTCCTCAGGGAAGTGGTCACAGCCTTAAGTCTGACAGAGCTCAAGAAATGTTTGGACAATGCTCTCAGGCACAGGGTGGAATTTTTGGGATGTCCCAGAGGGCTAGGAGTTGGACAGGATGATCCTTGTGAGTGCCTCCTAACTCAGGATATTCCATGATTCTATAAACTCAATTTTTTGGGTCATTTTCCCTCTTCTTGAGCTTTCCCTTGAACCCATTTCTGGCTCCACCATCCCATGAACAGGAGCATCCTCAAAGGCTGAAGGAATGGAAACGTAAGTGCTGCTTTCTTCTTGCCACTAATTAACCCCTTCATTAACACCTTGCACTTCCAATATCCACCGGTCAAGCTTTGTGTTTGGCTGTGGGATCTTTCAGACTTGATCTGCTCTGAGACAAATTCTATAAAACCCAAATGTCAGCACAGAGCTGACAGGCTCCCACAGCTCCAGGATGACTCAGTTGCAGTTTCACACGGATCTGAGTTCTGGCTTTGAATTTCTCAGGATAAAGGTACACATTTTAACAAAATAAAAGGGTGGAATTTGTTCATTGTGGCTACCCCAGTGAGAAGGGGGGATTTTATTGCCAGTAATTAAAAACTTTTGTCTTTTTGTGCTGATCCTGCCACAGCCCGTCTCTCTATGTGGGACCTCCAGGGAGCCTCTGCTAAGTCCTTGGAATGGCTACTCAGAGGGGAATTCCCAACACATTGCGAAAACAGGGAGGGAATTCTGCCCCCCTGCTCGGCTCTGGTGAGATCCCACCTGGAATGCTGCATCCAGCTCTGGGGTCCCAGCATAAGAAGGACATGGAGCTGCTGGAGTGAGTCCAGAGGAGGCACCAAGGTGACCAGAGGGATGGAGCTGCTCCTCAAGGGAAGGCTGGGACAGTTGGGATTGTTCAGCCTGGAGAAGAGAAGCTTCAGGGTGACCAATTTTGGCCTTTTAGTACCTGAAGAAGACAACAAAAAAGATGGAGAAACTTTTTGCAAGAGCCTGGAGTGCCAGGACAAGAGGGAATGGCTTCAAACTGACAGAGAGTAGGTTTAGATTGGATATTTGGAAAAAAAATTCCTCCCTGTGAAGGCAGTGATGCCCTGGCACAGGCTGTCCAGAGAAGCTGTGGCTGCCCCATCCCTGGAAGTGTCCAAGACCAGGTTGGATGGGGTTTGGAGCAACCTGGGATAGTGGAAGGTGTCCCTGCCCATGGCAAAGGGGTGGAATGAGGTTCCTTCCAACCCAAACCATTCCATGATTCCATGAAAAATAAAGGGTCAGTACAGGCCAGAGCACATCAGGGAGCACCTTCTTTTGGAATCAATCCCAGAGGCAGCCAGGGATGCTCCTGGATTTGGGTTCTGCCGGAGAAAGGGAAGAATTTCTGTGCAAAACCTCAAAGAGAAAAGCAACTTTGTCTTTTGAACACTGCCAGGGATTGTCTCTGTACCCATCCTTTGGTTTCTTTTTTAAATTCTTTCCCCCTTAAAAAGAGGAAAAACAACCTTCCTTGTTCTCTCCATCAGCAAAGAAGGAGGAAAGGGAGGAAAATAATTATGAAAGGGAAAAAAATGCTCCCCATAATTTTTTGTGTTGACAGTGAAATCTCCAAAAATCCCCTGCTTTGCTTTGATGCAGAATAAAAGAATTTTGAATGACACAGACACTTTTGTGTTGTTCTGTTCTCCATTTTTCTGCTCAAAAATGCGGCAGTGAAGAGCCTTTTGATTCCTGAGTCTCCACCGGGATCTGTGGATCTGACATTCAGGTCCATCTGGTCAGAAGTCAGGGAACTATGGAGTTATTTAAGTTGGAAAAGATTGATTTCAACTGTTGCCCCAGCACTGCCAAGGCCATCACTGACCATGTCCCCAAGTGCCACATCCACATGGATTTTAAATCCCTCCAGGAATAGGGACTCTACCGCTTCTCTGGGAAGCCAATTCCAATGCTTGGCAACCCTTCCCATGAAAAAATTTGTCCTGAAATGGATTTAGGAGCTACTTCCAACACAGCTGGTGCTTTTCAGAGATAGTTTTCTATTTGTCTTCCAGGGCCAATCGCTTCCCTTAAATCCAAGGGTATTTGGTAAATGAGTTAGGCCATCCACTGGAATGGGCTGGTGCCCACAGAGGGATGATCCAAGAATCTTTCCAGGTCAGTGGAGTCCCATTCCCCTCCCTGCACCACTCTGTTTCATGGAATCATGGAATGGTTTGGTTTGGAAGGCACCTTAAAGCTCATCCTGTTCCAACCCCTTACCACAGGCAGGGACACCTTCCACTATCCCAGATTGCTCCAAGCCCTGTCCATCCTGGCCTTGGACACTTCCAGGGATGGGGAATTTCCTACCAAGCTGTGATACTCGGTGTGGGAGAGGCAGGAGTCCTGCACCAGGATTTGTCCGTCTGGGGTTAATGTCCAGCTGAAACTGGTGGGTTGGTGACAGGCAAGGGCTCTGCCCCTCTGCCCCGCTCAGGTGAGACCCCACGTGCACAGCTGCCTCCAGCTCTGGGGTCCAACACCAGAAAAACATGGAGCTGCTGGAGCAAGTCCAGAGGAGTCCACAGAGATGCTCCAAGGGCTGGAGCCCCTCTGCTCTGGACATAGGCTGGGAGAGCTGGAATGTCCAGCCTGGAGAAGAGAAGGCTCCAGGGACAACTTAGAGCCCCTTCCAGTGCCTAAAGGGCTCCAGGAGAGCTGGAGAGGGACTTTGAACAATGGATGGAGTGACAGAATAAGGGTAAATGGCTTCCCACAGCTGGAGGGCAGGGATAGATGGGATATTGGGAGGGAATTCTTCCCTGTGAGGGTGGTGAGGCCCTGGCACAGGTTGCCCCAAGAAGCTGTGGCTGCCCCATCCCTGGAAGTGTTGAAGTCCAGGCTGGATGGAGGTTGGAGCAACCTGGGATAGTGGAAGTTGTCCCTGTCCATGGCAGGGGGCTGTACTGGATGATCTTTAAGGCCCTTTCCAACCCAAACCATTCCATGATTCTACGACCATCAAGGCTGGGACTTGAACACTTTTCCTGGGAGGGCTCATTGAGCAGGATCTGTGGAAGGCCGGGATAAACCAGCAGGGAGCAGGGCCTGAGCCAGCCCGAAGTCCAGTTTTAAGTTACTGCTGCTTAGGGGCAGAAATAGCTCCTATTAAGTTGCATTTCGGGATTTGGAGCCAGAGGATTGAGGTCATGGCCACAGAGTGGGACCTGGTGTTTTGTGTCCTCTGCAATTCCAAGACCTCTCCCCAAGAGCCAGCCTGGGAATGGCATCCCCCTCCTCCTGCTCTGTTAGGACACAACCTGCCTGTTTCAGGGGAGATTTTGTTGCCCGAAGTTTCATCTGGAATGGAATGGAATGGTGGGAAATGTGGGAAATGGAAATTTATCTCCTGCCTCAGTTTCTCCTTCTCTAAATGGAGCAAGGGTAGCTCCCTTGCTCGGAAGGATTTGCTGATCCCATAAGGCCTGGTACATCCCACTGGGAACTGGGTGGCAATGTCAGTAAACACCAGCATGGAGTTGCCCTTTGAAATCACCCTGTTCTGCATGGAAGGAGAATTCCCCTCGATGGAGAAGGGCCAGGATCCCTGGAAAGGGGCAAGTTTAAAGGTCAGGGATATGAGCTGGATCCAGACCAATTTGTTTCCCTTAACCACCTGCTCTTGCTAGAAGGATAAAAAGTTGTCTCCCTGACTCCCTGGGTCTCATCCAACCTCATCCCAGAGCACAAGTCCATGGATACTCTGGGATATGTGAAACATCTGGCCAGGATCTTCCTGCTCCTACGTGGTGATTTCTACTGCAAAAGCCCCTTCTGGAAGTGCTTATCCCACGTCACCAAGGAGAAGAAATGATGGCAAAAATTTCAAGGGTTTAAAGGATTCAGGAAAGTGTGACGGCCTCAGACTCTGAGGGTCACCTCCACATGGATTTGGTTTCAGGCAGGGATGGACAGATCTTTGTCTGTCGTTGGACAACACAGCAAATCGTGGAATGGTTTGGGTTGGAAGGGACCTTAAAGATCACTTCATTCCACTCCCTGGGCAGGGACACCTTCCACTATCCCAGGTTGCTCCAACCCCCATCCAGCCTGGACTTCAACACTTCCAGGGATGGGGTGGCCACAGCTTCTCTGGACAACCTGTGCCAGGGCCTCATCACCCTCACAGCCAAGAATTTCTTCCCCATATCCCATCTAACTGTGCCCTCTGGCTGTGGGAAGCCAATCCCCTTGTCCTGCCCCTTCAGGCCCTTGTCCAAAGTCCCTCTCCAGCTCTCTTGGAGCCCCTTTTGGCACTGGAAGTGGCTCTAAGGTTACCCTGGAGCCTTCCCTTCTCCAGGCTGGACATTCCCAGCTCTCCCAGCCTGTGTCCAGAGCAGAGGGGCTCCAGCCCTTGGAGCATCTCCGTGGCCTCCTCTGGACTTGCTCCAGCAGCTCCATGTTTTTCTGGTGTTGGAGGCTTCTTGATGCTCCTCTGCTTTTTGGGCTGACGAACCATTCCCATACAGTCACAACAATGGTTTCCTCAGCCAGGTACTCTGGAATCAATTTTCCTATTTCTCACTGCTCCTGAAGGGATTCTTCCTTCATGGAATTGTACTGCTCTCATTCCCCTGCACAGATTTCTCCTCCTTGCTCCCCTCACGAGACGTGCAGAGCATTGAGGGTGTCCTGGGAATGGTGTCCATGCAGCTCCATGGCCGTGATGGTGGGAAAGATGGATTATCCCTCTGCTAATCATCCTGAGGTGAATTCATGCCATCCATGGAGCTGTCTCTGCCCATTCCTTGGCTCTCCAAGCCGCTTTGGCAGGGAAGGGACCATCCAGAACTTTGGCCTTGCTGGCTGTATCCCATCTCCCATGGCTGTGAGCTCCAGGCACTGACACCCCTGGGCTCCCTCACTCCTGACCCTGTTGTTTCCCTTCCTCACCTCCCAATCTCCTCCCAGCCTTGCTGCCGTGTCAGGGCGCTCCAGAGGCAGCCATTCCTGTGGAAGCAGCCGCTTGAATTTCCCCCCTTTCCCTCAAAGTGATTTTTTCTCACTTCCGCACAGCGTGTGGAGGGAATTTTCGCACCCGTAAACACTTTGCGCCGCTGGCTCCCGGCTAATTGAGTCTGACAGTTCGTGTAGTCAGCAGCTGAATGGTGTCACTGGGAATTAGGCTGCCGGGATAGACTGCCAGGAGCAAATTACTTTGTCACTTCTCAGCTGACTCGAAAATATGGGGCTTTTTTTTTTGTTTTTAATTATTTTTATTTTTGATTTTTTTTCCCCTGGGTGGGTTTTGGTTTGAGTTTTTGTGTGTGAGCGTTTGAACCCCCCCCCCTCCCCCCGCCCTAAACTGAGCCTGGTTTGTTTAAGGATCATTTTCTGGTAAGCTGGGAACAAATTCCTTGCCTCCTGAACCCCCCTGGAATGTTTATGGAGTGGGTTCTGGAAATGG
Organism: Climacteris rufus; assembly: GCA_013398175.1. Taxonomy (NCBI): domain Eukaryota; kingdom Metazoa; phylum Chordata; class Aves; order Passeriformes; family Climacteridae; genus Climacteris; species Climacteris rufus. The sequence continues at coordinate 1,429,463 of VZRZ01008717.1, read as the reverse complement.
TTTTTACAGGAGATCCAGGGGGATTGAAGGAAGTGACTAGAGTGGGAAAGGGATTAAACACATCCCTCCTCCTGTTTATGGTATCCATCCGATGCCATGGATCCATCACTCATCCATCCTCCTACACCAGACAGCTTCCATTTGTTTGTACATCTCCCTGACTCATTCCTTTTGCCATACAGTATTTCAGGATTGCATCCCACTGCCAAGTGGTTGTGGGGTCTCTCTGGTCCATCCTGGACCTGTCCCTTGGCTGAGCTTATCCCTTTATCCCTTCCCAAATTCCTCCCATGATGCCAGAACCCTCCAAGCCAGGCAGTTTTGGGATGGTTGTTGTCAAGCTCTCCATCCTCGATGTCCTTTCGAGATCCTGTTGGACACCTGGTGGTTGGGAAGTGGATGTGAAAAGCTGCTGCTTGGATATTCTGCATCTGCTGGTGGCAATCCAGTTCCAGTCTCTCTGAAAAAATGGGATAAGTGGGATTTTAACCAGGAAAAATCAGGTAATTCCTGAGGTGATCAAGCAAAGCCCTGTTTCGATATCACATGGATGCCAAACTGGTGTCTCCCAAATTCTGTCACCTCTGACCATCATGTCCAATAGGTTGTTTCCCTAAAAACATTCCTCTGCTTCCATGACGAACCTTGGAATGTCACCCAGACCAGCTCAAGGCCAGAGCAGAAAGTCATGGAGCAAATTCCCAGCTCCATGCTCAGTGATTTGTGGCTGGAAGTGAAAAAAAGCCCTGGACCATGTTCATCCAGCTGGAACACTTTTCTTGGGAAGATTCAGGGCTTTGGTTCTGTTACAGTAATTCTACACTGGAAGGGATTTCCATACAGGTGGGAATGAGAGAATGAGGGAAGTGCACCTAAACACTGATTTTTGGGGATTTTTTGGTAACATTTTAAGGCATTTCCACTCCGTGATGTTTCTGCAGCCTTAGCCCAGCACCATTCATGCAGTGCTGCTCCTGTGACCATCTCCATCTTTCCAAGTGTGATTCCACCCCCTAAAAATTGTCACTTCAGCATTTAGAGTGACAAAACCACACTGTTTTTTGTGATTACCACCAGTGCAACCTCTCCCCCCACTCTCCCCTCCCATCATCCTGGGGCTGAGGACTCTGAATGTTCCTCTCTTAGATTTCTTTGTATTTTAGATTTGTGAGTCACTGTTGTAAATTCTATATGAATCATCTGTTTAATTGTTTAACTTAAGTTATCAATTAAGTTTAAATGCATTAAGTTTAAAGTTTAATGTTAAACCTTTAGGCCTAAACTGTTGGTCAAGCCCAGGGCTCAGTTTAACAAGGAGGCCTGCTCTGAACATTGTTCCTCAGTGTGAGGGTTTTCCTATTCCCTTTTATCCTTACCCTTTTCCTTCCACCCTCCAACACCTCTGCCCGCTCCTCCTTGTAGTAATTTCCTAACACTCAGTTTTTCCAAAGCCTAAAGCATCTGGACACCAATATTCCCTGCCAGAGAGGAGGCCAGAGGCCAGGACCATGCAGGCAGGTCCTGCTGCAAGATCAGAAAAAGTGGGATAATCCCACTTGGAAGAGGTTTTGCACAGCCAGGCTGACCCCATACTCCATGGAAACACGGCAGAGATGCTGCAGCAGGTAAATCCCTCATGGAAACACCAACTCTGGCTCTCCTTCCCACCAATAAATCCAAGTTTAATCCTCAAATTGCCTGGGCCTCCCTCCTGCCAGGCTCTGGCTTCTACACAAGATGTGCATCAACCCTAAGTAGCTTTTATTGGCCATGCAAAAAAAAAGTACCACGGCTTTTGGCCAGGTCCTTTGTCATGGATGCCTTGGGAAGAGGTGTTGCTCCACCCAGCCTGCCTGGATGAATCCCTCTGATCCCATTTAGCTGCAGCTGGGAGCTCCCACCCCTGTTTTGGAGAAGAAACCACAATTTGTGCCCATTCCCAGTGGATTGTGGACTCCTGGCTGGTTAGGTGGGTGTTCCAAGGTCTGGAACACCTACAATCCTGGAATGGCTTGGGTTGGAACGGATCTTAAAGATCATCCAGTTCCAATCCCTCTGCCATGGGCTGGGACACCTCCCACTAGAGCAGGTTGCTCCAAGCCCTTTCCAGCGTGGCCTTGAACTGGTCTGGATTTGTCTGCCACCCCAGACAGTTTTGTTGGAGTCTCTAAAGGAGCAAGGATGTTCCCCAAGGATGTTCCAAGCCCTCCCACCGGTCCTTCAGGTGCAAAGAATTTTGTCTGGATTGCCAGGAACAGGCAAAAACCTGGAACTTCATCCCATGCAAGGCAGGAATTTTGTCTTTGTCTTTGCCCACTGCCTGCCCAGGCAGCAAGGCCTGATTCCTGGGAATTTGACAAGGTGGTTGGGGATTCTGCCCCTCTGCTCTGCTCAGGTGAGATCCCACCTGGAATGCCGCATCCAGCTCTGGGGTCTCAGTACAGGAGATGTTGGAGTGAGTCCAGAGGAGGCACCAAGGTGATCAGAGGGATGGAGCTGCTCTCCAAGGAAAGGCTGAGAGAATTGGGATTGTTCAGCCTGGAGAAGAGAAGCTTCAGGGTGACCTGATTGTGGCCTTCCAGTTCCTGAAGAAGCTACAGGAAAGATGGAGAGGGATTGATACAGCAACACACAAAAGGAAGAGCCAGAGACACCTGTGTCCAGGTTCAGAGGAAAGGAAGGAAGGGGCCACAAGACCCGCCTTCTTTATTTTTTATATCCATTTGGAAATCACTATTCATTGGAGGAAATCAGTTCTTCCTCCCTCAACTACAGTGGTCAAAGGAAATGTCCATCAAAGTTTTGTGTCCATGAGAAAGGAATGTGAATGATAAGATACAGTTACAATAACATAGCTATGTTTACAGAAAATAACCGTGAGAGAGAAAGTAAAAAGCTGCAAAAGCAGGGCAACAAGGGACTATATCCAAGGGCCTGGAGTGACAGGCCAAGGAGGAATGGCTTCCCACTGACAGGGAGCAGGGTTAAACTGGATATTGGAAGAAAGAAAGTTTGACAAGCAGGTGGAAGGAGAAGTCTGATGGTTCCAAAAAGGAGAAGAGAACTCTGCAAAGCAGTATCCCAAGGGATTTGTGGGCTCTCACCTTGTACATGGAGCCGCCATAGGCAAATCCAATCTAACCATGGATTTTGGTGGCATTGCTCTAATTCCTCTTGGAAGGGGTGGAAAGAAGCGAGGAGAATGAAGGATATTCCACAAGTTTGACAAGGTTTGGGTATTCCCCAGCTGCTCCTGCACAGCAGAACTTTTCACCTTTCCAAGGTCCCTTTTTATTTTGGAGGCCAATTTTCCCTTTTGACGCTCAGGGCTGGAGGCACCTCCGGCTCCAGGGAATGCTGACGTGAGTGGTGGGTGCTGGGAGCTTCCCGTAACCCATGGAAGGGATGGTTTGGAGATGGGATGACCTTGAGAGGAGAAGGACAAATCCTGCCTGTCCAGAGGAGGGCTGTGTCCATTGGGAAAGAGCCAAAGGAAAACTGATCAACAGAGCACGGGAGAGAAAATGAGACTCCCAAAATAGTTCAGGGTCTGGTTCTGTGCCTTGCTGGGAAAGCCTGAACATCCACAGGGTCTTCTCTCCTGCCTGGCTGCTCCACCATCCAAGTGAGGGGCTCTCCTAATGCGTCAAGGTCCTGGGACCCTGTGACATGGCCATGGCTCCCTGGCAGATGCAGAGCCTGGGAGAACAATCCCTCAGGAAGAACAATCCCCCAAGAAGAACTCAGCTCAGGCCAAGCCTTTTAAATGGAATTTGACTTAGCAGGAGGATTAATCCTTGTAAATTTGGGTTGAGGGCAGTGTGGGAACTGCATCTGGCCATGCCTGGAGTTCAAATGTGCCCATCCTTGTGTCCTCCTGCCCCACAGAGGACTTGATTTTCACTCTGCAGGGCAGGGACCTCTCCAAAAGGAATTTTCTGTTCCTTTTTTGGTCCACTTTCCGCATTTCTCCCAAAATCCTTGCAGTGCCCTGTACCAGGACATTGCAGGGGGTTTTGGTGTTCCATGTTCTGGTACACTCAGATTTTGCAAAAAATCTTTTTCCTTCCACCCAAAACAATTCCCTGTGCACCAGGGAGCCAAATGAATCCGGGAGGGATGGGGGGAACAGGGACTTTGTGGAACAGAGCCAAAATCATCTCTGGATAAAAAGTCCTGCCCAGAAAGAAACAGGAAGTTTGATGCTTGATTAGAGGAGAAAAAGAAGAAAACTCCCCCCAAAGCAGGAATGCGAAGCACCCTGGGGCTGGCCGGGCTCCTTGGCTTTGTTTATTCCTGGGGACTGTCCCAGCTGGGGCCTCCAGGCGATGAGTTCTTCACTTCACAGTTTTGGGAGCACATGTCATGGCTGAAGTTCATTAATCTCCCCCCACCAGCGTCCTGTGATGAGTGATTTTAATTTTGCTGCCTCTTGGGTTACACTGAGCCGTGAGGACGTTTAAAAACACCCCTGGGTTGGGGCATTTTGACTTTCCCAGTCAGGTCCGAGGTGTGACATCTCCAAGGGTAGATCCTGCTCCTTCACTGTGCAGCTGTGGTGGCAATACAGGGACATCCCAGATCCCTGAGAATCACTTTTGCACAGGAACAGCCTTGGAGGTGACTGAAAGGTTGTATTTGATGGAATTCTGCCCTGTTTGCCAGCGCTGAAGGCTCCGAATGTCCTGTTCAGGGTAAGGAAAGGGCTTCTGACACATGAGAAGGAGCAGCATCCTCTAAAAACATCCTCTAAAAACATCGGAGCCAGCCCTGTCCCAGAAAACTTCATCCTTGTCCTGCAAACTGGGGCATCACCGTGAATCCCACACAGCCACAAAATCCCTGTCTGCCCACAGCCACACTCCCAAACCAGGAGCCTTCATCTCTCTCCTTCCTCTGCTCAAGCACACTCTCATTTTCCCAGGAAAATCCCTCTCTTTGGGTTTCTGCAGCTTCGCAGCCTTTAGGGGTCACTCCTAGCAAGATTTCCATCATTTCCCCGCAGCCTCACAAGGTGGAAATATCCTGGAAGAGCCGGCAGTGCCATCAGGACTCCTGGTCTCCCAGTGTGTCTCGTGCTGAGTATTCCCAGTTGCCTGTGGATTTATCTGGACATGATCCTTCCCTTCTCTTCTCCTGAGGAAGGAGGCAGATGGAAACTGCATCTTCCCTGACTCCAGAAGCTGAAAGATGAACAACCCAGGGCTTTCAAAGCCGGTGACATTTTGGGATGAAAAGCTTTGCAGTGCCACTCTAAGGACATCCCAAATTCCATCTCTGCACTGTCCAGCTTGAGACAAGGTCAGACAGGTGTGATGAACTGGTTGGGAATGGGAATAACAGCAGGGATCATGCACCTTTACACCTTTCGCAATGTGACATGAGGGCAGGGATTCACCTGCTTTATCCCCTCAGCGGCTGCCCTCGGCTGCATCCAGAGCGACAATCTCAACAGCAGCAGAGAATGTTCCTGGGCGATGGAATTCCATCACCTGCTCTGTTCCATTGGGTCCAGGCCAGAACATTCTGTCTCCAGGAATTTGGGGTGTGGTTTGGCTCTGAACAACCTGATCTGGTTGAAGATGTCCCTGTTCTTGCAGGGGGACCAGGTAGTTCCCAGTCACATCCAACATGGCCTTGGACAATTCCAGAGACGGAGCAGCCACAGCTTCTCTGGAAAACCTGTGCCAGGGCCTCATCACCCTCACAGTGAGGAATTTCTTCCCAATATCCCATCTAACCCTGCCCTCTGGCAGTTTGAAGCCATTGCCCCTTGTCCTGTCACTCCATCCCTTGTCCAAAGTCCCTTTCCAGCTCTCTTGGAGCCCCTTTAGGCACTGGAAGGGGCTCTAAGCTCTCCCTGGAGCTTTCTCTTCTCCAGGCTAGGCATTCCTGACTCTCCCAGCCTGTCTCCAGAGCATCTCCTATCCCTGCACATCTTCCCCCCTCAATCAGCAGCCCCCCATATCCCTTGGGGAGTGCTTATCACCCTTGGAGATGCAGTTCCCATCCTGGGAATGCAACATTCCCACTGACACAACACTCAGTGGTGACCAAACAGCCAGAAATCCCCTCCAGCTCCCAAAGTTTCTGCTCCAGTGATGCCAGTGGGGTTGTCAGACCCAGAGGGATGGCAGGAGAGGAAGAAGATGCAAAGCCAGGGTTTGCCTTGGGATCGCTATTGACTGGGTTTCCTGGACAAGCCAAAAAGCCCAAATAAAGGGAATTGTTCAATAATGAAAAATAGACAATTGGATTCTACAAAGTGTCAGAGCCAGACACTTCCAGCAGCAGCTGGAGGCTGGCCCAGGATCCCTACTTGCTTCCAGAGGAGAAGTGGCTGTGGAACAGGGAACAGCCAGGAAAACTGGTGCTGGTACCAGTTTGCCAAGGACATTTTGGGCTGTCCCAGGCCCTGGAAGTGAGGCAGTGGCTCCTGGCAAAGCTCCAGGACTGGCACAACAAGCACTGAGGCGTGAAGGCTCTGGCAAGAGGGAAATCCAAGGGCTGTCCATGCATCCTTGATGTGGGATACAGGATGGTGCAGCCACACATGTATAGGGATGGTGAGATGGGAGATCCAGCAGCTTGGGAAAGGGACAGGCAGCATTTAAAGCTCCACTGCCACATCCCTGGGAGTGTCCAAGGCCAGGTTGGATGGGGCTTGGAGCAACCTGCCCATGGCAATGGGTTGGAACTCAATGATCTTTATGGTCCCTTCCAACCCAAATCATTCCATGATGATTATATGAAAAGCAGGGAGACAGAGGGACAAGGAGGTGAGGTCTGACTTGCTCTCTCTCTCAGTGTCACAGTGCCCCTCAGCGTCACACACAGCCCGACCATCCCCTCTGGACGTGCGACTTTCCTGATCCCACAGCCCTGCCTCCAGTGCTGAGTGGTCCCATCAGGTGGAATCCCACTGATCCCGGCCCCACCTGTCCCTCCAGGATGAAACCTTAGCTCGGTGTTGGGACCTCTGGCTATGCTCGTTTGGAGGCTGATAGATTTTATCCCCATGCATGAGGAGGGATCCGCTGCTGGAGCCTCGCACTTCCCTGTGCCAGGTCCCGGCGGTGTAAGCGGATCCCTGCAGCTCACGGCTTGTTATGTTTCCCAGCACAGTCTGTGCCGGTTAATTTGTACCTCCAGGAATTTGGAGATGCTCCTTCCAACAGGGAGGCCCCTGGGTAAGACATGGCATCTTCTCTCCATGACGTAAGCCCTTCCCGAGCCAAATAGCTCCGTGCCTGTCTGCTCCGCACCCCAGCACGGATCGTGGAATCATAAAAGCATTTAAGCTGGAAAACACCTTTAAGATCATCAAACTTCCCACTGTAAAACTGTACCATGAAACCTTCATCCTTCTCCACCCTGGGGATGCACAACTTCCTTATGGAGGTGCAGGAATGGTGGGAATGAGGTGAGCGCCTCATGGTTGGGGTGCTTCCCATGGGATAACACCATGCTCTGGTGAATCTCCTGCTGCAGGACCACGGGTAACGCTGGGGGAAGCCCGTGGGTGGGGGCTGAGCTCCCCGCAGGAGGTGGGGATGCATCGGGTGTCAGCCCTGGGTGCCAGCCAAGGTGTCTTCTAACAGCAGCCTGTGGACCTGGCGCTGCTCTGGGGACGAGGGAGCCAAGCAGCCTCCAGGGCGGGTGCCCTCAGGAGGGGAGGGAGGGCTGGGGGACGGGCAGGGGGACATTTGAGAACCAGCCGCACCCCAGGGGGCCCTGGCCGAGATGGACCTGCCAAGCAGGTCAGAAACGATGGGCATGTCCCCTCTCCAGCCCTGGGAAAGGACAGAGAGGGGTTTTGTACAGCTTGGATGGATGTCCAGGAGGGCTCTGGAGAATGGCCTGGAACAGCTTTCCCCCTCAGGCCAGCCCCATGTTAGATTTGGAGTCTGGGTTTCCCTGCAAAATCCCACAAATTTCCCACAAATCCTGTCTGGGGTCGCACCCTGTTCTTTACAACAATCCCGATTCCCTGGAAATAAAACCAGAAGTTTCCACCTTTCACTCTTTTCTTCTCCCCAGCATTCCTGGCTTGTCTGTTTTCAACAGGATCCACCTGAGGTGCTGATGCTTCTCTGCCAAGACCTTTCTTGTCACTCCAAAGGTTTTTATCCTCATCCCATACTCTGCTTTTCTCCCTTGCAATTCCATGTCTGTGTTCCTGAACAGATCCCTCCTCCAGGATATAAGCCCAAGATTTCTGTAGAATCATAGAATCATGGAATAGTTTGGGTTGGAAGGTCACTTTTAAGTTACCTACTTCCAAACCCCAAACCCTCGTGGCTTTAGTTAAATTGTTCAAGAAATCATGGAGTCATGGAATGATTTGGGTTGGAAAGGACCCTAAAGACCACCTTGTTCCAACCCCCTGCCGTGGGCAGGGACACCTTCCACTATCCCAGGTTGCTCCAAGCGCTGTTCAACCTGGCTTCGAACACTTCCAGGGATGGGGCAGCCACAGCTTCTCTGGGCAACCTGTGCTAGGGCCTCACCACCCTCACAGGGAAGAATTTCTTCCTGATATCCAAACTTAATCTACTCTCTGTCAGTCTGAAGCCATTCCCCTTTTTCCTGTCACTCCAGGCCTTTGTAAATAGCTCCTTTCCATCTTTTTTGTAGCTCCCTCCAGGTACTGAAAGACTGCAATTAGGCTACCCCAAAACCTTCCTTTTCCATGTCTTAGGATCATCCAGACCCTCCCATTCAAGGTTTCATCAGGGTTAAACTGAGCACCAAATGAATCACTCCTGGCTCCCTCTTCAAGAATGTCCCCATCATCCCATCCTCAGACTGGAATTCACCATGGAGACTGCTAATTACACCTGTAATTCCCTCTGGAGCAATGACTTTTCCCTGTCCCCTCACCAGCCCTTTGTGTTCCCACATCATCCTCCCCCCGCCAGCAGCCTCTTTCTCCAGCAGGGAAATCTAAAATCCAGGTCTTCTCGAGGAAGTGGAATCGCAAGGGTCATTTTCGTCTCTGCAGATGCTAAATCGTGCTCTGCTGACTGCTGGAAAACCTTTCCCTCCCCCTCCCAATCCATGCAGAAGTTTTGCAACAGCAGCAAATCCCCTGATAACCCTCCTGTGCTGGAAGCAAAGCCCTCCCCAACTCAGCGCACCAAGAAGTGCAGAACATCAGCTTCCGTGATATCCCTCTGTTTCCCTCTTTTCTCGGGAGCTCCAGGCAAGGGACAGACTTCTAAGCCAGGCTCTTTCTTCAGGTTCTAATTCAGGGCACTTTGCAAAAGGATTAGTTTCTGTTTGAAGGGTTTTTTTCATGCTCCGGGGTAGTATCCAGGCAGAAGAAGCCAGCTAAGGGAGAGAAGAGCCTCACAGGGCCCTTTCCCACTCCCTTTTCCCAGTCAAACTGGCGGCCTGGGAAGGGATCAGTGGGACCAGTGTGTTGGACCCGAGGTCTCTTCTCGCTGCTCCTCTCTGAGGGTTGGCTCAGAGCAGGTGAGGAGAAAAATGGGGACTCAACATCTCTGTACCTCATCCACTTCCAGGTGACTTCTAGGTCTCTCCGTCTCCTCTCTCCCTTTTTTTCCCTTCTTTTTTTTTTCCCATCCCCACTGTTGCTTTTCTATTCCCAACCCTCATCACCTATTCCCTGCCCCTGGTGCCAAGTGCATAGTCCAGCCCATTTTGGTGCTGCCAAACTGCCTTGCATCCTAAATCCCAGTGGCTCCATCCTCCTGACCTCTTGGGACAGCCCCAATCTGCTTTTTGGGAGCAGCCCCAAACTGCTTTTTGGGAACAGCCCTATCCAGCCACGATGCTGGAGATTTTATCCATAGTCCCAGATGCCTGAACATCTTCCATGCTTTGCAAGCCAAGCTTCTCACTTTTTCCAGGAGAGAGACATCCATGTTCTGGGCACAGCACATGGTCTTGTGCTGGATCTCCATGGATCTCCATCCACAGGATTAAATCCAGTAGTGAATCCATAAGTTGATCCATGGCTTGTTTGCCTCGTTGTTGGCTTCTGGTGGAAGTCCCTGGCTCGAAGCCTTGCTTCAAGACCTTGCACTCCTTTAGGATAAAGGATTGCAATTCCAAGGATAGCCTGTGGACACTAAATTGGCCATAAGAAAGTCCAATTCCATAATTTCCAGCTGTGTCTTCACCTGAGCTCTGATGTTTAGTTCACAGACTGTTCTTATCCAAAGGAAAGTCCTGCAGAAGGGTTTGATGGAGACTGGGATCATCATCCTGGGGATGCACTTGGAGGAGTAGCAGGAGAGAGACAGCCCTGCTCACAACGTTCCCATGGATTCCACAGTGGAGTCCTATTTGTGCTGGTGTTCTCTGCTGGTTTCCTGCTGTTTTCTCCCAAGTCCTCTGTCCTTCCACATTTTCCCAATAGTCTAAAGCATTCCCAATCCCAAGGAGTCCTCCCAAGGAGGGACACTTGGGCTGGGCTGTGTGGCTGCTATTCTGGCCTCGCCACTTACGGATTTATGGTTGGACTTGATGATCTCAGAGGTCTTTTCCAACCTAAAGGATTCTGTGATTTCCGTGGTGATTCCTGTTTCATTTCCCTCCTTCTCTCCAGGTTTTTAGTGCTGGTGGGAAGCAATTTTTACAGTCATGAAGCTTCTCCAGGGTCACCACCAGCCACATCTTCATCCTCCCACATTCCTATCCTGAATTCATACCACAGAATCATGGAATGCAAAGTGATTGTTACAATCCACAATTTTCTCCAAGGCCACCACCAGCCATGTCTCCATCCTCCCACATTCCTATCCTGAATTCATACCACAGAATCATGGAATGCAAAGTGATTGTTACAATCCACAATTTTCTCCAAGGCCACCACCAGCCATGTCTCCATCCTTCCACATTCACATCCTGAATTCATAGCATAGAATCATGGAATCTCCTGAGCTGGAGATCAAGGATCATCCAGTGCAACTCCTGGCCATGCACAGGACAACCCCAACAATCCCATGACGTCCAACTCCATTATTATCCAAATTGCTCAAAGTTTATCTGAGCTGCCTAAAAAGTGCTGCCTTTGGCCAAAACTGCCTTAAACCCCCAGCTTGTGGTCCCACAACTGAGTGGCCCCATCAGGTGAATGTTTTCCCACCTCCATCCTGCCTGAAGGGAACAGTCCTGTGGCTTTTATCTCTGAATAAACCTTCCAACACCCTGTGGAATTTCCTTCCCTCCCTCCACAGTTTGTGCCTGGCTCTTCCTGAAGCGAGAGCAGCCTTGGGTCAAGTGTAATCATTTTTATAGAGCTGGGGATCAATAACTGCTGGAGAGAAATGCTGTGTGTCAGAGTGCCCCTCAGATCCTGGAAAACCAAAGGAACACTACATGGAAGAGCACTTACTATATTACTGCTGCAGGTGGATGGAGCTCAGTGCCAGAGGCTTGGCAGAGCTTTGGAAGCAGTGGCAGGATTTATGCCCAGCCTCTCTGGGGTAGGGAGAGCATCCCCACCCCTGCATAGCCCTTCTTTCTTCCCATCTTTCCAAAGGTACATCCCTGTTTTACACAGCACATCAGCTGCAAGAGCACCTGGACCTCAGGGGCTTCATCCAAAGGTAATGGGTAAAGCAAGGAAAACATGTGGATACACGAAGATTTAACACCATTCTGCTCCAAAACTTCTCTTTGGGATGTTTTTTTTTACGGTTTATGATTTTTATTGCCTGTTTGTATCTTCTGTGTTGCTGAAGAAGAACTGGAATTTTCAGGGATAGGCGCCTAGATCCAGTCCCTGCAAAGCACTTTGGGACAAGGTGTTGGATAAATGTCAACAGAAAAACTCTGGGAATACTCTAAGCTGATTAAAAATTCCCCTGCGATGGAACCGGACTTAATTTGGGTAATTGGTGGCTTGAAGAGAAAGAAGTGGGGATAGGATGGATCTGGCTGGATGGGCACATCAGGTGACAGATGTCCTTTTCCTCTCACATGACATCTCCTGTAGTGCTGCATGCTCAGTCTGTGGCTTGCTATGGATGTGTGGGATTTGCCTGAGCATTCCCAGAGCCTTGTCATCTGTGTCCTTTGACTCCCTCTCCTGTTCCCACCTCTGTCCCCTCTGTAGTTATTTTAATTGAATTGAGCTCAGGAGCTCAGTGAAGGGGATTTCCAACAGATTCCTGTTCTGCATGGAGAGGAAGAGCTCATATCACCTTCGCCACCTTCATGGATGTGCTGTCCAGAGCATCCTGAGGATGAATCCAGTCTCAGTACTCCATAGCCTGGTCCAGCTTAATTTGGGAAATGAAAATTGATGCTTGGCCTGGTGAGAAGCAGCATCATCAACTTAGTGTAGAATTCCAAGGAATGAGCACCTAGTGGACTCCTAACTGTCACCTGTCTCTGGGTATCTTCCTCTCTCTTCCTGGTTTTCCATGGTGATGATTTTGTGTTGCTGCTGTGGGAATGGAGTAACTGGAAAAGCAGACATCATCTCCAAGAATATTGAATATCTTTGAGTGGGACACTGGGTTAAAATTAGGATTTGCATGAGGAATTTTATAGCAGCATCCTTTAGAAAAAGAAATTCTTATCCCTTCCAAGAGAGATAAGTTCCCAAGTTTTGTCTGCATCAATCCTGGTGTTTCACACAACAGGATGGGGATAGAATCCCAGAATCCTAAAATAATTTGGGTTGCAAGGGATCTTTAAAGGCCGTCTAGTCCAACCACTCTGCAAGGAGCGAGGAGATCTTCAACCAGATCAGGTTCTCAGAGTCCCATGAACCTGACTCTCAATTTTTCCAGGGATGGGGCATCCACCTCTCTGGGATTGTGCCAGTGTTTTACCACCCCTTCCAAGCAGGAAAGCTTTAGGCAGCCTAAATGTTTTAGGTCTAATTGAAAACTGAAATGCACTCACAGGAGTTGGGGTGCGTTGGGAACCCATCGATCCCGTCTCCATCCATTTCTGGAGAGTTTATCCCTTCAACCATCCATCCATCAAACCATCTCCAATCCATCCTCTCGGTGCTGCACGGGAAGGTTTGACAGGCGGAGAGGGGAAAGTGCCAGGTCATCACTTCTGTTATTGTTACAAATGAATTTTCTGGATGGATATTTAGATCCAACTTTATGACCCACTGCATTTTACTAAGGAAAGACATTTAAATCCATAGGAAATATCTCCAGGGCCAGGTCTTATCAGACAGAAAAAATAACACTGAACAAAGCAGATCTTCAATTCCACTGGCTCTGTCTCCTTCCAATGCCACCATGCAGAGATTTTGGAGGAATTTCCATGCAGATTTCTCGTTGCAGAGGTTTGGCTCCATCAGCATATTTGGCCACACTGGGAAGGCTCCTCCTTGACCTCTTTGTCCCCAAGAGACCCTTTTAGGACACCTGAACATTGTACCTGCTCTGACCAAGGCTGCTGTCAGCTGTGAATTCATTCCCGTGGGATATTTTTCCAGTGAAATCTCTCTCCTCACTTCTCCCTATCCTGCTGGATTGGCAGGTTGAGGTGGTATCTGTTTCTCCACCTGTTTTCCTAAGTCCCCCTTCCGCTTGGGTGGTGGCTTTCTGAGTCTGAATCCTTCTCCTAAGCACAGTGGGAATTTTCCCTTCTCATTCCTCATTTAGTCCTGATTCCACCATCCTTAGTGCCCATGAACTCTGTATTCCAACTCACCGTGGTCCTTTAATGATCAAACAAGATGGACTAAACTTTAACACCTTCCTTTCCCCTCCTCCTTGCTGGAGCTCAGCTGATGGACATCCATGTCCTGGCCCCAATCCTGATGGATTCTGGTTGTCCAGAGGAGACCCAGGCTGTGCCCACAAGGTACAAAGCAGGTTCTGGAGTGGGAGATGTTGTCCCAGGACATCCTGCCCACACAGCTGTCCCCTCACTTGATGTCCCCAAATCACAGTGGCACTGAGCAGTTCACACCATCCAGCTGTGCTCCCTCAGCATCACCAACTGGAGCATCTACAAAGCCCTAGGGAGGCACAGCTGGAGTGCTGTGTCCAGTTCTGGGCTTCTCAGGACAGGAGGGACATGGAGCTCCTGGAGCTGGTCCAGAGAAGGACAACGAGGGTGATGAAGAGGATGATGAAGGGACTGGAGCATCTCTGATGAGGAAAGGCTGAGGGAGCTGGGCTTGTTCATCCTTGATAAGAGACAACTGAGAAAGGACCTCACCCCTGTCTGTCAGTGTCTGCAGGGAGGGCTCAGAGCAGGGACCAGGCTCTGCTCTGTGGGGCCCAGCAATGGGGCAAGAGGAACGGGCAGGAACTGATGCCCAGGAAGTTCCAGCCAAACATGAGGAAGAACTTCCCTGGGCAGTGACCGAGCACTGAACAGAGACCAGAGAGGCTGTGGAATTTCCCTCACTGGGGATATTCCAGAACCATCTGGACACAATCCTGTGCCACGTGCTCTGGGATGGCCCTGCTTGAGCAGGGAGGTGGGACCACATGACCTCACTGTGGTCCCTTCCAACCTGACCCATTCCATGATTCTGTGATCAGACATCACTCCAACATTGGGCATGAGCCAGCAGTGACCACGGCCACACCACAGGTGGCTTTGGGGCTGGTGGGGGAGATCCTGGCCAGGCTGGGACAGGAATATCCAAACCCACAACCTGCTCAGCAGTCGTTGGAAGCAGCAGGAAGCTGAGCATGGCCTCTCCCCCTCCAAGCCTGCAGTTAAATATTGACAAGGGAGGGCTGTTTTTAAGGGATGACTGATTTTATGAGCAATCATCAAGGAACGCGGGGATGCCACGAGCTCATCCAATATCCTGTGTCTGAGAGCATCCCCTCCCAGCTGCCTGGGAGGAAGGAGTCAGACCCTGTAATGGACACTTATCCAATAATTTGCCAAAGGGGGCAGTTTCTTGCTAACCTCAAGTGGTTTGTGTTTGGCGTGTGGCCTGAAACACAACCCTGACATTCCTCATAAATATTAATCCCAGCTGCTGGAGCAGTGGAGGAGATGTTTGACCACGGGCAGCCTTTGTGGGAGTTTTCCAAGCACTTGTTTCAGAGAGCCCCCATGTGCTCAGGGCAAAGTGCAGCTCCTGAGTCAGCTCCAATTTGCTGCCAGGGAAGTCTCCCAGGAGGAAAAGCACTCGGGAACATGTTGGGGTGCAGTGACTCCTCTGGATTTGAAGCAGGATCATGCCATGGGATATTCAGTCACTGTCTCTAATTGTCAGCACAGGGTTTAACACCATTTCCACCCAGACTGGCTGCTCCAGGCCCTGATGGATCAAGGACAAAGTCAGGGGCTGGCGGAGACCAGGGTGGTCTCTCCAGCAGTGGGTGATGCCACCATGCCACCAATGTCACCCTCCAGGGCTTGACCTGTGTGCCTCCAGGCATCAGGATGGGATTGCCCACCAGGACAGGGAGGCCAGGGAGCGGGGATGAAGCTGGGGCTCCAAAGATCCCATTTTTCCTGTGTTAGAGGTTCTTTTGGCATGGCTCGGGAGCACAGCAATGCTCTGTCCTGTCCCAGGGGATCCTGCTGAGTGTTGCAACACCCAGGCTGAGGGACTTGGGACAGTTCTCCCACTCCCCTCTGCTGACACTTTGTGGGAATATTGCCTCGATTTCTGCTCCCTGTTTTCCTCCCTGAGGTGCTCCGAGCCCCCTCCTCGAGGGATACACAGTGGGGAGTCACAGCAGAGCCCCAGGGAACCCTGGACAGATGCCAGCCTTGCCCACATCCCAAGGCTGGAGCCTCTCCCCTCCTGATTTTGGGCACAGCCGGGCTCATTTGGGGTGTGGGGGTGCAAGGGTTAAGCCCTTGTCCTTTAGGAGCAATGAATTTGTCTCATCACTCAGTCCAGGTCTTCCACCCCCAGGGCAGCATCCAAGGAAAGCCTCCCTCCCCCAGTTCCTGGGGGCAGCCAAGCCTGAAGCCCCTCTCGCTTCCCACCGGGCGGGAACAATGTTATTCTGCACAGAGGCAATTACCTCCGTCTAATTAAAACCGAGGCGCGTGCCATCCCTCAATGACACGGGGGTGGAGGTGGCAGGAACAAGGAAGGCGGGGAATAGGGAAGGCGGCTGCTCTGCCTTATCTCCCCCTTTTTCCAGACCTCCCTCCCTACTTCCCTGTGGGACTTTGCTATGGGGCCGCTCCCCAGGAAGCTCAGGAAGGTGGGCAGGAGGGAAAGGGGAAAGGGAGGAGGCACAGAAAATAGATGGATGCCGATGATTTCGTGGGAATGAGCGTGTGAGCTCTGGGGGTCTTTGTCCCATCCTCTCCCCCCACCCCTCCCCTCCAACCTTTTAACAGCCACTCAGCTCCAGAAGCTCTTGATTGACTTTAAATGTAATTAAATCGCAGGCACGCCGAGGATAATTCAGGGAGGTTTCATTGCCTGTCGGAGAGAGCGAGGGAGAGACAGAGGGGTGTTAATAATGCACTTTTTATTGCCTTGCACTTGGAAGAGGTTCAGGGAATTTGTGGGGAGGGAGGAGCCTTGGACCAGGCAGGGGGGTTGGGATCAGGGAGGGGGAGTGTGGGATTTTAAACTTCAATCCCGAAAGTTCATCATTGGGATGGGGCTGTGTCCCTGTTCCATTATCCCATGGGAGTGCTGAATCTATGGATAAGTCCTCAAGGGATGCAAAGCTTCTCCCAGGCAATTAGTGCCAGGAAAAGAGGAAACAGCCTCAAGCTGTGCCAGGGGAGGTGCAGGTTGGACATCAGGAAGAATTTGTTTGTGGAAGGGGTGGTCAGGCGTTGGAAGGAGCTGCCCAGGGAGATGGTGGAGTCTCCATCCCTACAGGTGTTCAAGGAACGACTGGACATGGCAGGGGATTGGTCACAGGCTGGACTCGAAGTTCTTGGAGGCTTTTTCCAAGATTCTGTGAGAATTCTCTTAGAAAAGAGGGAATTCACCTTGCCCAGTCAGGAATACCCAAAGTCTGGATGGGGATTCCTGTTTCTTTCATGGCAGTTCCTTGTGCATCCCTCTGTTTTCCACCACATGGCAGGGACAACTCTGTTTCAGGTCTTCTGGGTAACCCCTGCTTTCCTGAACACCAAACTGGGTGATTTTTCCTGAACTGGACTTTCAATTGATACTGGTTTTTCCCCCTTGTCTATTTTACCTCTTTTT
>VZRZ01008717.1:1397558-1412312 GCA_013398175.1 Climacteris rufus | reverse complement strand
TTTTTTTTTTTTTTTTTTTTAATTCCACCAGAATTCGCTTCTGCTCTTTCCTCTAGAAGATAAATTGGGCAAATATATCCCTTGGTAAGAAGTTTTTCCATGAGTTTTGTTGGCTTCAGGCTGCCCCAAATCCAGGTCTGACAGCTCCATGCTTGGCTCTATCCAGGGAAGCTCTGGAGAGCTCCTGCACTGCAAGGAAAGACCCAGCATGAGTTCACTTGTGTGATGCAAAGGGAACTTGGGGGCACATCCAAACTTTTTGCTGGAGAAACAAGAAACACAATTTAAACTTCATCGATATAAAAGAATTTCCAACATAGCTTGAGTAGGTTGGAGGTGACTTTGAGGTCCATAAATGTTGGAGGCTTTGCTGTCACTGCCTTGTTTGCAGATGATGTTTGTTGCAAAGAAGGGTTCCAGTGGTGCTACGGCACGCTCCTGTCTTGGTTTTACACAAGCCTAGATGAGTTTTACTAAACTGTGCTTAAGGCTGGGTCCAGTGAGACCTGAGGAACGTGCTGTTGGTCCACACTGGTAGAGTCCGACAGTGATGAGGGACAGAACCTCCTTTTCCACCTCATTTTTATCGCCTGCCACATCAGGCCACGCTGCCTCAGTTTGAGACTCATGGGTGAAAACATGGGATGGAGCTGTGGATGAGTATTTCCTTGGAAAGAAAGCATGGCTGAAAGGTTTTTGGGAGTACAGAAAGTCTGCCTTTCAGCAAGGAGACAGAAAATGCTCAAATAGAATTCCTTGGGGTGGAACCTGCTTCAGGGACTGTTTCCAGAGGAAGGAATATCTCACAATTTGTTGCACGAGAAGCAGATATTGCCTGGAAGAGGAGCTCTGACCCCCTGCAGAATTAGAACTGTCCTTCAGAGGGGACCCCCAGGGTGATGAGACCTGGTCAGTCCATCTTCTGTCACCTGCTGGTTTGTCCTCTTTCTAAAGTCCCATGCTGGAAGGTCTGGCTTAGCCAATGTCTGTCCCTCTGGCATCGTGCTTGGTGCTTTGCTGTTTGCTGTGGTAAAGTCCATCTCTACTGCTGTCTCAACTTGGGAAAAGATTCTTAGACCAACCCAAAGCAGTTGAACCCCCTCAAGATTCATTTACCTTGATGCTCTTGGTGTTTTGTGTCCGTGGCCACCATGGCACCACCAATGGCCTGCAGAGCAGAATGTGGGAGCTGCTTCTCGCAGGTCCCAGAGAGTCAACAGGGCCAGGAAAAACAATTCCAGGTGTGGAGTGGGTCCCCATGCCTGGTTAGGCCAAGCAGAGCCCGCTGGAGCATCTGATGGGGCGGGGAGGGGGTGGGGAGCGGATTAAAATTCTCGTTTCTTCACGCTGGGTGAGAATGCTACAGTGGATTAGGCTGGGAGCTGCTCCTGGCTGCGGTGCTGTGCTGAATTAGCAACATGTTTGAATGAGATAAAAGGGGCAGCTTTACCCCAGCGCCCTCGTTCCACTAATCCCACTACAGCTGTGAAATGAATAGCAGCAGATCCGCTTTACTCCCTTCTCTGACTATTTTCTACCCTTGAGACCAAGGCAGCTCTGCACGGCTTTACCAAACCTGGCCCCACAGGCGGATCCCTGCTCTGGCCGGATGCTCCCTCTGCTATGCCAGGCCCTATCCCAGGACTACTTGGGATGGGGGATGCTTGAAGAACCAGGGAGTGGGGTTGGTGGCCCTAGGAAGAGTTGTCCACTTCACCAAGCCTTACAAGATTCCGTGTCGCTGTGGTGTGGGCTGCCAACGTGCTGGAAGAGGGAAAATGCATCCCTTTTCCAGCAGGTCACCTCAGCAGCGTGGGAAGGATGGAGTTTTTTCCTGCTTTTCCCTGGGAATCTGCCAGGCAATTAAATGGAGGATGCTCCCTGGTCCTGCAGCTCGGGCTGCTCCCATCCAACCTCCTCTTCAGTGGTGACACTTCACCTTGTGGTGGCACCTCTTGTGTGTTCATGGACATCCTGGTGTGGGACTGGTCACAGCTCTAGGGATGTGGATAAGGCCTCCTGGTGCTGGAGGTGATCCCACCAGTGCAACTTCATCTTTCAAGTGGGTCCCAGTGAGGTTCTGACCCCTCTTTCACACAAGGATGTTGCAGTGATGGGATAACAAGTCCCATCTCTGCTGAAGCAAAGAAAGGTTTCTGGAGGAAGATGAGAGAAGGAGACTGTAAATAACCAGGTAAAGATCTTAGCGATCTTTAAAAATTACCTTAGAGGCCTTTGAAAAGAATCTTAGAGGTCTTTAAAAATTACTTTAGAGATCTTTCCAAGCCTTAAGGATTCTGAGGTGCTCTGTGGTAGAACTTGGGGGAAGAAGAGGTTGCAGCCAGTCTTTGTGTCTCTTGAGCTGTTCCTGAAATGGGTTATCTCTTTCTTATCAGTGAGCCAGGAGTTACAGCAGCTGGATGTCACTCCCCTGGAGCTGGGGAGCTCACAGCTGTCCTTTTTTTCAGTCACTAAAAGGCTGGGATTCATCCCTTCTGTTTTGGGAGATGTCACACAGATGTGTCCATCCGAGTGGTGCCTTTATGCTCCTGCACACTCAGAAGTTTGGATCTGTGCCATCCAAATTGTCCACTTGGATGGAGTTTTCTGCTTCAGGAAGAGTGGAAAAATTCCCTCAGCTCTGCTAACTGGATCAGCTCATTGTTCATCCATGGGAAGGGGGTGTCTCCACTGCAAACACCCCGTTTAGCCAGGGGACTCCCATCAAAACACGTTTTATCCACATCTCCACAACATGGATATGAAAACACATCTGCTGTAGGATTGGATCCATCTGGTTGCACAGGAATCACAAAGATTTGGAAGCTGGATGAAGTTTGGTGTGTTTTTCCTCAAAAATCTGTGCAGGTGCAGAACCAGTTCTGCTGGAAATTGTTCTTCCAGAGATTGTTCAAGAGATCCCACCAGGAACTGAGATTCTGCAATGCATCTCGTGGAGCTTCATCCTTACTCCTGCCAAATAAAGGATTTGACCTCTCCTTTCCATTATTCCTTTGCTAAAATAACTTCAGAATCCAAAGTTTTGTGCTCTGTGTCCTATATTTTCCACTCTGGAAGGACCCCACTGCCTTTCCCTTCACAGCTTTTGATCACTGTTTTGAAGGTCAACCACAACACTGGGGGTCCCACCCCCGTCCCTCCTTAAATCCTGGCGTTTCTCAAGGTAATTGGGCAGAGAGAATTTATTCGGGTGATCTGAACATCCAGGATATCTCTTGGTGGTTCATTTTTCTCCATCTGTGGAACACTTGAGCTTCTCAACCTCCAAATCAGCAATTCCCACCTGTGTAGTGGAAGCTGAGCTTTCCAACCTCCAAACCAGCAATTCCCACCTGTGAAGGTGGAGGTTGAGCATCCCAGAGTCCAAGAGTGCACAAAACCATCACCTTTTATGATCCGGAGCTGCAATTAATTGTTTTTCTGAAGCTGTGGCCTAATTTCTGCACAATGAGCACAAAAATGTTTCCATGATGAGCAAGTCTGATCCCGTCTTCTCCAGGTGTGGCTGGTCCCAGATGCAGCCATGGAAAAGCCTTGTCCTAGCCAGGCGAGGCTGATGAGGATGATCTGGCCCTAATCTGGGTTTGCATTTAGGGTTGGATTCATAGAATCTCAGAATCATGAAAGTTGGAAAAGCTCTCCAAGATCAAGTCCAACCTTTGACTGAACACCACCACATCAACTAAACTTCACCTCCCTTAACATTTTTGATACTGAGTTTAAATTTCCGTGTGCAGAAGGTGGTACTGGATCCCTTGGGAAGAAGGGATGGGAGTGGGAGGTGTCCTGAGCGGAAATGACACCTTGCCCAAGAGTCCCAGCTCGTCATCCACTGCTTGGATAATGAGATGAAGGCACCAATCTGAATTTCCACTTCCATCCCAAAAGACGGAGCCTGTTTCTGTGAGATCACCCACAGTTTCCCTCTGCATCCCACATTCCTGGGAGAGGTGGAATCCTTCACATCCTCCATTTCAAAGACGTCTCTATTAACAGGACAATGGGAGAATAAGCACTTTCCTTTATTCATTTACCCGCTGTCTGATAATATCATATTGATGATAATTTTCCTTTAATGGACCATTTGCAGTAATTATGATGCAGAGGGTGAGTAATTGGAGCTGACGCCCGATGCCTCCTATAGAACTCAGCAAACTTAATTCACTCCATTGTTTGGGAGGCGGGAGGGAGGGGAGGGAGGCTGGGAGAGGCTGATCCCACAGGCCTCTCTCCCTTCCCAAATGGTCAGCAGAGAAAATTATTGTTTCTTGTGCCTCTGTAGGATGTGCCTCACTGCCTCAATTTGTGTCTTTCCCCTTCCTTCCCTTTCCTACCAGTTCCCAAATTCGCCTTCTCCATCTGATATTTCCAGTTTTCCAGCTCCAGAATTCTGCATGGTCTGTTCAGTGCTTTTCCCCATCACCTACCAGCAGGTTCTTCTCTTGGATGCATCATGGAATTACAGAAGCATTTAGGTTGAAAAAGCCCTCTAAAATAGTTGAGTCCAACCATTAATCCAGCAGTGCCAAAGCCACCACTAAACCATGTCCCCAAGTGCCACATCCACATGTTTTTTAAATCCCTCCAGGGATGGTGTCGAGCATCAGTGAAGAATTTTTTTCCTAATATCCAACCTAAACCTGCAACGGCACAACTTGAGGCCATGTCCTCTTGTCCTGTTCTTTGTTCCCAGGGAGCAGAACCTGATCCCCATCTGGGTCTTTTTAGGGAATTGTGGAGAGTGAGAAGATCCTTCTTAAGCCTCCTTTTCTCCAAGCTAAACATGCCCATCTCCCTCAGCTGCTCCTCATCAGACTCGTGCTCCAAACCTTTATCTTCCTTTAAAGAGCCAAATATCCTGGGGATAGGTCCATGCACAGACTCCCTGCACCATTCCCTCCTCCTGAAGGTCCTTCCCTCTGGGTCCTTCTGTGTTGGCAAGAGGAATGACCCTCTGGAAGGCTCCATGTTCAGAGCACCTTGTGGAAAACCACATTTCTCTGCTGTGGTCCAGCCTGGAATTCCATGGGAAAGCTCTGGCTGTGGCCAGAACCAGGAGCTGTGCTCAAAGGAAAAATAAGCCGTGGAATGATCCGATTATCTGCAAGTAGAAAGCATCCATGACTGGGAGAAGGGATCTGGGAAACATTCCATACTGGATTTGATGCTGTTGGCCAAAGTCTCTTTGGAATTGTCATGGTTTAACCCATCAGTGTCACACAGCCACTTGCTCAGTCCCCCTCAATGCAGTGGGAATGGGAGAAAATTAGGAAAAAAAGGCAGAATTGGTGATTTGAACTAAAACCAGTTTAATAGGACAAAAAAAGGAAAGAAAAATAATGATAATAATCAGAGAATTCCAGAATGGCTTGGGTTGGAAAGGACACCAAAGCCCATCCAGTTCAAACCCCCTGCCATGGACAAGGACAACCTGATCACCTGAAGATGGAGATGGGATGAACTTGTGGAGGGGTGAACCTGGATGCTCTTGGAAGTGATACAACCAACCTGCCCAAATCATGGGATCATCCAGTGGGAGGTGGGGCTGCAGGGAGAGCAGCAAAAACCCAGTGGGGAAATTTGGACAGAGAATCCATGTATGTTCTTAAAGCAGGGAAAATATAAAAACATCAGGTTCATCAGCATTCTTGGAGTTGGATTGGAGTGGAAATGAACATTTCTTTATGTATTCCAGCAGATTGACTCCTTGGAAAAAAATGACTGAGGCCAATTGAGCAATTGGCTCCCAACAATTGGTTGGGAGCAAGCTGCCATATTTTGTTTCAGTCAAAAATGCTCCAAGTTGGCTGCAAGTTTGGTCCTTTTTTCTTAATTCAAGATGAATTTCAAGAGCTGTTCCCAGCTGCAAAATGAAAACATTTCTTCTAACGCATTTCATTCTATTTTTAATTTCTTGGAATTAGGAAGGCAACTTTAGTACCGAAAATTCAATGGAATTGAAATGTGGCTGAGAAATGCTTCAATATTGTTAAAACGCCTTTTTTTTTTTTGGCTCCAAGAGATTTTTCAGAAGAAAACTTCTCCCCAAGCACTGCATTCTGGGAGATTTGTGAGGGATAAATTCTGTAGTTAAGTGTGGCCCAACTGATGTCTTTGTGTAGAAATCTGGGAGAAGAGCAACTCTTATCTCCTGTTTTTTGCCTCATCCTCACTGAGGAATTGCCTCTGAGTTCAGCATTTTCTCCCAAGTTTCCCTTTGGAAAATTAGCTGTTAAGGGAAATTAAATCTTTAAATTTTCTCCCGTATGAGGCTCCAACTCTGCCCATCCATCTCCTTCTGTTTCATGGAGCTAAAGGAGCTCTTTGGTCCAGCTTTCCTTGCCCATGGAAAATAGTTCTTGGTAAAATTAATTGCGGTGCTCTTGGAGCTACATGGTTGAGTTTTGGCTCTCTTTTTTTTGGGATGGAATCCTGAAAGAATGTGTTGTAGGATTTGGAATGGGGTCTTCATGGTTCAGATCATTCCTGGAGAGACTGAGCATGTATTAGGCATGGGAAGTGTCCTCTCCAGCTGGGACAAATCTCTGCCAAGCCTGGATATCTTGAGGTGCCTGGACCCAACTCTTCATCCCTGGAAGTGTTTACGGCAAGGCTGGATGGGGTTTGGAGCAACCTGGTCTAGTGGAAGGTTCCCTGCCCCTGGCAGGGGTTGGAATTGGATTATTTTGACCGTCCCTTCCAACCTAAACCATTCCATAATTCCATGATTCATGTTGAGATGTGATAGGAAGAGTCATGTGTCAAACATGTGGCTAATTTGGTAGCCCAGGTGAGGGTCACAATCCCACCTCAAGTGCCTGTTTTTCCCCGTGGATTCTGACAGTTCCAGATCCTTGGGGTCACCACCAACTGGAGACCATGAGCCAAGAAAAAGTAAAGGTAGTGCAGCCTCTGAATACAGAGCACAGTTCCCAAATTTGAGATAAAAATAGTGTTGGAAGGTACCTTAAAGATCCTTTAGTTCCAACCCCCTGCCATGGACATGGACACCTTCCTCTAGACCAGGTTGCTCCAAACCCCATCCAACTTGGTCTTCCAGGGATGGGACAATTCATCCACACCTCATGGGAGAGGTAGCACCTGATATTTGCTTTAGAAACATATCTGGCTTCCCTATCCCATGCATGGAATATGACCAGGCCTTCCCAAATCCCAGTCTTTGCTCTGTGGGGACCAGTAATATTTACAAAAATTAATAGGAAACCTGTTCATTAGCCCAGGAATTTAATAGGAATTTAAACTGGTGTTGCATGCCAATTATTTCTCTGTTTGCCCTTGGTGATCTTGATGGGAGAAGATGGATCTGGACTCTGTATGGCTGAAATTCCATTCAAAACTGGGCATGGGTTGTGTTGGAATAGGATTCCTTTAGGATTAATGGTTATTTCTCCTCTTCTCTATTACTCTTTATAACTGGAAGATTCTCCTTCAGGGAAGGCTGAAGGATACAGCCTTTTCCAAGGCTCCTTTATTGTTCCTGACAGGACTAAAGCCAGCACTGCCTTTAGTCTGGAGTAATTTTGAAAAAAATTAAGGATACCCTTTATTTTTTCCAAATGGGACCAAGCCATTCACAACAGAAGGGATCACCACCTTCTCCCACAGGTCTGTGGCATGAGTCCTAGAACCCTGTGGAAGTTGGCAGTGGATATCAGTAATTATAAGAAAATAAATTATAGGGATGGTACAATTATCCCGGAGCCAAGGGCAATAAACCCAGACATGCAGAGTTAATGTGGAACTTTAAAGAAATCCAATATTTTAAGGTGGATTTTCCCAGTATCCAAAGAGCCCTTGGCCAGCCCCTCTAGACTTCCAATCACATTTCAAATTGTTGGAAATTGGCATAGAATCTATATTTGGTTTTTGGGGATGAATAGGAAGATTATCCCTGTCTACTCTTTCTCATGGAAAAGATTTAAAAAAATAATTAAGTTCATTTTCTTCCCTGATTTTTAGGTTCCTGATGAGGGAAAATTATGTTTCGACAGGACAGGAAAATGTTCATGTCAAATAATGGCAAAAAAATTACCAAGAAGCTTTAAAAAAAAAAAGGAAAATAATGAAAAGAATAATAATGATGATAATAATGACAACAAGAATTATTATTATTATTATTGTTGTTGTTGTTAATAATAATAATAATAACAATAGATTGTATTAAAAATTTGCACATTTGGGGAGAAAGGATAAATTTGGGGAAACTGCAGTAGGTTTTTTGGGAAACTGCCCTCGGATAAGGCTGATTTCCTGTCCTATGGAAATCTTCCACCTTGCACCTCCCAGGTCAAGACATCTGGATGGTGAAGATCTCCTGGGAAAGAAGTGGGAATAGGTGGGAAAAGATGAAAAATGGCTGGGAACAGTCTGGAAGCGTGGTGAGATACTCGGGTGTGGCTTGGGATGGATTAAATCCCTAATGGTGAATAAACAGAGCTGGGCCCTGAGGGAAATCCATGACTGTGGCTGAATCCCAAACTGCCAGGAAAGTGGCATTTTGGTGTAGCTTCTTCAGCTGGGAAGGCCCATCTGGGTGAAAACTTTAATCTCTGGAGTTCTGAGAGGCATGCACAAGGTCCACAAATGTAGGATCCTTCCACCTTTTTGACCACCACAGTCAGGAGAACCTGGGAAAACAAACCTGTGATGGAAATGCCATATTTCCTAGTCAATCCCTTCTTTTCCCCACACCAGGGAACCTCTTTCTTTCACGATTTTGTTTGTTTATTTGGGTGTTCTGGTTTGGAGGTTTTACTTTTTCATTTGTTTTGGTTTTTTGTTGGGTTTTCTTGGGGATTGGTTTTGGTTTTTTTTTTGGTTTTTCTGGGGATGTTATCCCTTGACATGCTGACAGTGGAATATCACCCAGTTCAGGGTTCCACCTCTCTCAGCTTTGTCCATTTCACTGATTTCTTCCCACAAAAGCATTTTGAATCAGGAAGCTGATTCTGGGCTAATCCTGAGGTAGCAAACCCATCCTCTGATTTCAGAGAAAAGAGCTTTATTCCCTTAAGTTCTTAATTCTGAGGAAGACTGCCATCGAATCATTGACTCATTTAGATTAGAAAAGCCCTCTAAGGTGATAGAGTCCAACCATTCCCCTAGCACTGACAAGGCCACCCCTAACCCTTGTCCCCAAGTGCCACATCCACAAGGATGTTAAATCCCTCCAGGAATGGTGACTCCACCCCTGCCCTGGGCAGCCTGTGACAGGGCTGGGCCACCCTTTCCATGAAGAAATTTTTCCTTAACATCCAACCTAAACCTTCTCCGGTGCAACTTGAGGTTGTTCCTTCTCATCCTGTCCCTTGTTCCCTGGGAGTAGATCCCAATCCCACCTGGCTGCTCCCTCCTGTCAGGGAGTTTTGGAGAGCAAGAAGGTCCCCCTAACCCTCCTTTTCTCCAGGCTGAGGCCCTCCAAGATCCCTCAGCCTCTCCTGGTGTTCCAGCCCCTTTCCCAGCTCCATTCCCTTCTGGGGACAATTTCTCCAGGAGAATATTGTGGAAATTGCATCAAAGGTTTTACTAAAATCCAGGCATCTTCCACAGCTTTTCCCTCATCCATTAAGTGGTCATCTTGTCAGAGGAGAAGCATCACATGTGCCCCCATTTTGGGACACTGGTATTTGGGACAGATTTTTTTGGGGGGGAAAAAAGAGTTGACTCCTCAAGGAGGCGTGGAGAAGTCTTTTTCCACTCTGGGCTTTTCCTTTGGCAAAGAGCAGAATTCTGGCTGAGAGAAAACCCAAACCTTTCATCTCACACTTTATTTGAGACCCTCTCAAAGCTTGGCTGCCTCTCCCTTCCCACCAAAGTCTTCCCATTCCTGCCGTGGCTCTTAATGAGAATGGAGCGACTCATTTGGGATCCTGGATATCTTTATAACCCGAGCCCATGGCTCGGAGCTGCTTCTCCTGATGATTTTAATCTCCTCATCCGTCTTTTCTGGTCAATAAACTCCCTCTCAAATCAAATTGTTACTGAACATATCCCGACGCTGATGTCCATCGGACTCTGGGCTCCAGCGGATAATGGAGTTTGTCATAATTAAGTGTCCTGCCTAATTAATTGAGTGGTCAGGATACTAATTAGCCAGGTTTATTGAGACTGGAGGAGTATGAAGGGCAATACCGCAGCTCATCAAAAGCACTGGGACTAGGAATAAAGTGCAGCTCCCTTCCCTCTTCCCAACAAATCCGTGGCTCTGGAGATTTATGGATTTGGAGATGAGGATGAGCAGGGTTGTGCCGGTCTTTGTTCTGTGTGGCCAAGGTTTCCAAGCCTTTGCTCCCATTTTCCACACATTCCTGCAGCTCGTCCATCACTACAACCCCAACTCAGTTGTCTCCTCATTCCCGCATTCCCTGCTCAGACAAAGAAGGGCTGCCTCGCTTCCTTCCAGGACTTCCAATGGATATTTGGGACACCTGGTAGCTCATATTTACATATACAATTCCCTGAGTGGCAGTTCCTTGACTTTCTCTGCCCTATCTGCTTTTGCATCCTCTAATTCCCAATGCTCAAATGCTCTTTTTTTGGGAAAAGGTTAACATGACCTGAATCCTTGAACTTCCTGGTCTTTCCCCATGACCCATGAAATAAGATTTTTCTCTTTCTATCCAAAACCAGGACAGAGATTTTCACAAGGAGTCAAGAAAATAATTGGGATTGTGCAGCTGAAGGAGGATCTTCACCTGAGATCTGGAATCAAGTCCTGGTTCTGCCGCTGGCTCTGCAGATTATTTTTGGGAAGCTGACTTTAGGGAATTTGAGTGCTGTATCCCACTTCCTCAAACAACCAATGCCCAAAAGATCCTTCAGGGCTTCTCAGTTTCTTTATCTGAGTGGCAGGATTGGGAAGAGAGGAAGTGCACTTAGGAAATGAAGGAATATTTAATATGGATTTGCAATTCTCTTTCTTGCAACATGAAGATTGAGGCATTCCCAGGGGGATTGTCGGGACAATCTCCCTTGGAGACACCCAAGCAAGACCAAGCCAAGCTCAGTAACTGGGTAGCGAGTGATGAGTCTTTACTCCAACTTTTCTGCACTTTGGAAATATTTAAAACCAGAGAATTGTGGAGGCCAAAAATGAGTGTTGGGACTGCAGCTGGAAATCTGGGAATAAGCCTGGAGTCCCATGTTGTGGAGGATGCAAAAGTGCCTCAGGATTACAGCCTGATAGAGGTGGATTTTGGCATTCCCCTGGTATCTTTTTATGTAATTCCCCAAAATTTCTGCACTCGAAGGACATAGAGTAAAAAGACTATCATCCCATGTCCCGTCTTCTGTCCCTTTTGTACCAGAAAATATGGAATGTGCCCAAAAAATTGTTTCCTATCCCATTTAAACACGAAGTTATGAGATTTTGGTGCTATTTTGGCTGGAATCATTCTGTTCTCAAGAATACCTGGAATGGAATTCCCAGAGAAGCTGTGGCTGCCCCATCCCTGGAAGTGTTAAAGTCCAGGTTGGATGGGTCTTGGAGCAACCTGGAATAGTGGGAGGTGTCCCTGCCCATGGCAGGGAGTGGAACTGGATGATCTTCAAGGTCCCTTCCAAACCAAACCATTCCATGATCCTATGATTAACCCTATTTTGCAGAATATTCCTTGAAAAGTGCAATGATCAAATTCCTAGCAGGAAAAAAATCCTCACTTTTCAGCAGAACAGCAGGAATTTGGCTCCATGTCCCTGAAAACTGAAGGGACCGGAGTGATCCAATGATCCAGAACCCACTAATTGAATGGATCTGGAGTGATCTGTCCAGAGAAGGATTGCTCTGCAATTCCCCTGTTCCATATATTTTTTCCTTGTGTATCCACAACCAGAACTTTTAGGGATAATACGTAAGATTTGTGTTCTCCATGCCCTAAAAATTATGAAAAAATTAATTGTGTAAATTAGGAGTTAAGAGGTTTTCCTGCTAATTTTCCTTCTTTCTAATGGGGCAGGCAAAATGAGGATGTAAATCCTCATATTAGACATATTCATGATATTTATATTTATTTATAAATATTTATAGATTGTTTTATATCTGTGTGGGTCTAAAAATGCCAAAATTTGGCTAGATGGTCCTGATGTAAGGATGTGCCTTAAGAACCACTTGTATGTGTCCTGTTCCAGTTTTCCCTTGTGGAAAACCAGTGTTAAATGGATTTAAAAAAATAACATTAAATAAATAACAACAACAACAACAAAATAATTTGCTTTAATTGAACAGAGCTTGTAGAACATATTCCAGTGGGAGTTTTCCACTGGGAAAGGGCAGCTTGACAGAAATTAGGGAAAACTGAGCTTTTGCCAGGACATATCCCTGTATTTTTATGGGTTTTGATCAAGTCAGGAAAGTTCATTTTGATTTTTCTGATTTGCAGCACATTTTGAGGGGCAGAAACATCAAAGCAGGGATGGCTTGAGGGATATTTTAGGAATGTGCCTTCCATAAAAGTTCTATGTATATATTTATATATACACACTTAAAAATACAATTATAAATACATTTCTATCTCTGCATGTCCTTTTTATAAAAGTAAATATAAATATCTTGATTTGGGATGAAGCAGGAGAGGGAATTTGAAAGTGTGACCCAGCCTAATACCAAAGTATCGCTTTCTTGATGTATTTTCAGTCCTAGATTTAGTAAAACAGCTTATTCCCTGTCAAATTCCTGATGTGGTACATTTTGGGATTTTCTTTTCTTTGCTCTGAAATTCATCTCCTGACAAATAGGTTATACCTGGATGCAGGAGTCTGCTGGAAGTGCAATTCTGGGACTGTTTTATAGCTGAATTATCCCATTCCTGAAATTCTCTACTCCATTCTAATTACCCAAAATCAAATTCCAGCTTTACAGGGATGTAATTGTGTGTATGGGAATGCAAAATTTCTTCCCCCTCTTCCCAAATTACTGCCTTTTTTTTGGGATAAGAAATAAGACTGAATCCAACAGTGGATTCCTGATATCCCAGTTCCCAGCTGGTAGGATGAGCTCCTGGTACAAAATCCCATTTTGAGGGATAGCTTTGCCACCTGATGGATGCTTTTTTTCCCAGAAAAAGACAGGATCAATAGCTGATGGCAACAACTGCAGGCATCTCTTTGGGACAGCTTGGTTTAAAAATAAATCCCAGTATGTCTGGGGGATGCCAGGGTGGAGGGAGGTTGGAATTCAGTCCTCAGAAGATGGTTTGAGGAAGGAATGTCCACCAGCACACAATTCCCTGGTGGGATGAGAACTGCCCTCCTGGGAGGCATATTTTTGGGAATACAGTTTGTATTCTGGGGACAAATGTCCCTAAGCCCTCTCCAGCATTCCAATGGGATCCTGTCCTGTCCCTCCTCATGCAGGAGGACAGTTCATCCCCACTGCTGTCACCCCCAGACAAAAGACATTAAATCCGTGGGACCTCCCATCTCCCTGGGATCCATCTCCCTGGGATCCATCTTCCCTCGAATCGCTGCATTACAACCAAACAGGATTTGTTCCACTCCAATTTGTCAAGATTGGACAAGGCCTCAAAGTTGGCAGAGACGTTTATTAAAGGTATCCCAGGGATTGGAGCGAGGCAGGCAATTTCCTTTCCAGGCTCGGTGCGTGGCTCCCACCCCTGTTCCGTAGCACGGGAGGGATTGGGGGGGAGGGGGGGAGTTATTCCTTCTCTGTCAACAAAAATTAGATAAAGACCCTCTTTTCCATCCCCAAATTGGCACCTGAAAGGGATCAGTATTTGTTATCCTTTTCCAGCTGCAGGAAAAGGGTAAAGGTGATGGGGTGGGGACATGAGGATGTGTCAGTGATGGATGAGCCACATGTGCCACCACGGGGATGTCTGGGTGCGACCATCCCGAAGCTTTTCAGGGAAGAGGGAGATGCCTGCATGGACCCCCTCAGGAGACAGATTTGGGAATCAGACAGGGCACTTCTGGGAAGGTGGCAGGAATGAGATCATGGCTCTGGAGTGATGCCAGCCCTCTTGGGATTGGGAGGTGGCATTTTGTGCCAGCCAAACCCCTCTGCTCCAGTGTGACATCTTCGGGGGACTGGGTTGCTAAGAGCTCACCTCCCTCCCCATTATTCCCCCTGAAATTAATTTCCAGGGTTTTCCCACCTTGGGAAGAGTGGGGAGCAGGGGAAGCTTACTCCAGAAAAGAGATTGTTTCTGAGGGAAGGTGACTAAAAATATCTCCTCCTCATCCAGGTGAGTATTCCTGGGGCTGGCTCATGTCAACTCATGGATAATCTGGAATAACTCCAGGGAAGTCACCAGGGATGAAAGTGGAGCAAACCCAGCAGGAGCTGAAACAAAAATTAACCCTTGGCATGAGCCCATGGATTTATCTGAAGGCAAAAGATTTTATTACATTGGCTTAAGTGGGCTTTGGATGGAGCCTTTGGAAAATACAGGGAAAGGTTGCTAGAAACCTTCCTAAGCTAATTAATCAAATAAATCACCTGCAGTCACAGTCAGGTGTCTGGAATGAAGGTGGAACAGCTTTAAGCAGAATTCCAGGCTTTGTGTCTTTGGGATTATTATTATTTAATTATATTGGAGTTGCATTCGGAAGCCGGTGGGCAACAGGTACCAGGTGAGAGCTCCCTGCTTTATTATGAGTCAAGATTTGATCTCTCTGTCCCAGTGATGAATTTTCAGTGATGAAATTAAACTTATTTCAAATTAAGGGGGGGGGGGGGAGGGGTTTTCTTTTTTA
>VZRZ01008717.1:1244411-1397496 GCA_013398175.1 Climacteris rufus | reverse complement strand
AATTAAGGGGGGGGGGGGAAGTGTTTTCTATTTTGAGCTGAAGGAGAAGCAAAGAAATAACTCCCTACTGAGATTAATTCTTATCATTTCAAGATATGATGACAGATGAAAAGGAACTTCAGAGGTGATATAAAATGAGATTCTGAGCTTTGCAGGGGAAAAAGGGATGATGTTTTGGGGGAATTTTCATGGCAAATGCCTTCCTGTATTTTTGTTGACAAAACATGGATTTGAAAGGCTTTGATTGCCCCACTCACATTTGACAATAATTGTACAACTCACGGGGTTAAATTTTAGGGATTGTCAAAAGGAACTGAAAGCCAAACCCATCAGAAGGACAAGAGGGAGAAGGATGGGTTTAACTTCCCCTTTTATTTTGTTTATTAACATGGAACGTTTCCCTCCTTTGGTTTCTGGCTGGAGTTTGCAATTCCTTTCTTTCTGAGCACTGAACTCCTGCTGACTTCCAGGCTGAACCTCTTTTCCAGCCTCATTTCAGCACCGTTGGGTGCTGGAAAGTGAGGATTAGAGCACCAGAACTGTGAGGGTTTTGCTTTTTGGGGGTTGTTGCAGGCTGTGCTTTTTCTGCTGGTGGTGTGGCCTCCATTCCTGAGCATCCCCATCCTCATGGGAGTGATTTACAGGATATTACAGGTCCAGACCCCCTTCCCAGGCAAAATTCCTTAACACTTGGTAAAATTAAAATTACATCCAGGACAGGATTCCCTGCCTGGAAAGGCAAAGTCAATGCCCTTTCCTGATATTTTACATTTTAATTTAACTTCCCAGCTGCTGCTGTGTTTCCTGCTAAAGGAGGAGGGCTTGTCCCATGATTATGGCATTAGTGGGGGTTTAGGAGATTGGATATGACACCTGGAGCACGTGAAAAAGTCACTTAATCCCCTTGTGACAACAGAAAAGAGAGTTGGGGCTGAAATTCCAGCACCTCTGCCTGATCTGAATTTCCCAGGTGCCTGAATTTGTCTCCTACCTGGGCAAACAAATGACGGAAAGAATCCTTCTCTCTTTACAACAACTGCAATTAACAGTTTTATTAATTACTTGTGCCAAAAGTGTGAACTTGTTCATGACATTTTGTAATCTCAAGGCTCACATAAAATTCCATGTGGTGTCTAAACCTTTCCATTGCCCTCCACCACTGGGATGAAGCTGTGGTATCCCATTAAATCTCCTCTCCCTGGGTCCAGGTCAGCCTCCATAGGGAACAAGGGAGAGGTACTTTAGGGTGGAATCACAACCAATGGGGAGGTTTCACACTCCCAGGTGAAAATTTGGCTGGATCTGGGCTGGGAGAGCTGGGGGTGTCCAGCCTGGAGAGGAGATGGCTCCAGGGAGACCTTGGAACCTCTTCCAGTGCCTAAAGGGGTGCCAAAAGAGCTGTAGAAGAACTTTGGACAAGGGATGGAGTGACAGCACAAGGGGGAATGGCTTACAACTGGCAAAGTGCAGGGTTAGATGGGATTTTGGGAAGGAATTCTTCCCTGTGAGGGTGCTGAGGCCCTGGTATTGAATTCCCAGAGAAGCTGTGGCTGCCCCATTCCTGGAAGTGTTCAAGGCCAGGTTGGACAGGGCTTGAAGTAACCTGGGATAGTGGAAGCTGTCCCTGCCCAAGGCAGGGGGTTGGAATGAGGTGATGTTTGAGATCCCTTCCAACCCAAACCATTCCAGGATTCTTTGATTCAGTTGTGCTTTGGCCCTGGAGGAGACAGGAGCAGGATGTACATGCAACAGCCTCTGCATTCCCATTCCCAGAAAGCAAATCCCCAGAGCAATGACCAGGAAGGGGAAGGTTGGATAAACCTCGTGTGAGGTTGGGTCTCTTTATCCACCTCTGCTCTCCTCCGTGGTGCACAGAGAGTTGTGGGATGAAGATCGAGGTGATGAAGCCAGAACACAGGAGTGACTGAGGCTGAGACATGATTCCAGGGAAGATTCCACTGAAACTCTGCCTGTCTTTCCCATCTCCTCCTGTTCTTTATCTCTGCTCTTTTCCCTCTCTGCCTTCCTTGAGCTCCTTGCAGCTTCCCTGGCTGCCTTTCCCTGCTGATGCCCACCCCTGGCCGAGACAACACGGAGGAAACCAGGCCAATTTGTCCCGCTCGTCCCTGTCTCCCTATCTGTTATCCCCAGTCCAGATCCGCTTGCCCTCCTTAAACAAGATCTCAACTGACCGTAAGGCTTCTGTCACTCCACCAAAATCAAACCCCTTCCCTCATCAAATCCCTAATCAGCCGGAACGGCTCCGTTATCCGTGCTAAATTGACTCCTCTCCGCTCCTTCTGCTGACCGCTGCCCTTCAATGAGCCGGCCCTGGCTCTGACTCCGAGGGCAACATCTCGTCTAATTATATTTCCCCTGCCTTTTCGAAATCCTCTCAGGCACCCAGACGAGCCCAGGTATTGAGGAGGGTGGGAGGATTAATGGAGAAGCCAGGCATGGATTGCAGTGGGAAAAAAATTTGCGGTCGTGCGCTCTTGGCTGGTTTAGGTGGGGTGATTTTGGGGCAGGAATGGGAGAGCTCCTGCTCCAAGGTGGGGGTGTTGGCGTGGTGGGACCTTGAGGGTGAATGTGACAGCTGTGTTCACCTCTTCCCAGGAAAAATTCGTTCCCTTCTGGCCACTCAAATGGAGAAAGAGATGGAGGGACAACAGGGAAAGTTTTGCGCTCTGGTGACACCACACATCCTCCCTTTTCTAATTTTCCATGAGAAAAGAAATATTGATGTGTCCACAACCAGTCACTGAAAAAATCCTTGAAATTTGATTTGTATTAATTGCCTTCAGTTTCCCAAAAAATATTCAGAAGAAGCAACTGAGGTTAAAACTGGGATATAAAAAAGGAACAACTAAAAGCAGTAGGCTAGAAATGTGGTAGGGATCTGTTTTCCCTGGAGAACAAGCTCAGGGAAGGATCCTCTGCTGCTGGGCCAGGCTGGCCAAGAGACACCAGAGCTTCTGGAATCATGGAAAGACATGGGAGGATGGGCAAGCATCCAAATCTGGGATGATATTCTAATTTGTATGGATCCCCTCAAATCAGGACGATAAGCTCAGCAGAGGTGGTGGGAATGTGAGGGGGCAACACTAGGCTAATCCAGCAGGAAAAACCCATTCCTGAGTGAGTCAGGATGTAGGAAAGGATGGGATTTATTCCATTCTCCCCACTCCACAGGATTTTACCCGCAATCCCACATTCCTGCCAGGAACTTCTCGGTGTCAAATCTCGGGGCTGTATTTTTCAGCTGGGAGGTGGGAATGGATTAGTGAGGGAGGGGATTTGATTCTGTGGAAGGAAACTCAGCCTTTGGAAAGGGAATTAGCGTGGGATGTTTTAATCAAAGGAGAAGATGGATTGGCACTCGGATAATGCCAAGCCCTGGCCACAATAACCACAATTTATGGCTTGTGTTGCCACAAAGTCAATTTGGGTTTAATTTCACTGCTTTGCTCCAGGTCTGTTTTATGGCAGCTGCATCTGATGGAAGGTGGGTGATGGGAAATGCCTGCTTTTTTTGGAATTTAGAAGTTGGAGATTGTTTCTGCCTGGGATATTCAGGATTTCAGTCCTTTTTCTGCTGCCTTTCATGGTGCCAGAGGTGAAGGTCTCCCTTGTCTCCTGGAGAATTTCCTGGGATCAGGAAGTTGCTCCTTCGGGTGATTTAAGATCAAACCATGGCCTAGTGGAGCTCACAGTGATGGAGACATGGAGTGGCGTTTATTCCCTCTGTTCCGCCCCTCTGGAGAAGAGGAATGGAGGTAAATGGATGTGTCACTATAACCGTGGATATGAACCCAACAGGGATGGTGCATCCAGTTCCGATGGGAATTCTGATCCCTACCTGGTGATTAAGCACCTCCCATGTGTGTTTCTATTGGTCCTCCCAGTTCCAAGAGTGGCGTGTGCTGGGGACAGTCAGACACTGTAATCCAGGGAAGGTGTTTCTGAACCCAATCCTTGTGCTCAGTGCACAAGGATTTGCCTCTCTGAAAACCTACAATCATTGAGGTTGGAAGAGAGCAACCGGCCACTGGGAAACCTGTTCCAAGTCATTACCACCTCCCTCATCCAATCACTTTTCCTTATGTCAAGCTGGAACCTCTTTAATTTCAACTTGGATTTTATCCCTGCAGGACAGTGACAATGGAGCCCATCATTGGAATGAGGCAGTGGAGCCAGAGCCCATCCCAGTTTCTGCTGTGGGGACCAATTGGTGACGGATCTGGCTCTGGCTTTGGCATTTTTCCCTGGACCACAACAGAAGCTGTGGCCTCTTCTTGATCCACCAAGTGAAGTTTGGTCCCACGTCTTTGGGACCTTGGCATAACTTGCTTGCAGAATTCTAAGGAAGGAAAATTCCTCCATTCCTTCCAGCCTTTCCTGCCCTGGTGTCCAGCTGCCTGAGGAGAAAGGGAATCAGGTTCATGCCTTTAGGAGCTGTTCCATCAGTGCAGATTTGAAAAAATAGCTGGAAAAAAAAAAAAAAAAACAGCACTTCCTTTCCTTCCGTGGAACAAACCCAGCGAGTTCCAACCCATAAAATTTTATGGAGAACAATAAACCAAAAACATTGACCCCTCTATTGAGTTGTTTAAGAGGCTGCTGTGGGATTTTTCTGCCTTGTCATTCTTGCACTCCACAGTGGGAATATAAATCACCTGGAACAAGTGTAAGACTGGAGCTCACACATGCCCCAGGTAGGAGGGAAAGGGAGAAGGAGCAGGATAATCCATGGTGGGCTGAACAGCTCTGGCATGTGGATACATTTGTTTGGAAGTGAATAAAGGATATTTGCCAAACATTGGACCAGTTTGGTTGTTCTCTGTCCTTTCCTTATGGGAATGTATCCTGATGCTGATCCTGCAGGCATTGCTCACTTTGATCCAGTCAAGGATCTCTGGGAGCAGGAGGGAATGTTCTAAGCACCAGGAGATCAAGTGTGAGCTTTGTGTTCAGCAACTGAAATTTTCTGTCAAAAAAAAATCATTTCATAAAAAACCAAAACCAAAAACCAACCAAACAAGCAAACAAACAAAAAAACCCCGAACTAATACCCCCCATCACCCACAAAAACCCCCAAACAAACAAAAAACCCTCGAAACTTTTCTTGACAAGCCCTGCTTATAATTCTCTAACATTTTTCACCTTCTGAGCTGAGATTTCCAATTTTGCTCTTTTCCCAATAGAAATGCTCCAGAACCACTTAAAAATAAAGATATTTGCAACATAATAACAAAATTCATTTTTTCCCCCCATCTATTTCTGAAATTCACGTAAAAAATGGGATTTTTTTCCTCTGAGAAGCTGCAGAGTAATACTGGATATCGGAAGCTGTTCTGGGACATCAAAACATGGCATGGGATGAGCCTTCCAGGGGAAGACTTAAATCAATAAGCTTTGAGCCTGGGAAAATAGGACATTCATTGGAGACATTTACAGCCAGCACAGGTTTTTTTTCCCCTTTTCCGATGTTTTGCATGGGAGGAGGGATTCTTTCATCTGGATTATTCCCTCATTAAAAGCAAGGGCTGTCAGATTTGCTGCCAGGATCAGGGCTTGGCTTCCTAAAGTGCTCCCATGGGAAGCTGTTCCTTTGTGAGGGTTTTAAGGAGGGCTGCTCTGAGATTCCTGACATTAGGGGGACAAACCCCATTTTCCACACAGATTGGAAGGATTTTTAGGAAGTTCTGCTTCCCAGCCTGCCCTAGATGGAGTGAACCAGAGCCTCCATCCCTGGAAGTGTTCAAGGAATGCCTGGATGTGGCATGTAATGCTCTGGTTGGTGATGGTCAAAGGTCGGACTTGATGATCTTGGAGGTGTTTTCCAACCTTAATTCCTTGATTCTTGGAACACCCTCATAGCTTCATGCTGGAAAAACCTAAGGAGAAAGCCCAGCTTCATCTCCACCCTTTCGATTTGATAAAGAACAGCAAAACCACCATGGAGATGTTGCTGCTGAAAGAATCATTTCCATGAATGCATCTAGAAATTTTTCCACTCCCTGAATCTCATTATTTCCCAGACTTTTGAGTGGATGAGGGAAAGGCTGTGGATGTGTCTACCTAGATTTTAGTAAAGCCTTTGATGTTGTTTCCCACATTTTCTCTTGGAGAAACTGGCTGTTCATGGCTTGGATGGATGTGTTGCTCACTGGGGAAAAAACTGGCTGTGCCAAAAGCGTGGCAGGGATTGGAATTAAATCCAGTCAGGACTGGTGTGGTGTTCCAGAGGGTTCAGTGCTGAGAACAGCATTGTTTGAAATCTTTATCAGTGATCTGGATGAGGGGATCAAGGGAACCCTCAGGTTTGGAGATGACACCAAGTTGGAGCATTGATCTTCTGGAGGGCAGGAAGGCTCTGCAGAGGGATCAGGACAGGCTGGATCCATGGGCTGAGGCCAGTGGGATGAGGTTCTACAAGGTCAAGTGATGGGACATGCACTGGGTCACAACAATCCCACAGAATGCTCCAGATTTGGGGAACAGTGCCTGGAAAGGTTCCTGTTGGAAAAGGACTTGGGAATGCTGGTTGACAGCAGCTGAACATGAGCCCAGGTGTCCGGGAAGGCCAATGACACCTGGCTTGTACCAGCCACGGTGTGGCCACAGTTCCAGGGCAGTGATTGTCCCCCTGTGCTGGCACTGCTGGGTCACCTCCAATCCTGGGGTCGGTTTTGGGTCCCTCACAACAAGAAAAACATCGAGGGACTGGAGCATCTCCAGGGAAGGGAACGGAACTGGGAAAGGGTCTGGATCGTCAGGAGCAGCTGAGGGAGCTGGGGGGGGTTCATCCTGGAGAAAAGGAGGCTCAAGGGGGGACCTTCTGGCTCCCTAAAATTCTCTGAGACGAGGGTACAGCCGGGATGGGGTCGGGCTCTTCACCCACGGAAAAAGGGACAGGATGAGAGGAAATGGCCTCAAGTTATGCCAGAACAGGTCTAGACTGGATATTTGGAAAAATTCCTTCATGGAAAGGGTGGTCCAGCCCTGGCACAGGCTGGACAGGACAGTGCTGGAGTCCCCATCCCTGGAGGGATTTAAAAGCTGTGTAGATGTGGCACTTGGGGACATGGGTTAGTGGTGGCCTTGGCAGTGCTGGTTTAATGGTTGGACTCGATGATCTTAAAGGTCTTTTCCAACCTAAATGATTCCACCATTGAAAGCGTCAGGATGAGACCCCTTGACAGGTTATGTGAAGAAAGAGCTTCACTGATGGATTTGTGGTGGAAACCTGGGATGCTCCTGCCACATCTCACCCTCCCACCCCTACTTCTCATACCTGGCTGGTGCCTGGACCCTTACTCCCAGAGATAATCCCTAAATCCCAAATCCCCTAAGAACAGAGAGTAGGTCCCAGGAATTCTGAGCCACCCAATGCCCATTTTCTTTATTTGCTCCTTTTCCCAAGATCTGCAAAGGGAACCTGCAGATTTTTCTTCCCTCTGGGACCAGCATCGGAGGGAGAAGATCCAGGAATCTTGTCCCCCTGCCCCCATATCTGCAGTCACTCCCTGTGCTAAACTTTTTCCCAACTAATGTGAGCAGTTGGCAGATTTTGTGTCTAATGGGCTGTGGAGGGCACAGACAGTTAAACATTCCCAAAGTGCCTGGAGAAACCCATCCCATCATCACAATGACAGGAGATTAAGGCTCCAATTAAAAGGAGACAGGGCAGTGACCAACCCTGAGCAGCCTGAGTTCCCAAAGAGCTGATTTAGGGAATGATTGAAGCAGGAATGGGGTGGGAGCAAGATGGGAGCTGAGGGAGGGCATGATCCTATAATTAGGGGGTGGTGCTGTGTATGTGTCCCTGCTTAGGAAGGATTTCTAAGGCTGAACAAAGGGGAGGGAAAGAATTCCTGCAAAATGTTGGCTTTGGAGACACCAGATCCCTGCAAAGCCAGGGATTCCTGCACCTGAGGAAGGGATAAGCTGTGCTGGGCATCATCTGCTGTTCCAGGATCTCACCTCTTTCCTGAAAAGCCACTTCTCTCATTCCCTCATCATCAGCACCTGTTTTGCCTCTGTCTCCGATCCCTTTTAGCCCTCCCTTTCCCTTTCTTCCCAACCTGGTCCTGGCTGTGCACTGCCAGGCGGGAAAATGCAATGACCTGCATTGTGAGAAAGCCTTGTGCTGCCTTTTTTTTTTAAGGATAAGACAGGGAGAGAGGAGGTCCTGGCTGAGCTTTCCCTGGAAAACCCCAATTTATGTAATGGAGATGCTGGAAAGAGGAAACTGTGTGTTTGTGGAGATGCTGGATCAAAGAGCAGGACTGGGAAGCTCCAGAGGAAATTAATAATTCTGTTTTCAGACCAGGGGGATCATAAACACACGGGAAATAATGGATGGGAGAATACAAACCTGGGGAATATCTCCTTCTCCACTGGTTGCAGTCCAGGCTTTGCAATCTGGGAAGGAGTAGGTCTCCTTGGAACCAGGCCAAGGCAGGAATTGAAGCCACCCAGAAAACCTGGGAAGCTGCATCTCACATGCCTGTGGTGTTGGATTGTGGAAAGGTTCTGAACACACACGTAATTTCAGCCAGTTTGCACTGACCTGGCTTTTTTGGGGCAGTTTTGGCAGGGATTGGGTGGTTTGCCATGGGGAATTTAAGGGCATGGGACCAGTTCCAGTGCAGACCCTCCTGCAGAGACATAACCCTTAAATCCCAGCTTTTGGGGCCTGTCCTTGTGATCTGTC
Organism: Climacteris rufus; assembly: GCA_013398175.1. NCBI lineage: Eukaryota > Metazoa > Chordata > Aves > Passeriformes > Climacteridae > Climacteris > Climacteris rufus. The sequence continues at coordinate 1,388,777 of VZRZ01008717.1, read as the reverse complement.
TGGAGAGGACTGGGAGAACTGGGACTCCGGGATTCCTTGTTGGCTTTGGGAAAGGGAGCATGTGTGGACTTTTCTCCTTGTCTTCATGTGCCACAAGTACAACTTGTCACACCTTTGTCTCCTCTCCTGCCCCTCCACCATTATTCCTTGTCCATAACATTCCTATACATCCTTTCCAGGTGCCTCATCTTCTTCCCATTGTACCCCTTTTTCTAACCTCTCTTCCCAAATTTCCTCTCAGTCTGCTGAGAACTTCAACAGCTGACATTTCCAGGGGGATTTGGGCTCCTTTCTGAGGGTGGGATGTCATGCTGGAAACATGATCCCAGTCGATAACTATTGACTGATAAACCAACAATACATTCCAGTGCCAGCCTGTCGATTGGTGGGATTGATTTATCCACCCATCTTCCCTGATTTATGGTCAGGGATGGGAGGCTCAGGACAGCCAGGCTGTTGCTCTCCATCACTCATGGATTCAGCTGCTGAGGGTCTTTGATTCCAGAAGGGGATGACAGCGGTGTTTGTGGTTGGAATGAATCCAGGGCATTTCCAAAAAAGTTGCATTTCCAGATTGCTACTCACCCACTTTGATGGTGGCCTCAGGTTTCCATCAGTCCCTGGGCACGGAATCCCTGGAGGATGAGGAATGGCTGCTATTCCTGGTGATGGGAAATGCTCTGCTTCTCTTCCAGTGATGGTAGTGAGGACAGAAATCCCAACCCTCTGGATCTGACAGGGTGGGAAATGCCCAGATCTTTCCCTAACCCAGGATGGGACAATTCACCATGAGAATGTCAGGACTATGTGGATAAATTATCTGTCCCTTGGCATCCCTTGGGAAAACTTCCATGGTCTCCAGTTCTGTGTCTGAAGATGCTTCACATTCCTCTCTGGCAGGGTCACCAGCTGTTGGAATTTTGGCTGTAAATTTCGGTTGTAAATTTATTTTACAAGAGCCTGTAAAATGAGGGATTGGAGGATGGAATATGCCTCATCCCTGGAAACATTCAAGGTCAGGTTGGACAGAGCTCAGCCAGGAGAAGAATTCCTGAGTTTTGGGACAGAGGTACCCAGACTTACCTCCCTGTTTGCACAGCAAATGTGCCAGTCAGGCTGCCTGACAAGGGAATTCAATCCCGTCTTAGGAACTGCTCCAGGATTTTCCGTGAGCAGGTGATGCCACGATGTTAAATACCCACAATGCTGGGTAAGTGAATTGCGAGTCTTTCGAAGTTGCATGGGATTAATTTTGAACTAAATCCCTGGAAAACCACATGGCTGCTGACATTTCAGATGATCCCTGTTCTCCAGGCAGGTTTCTGAAATTCCGTGCTTGGATGGTCACGGTGGTGGCTGAACAGCTGGAGAGATTTCTACTGATCATCATCGTCTTTATCAAGAATGATTTGTCTTTTGAGCCGTTCTCACCTTTCTTCCTTCCCTTAGACAGTTCCCTTTAATTGTTACAGCCTAGAAGTATCCCTGTTGCCTGTTCTCTCCAACAAGGAATTTTCTGGCCTTTTCCTTTGCTTCTGGTTTCATAAAACAGCAGAAGGAACCTGAAGCAGGTACAGGTGTTCTTATTGGAGCAATTCCAGAGGCGGCTGGAGCATGTCTCCATGGACTTGGCTGGAGCCAGGCTGGGAGAGCTGGGAATGTTCAGCCTGGAGAAGAGAAGGATCCAGGGAAAACTTAAGAGTCCCTGCCAGTTCCTAAAGGGGCTCCAAGAGAGCTTGAGAAAGCCTTTTCACAAGGTATGGAGTGACAGAACAAGGGGGAATGGCTTCCCACTGCCAGAGGGCAGGGATAGATGGGATATTGGGAAGAAATCCTTCCCTGGGAGGGTGGTGAGGCCCTGGCACAGGTTGTCCAGAGAAGGTCTGGCTGCTCCATTCCTGGAAGTGTTGAAGTCCACCCCCTGCCATGGACAGAGACATCTTCCACTATCCCAGGTTGCTCCAAGCCCTGGCCAACCTGGCCTTGGACACTTCCAGGGATGGGGCAGCCTCAGCCTCTCTGGACAACCTCTGCCATGGCCTTACTACCCTCACACCCAATAATTCCTTCCCAATACCCCATCTATCCCTGCCTTCTGGCTGTGTGAAGCCATTCCCCCTTGTCCTGGCACTCCATCCCTTATCCAAGGTCCCTCTCCAGCTCTCTTGGAGATCCTCTAGGCACTGGAAGGGGCTCTAAAGTCTCCCTGGATCCTTCTCTTCTTCAGGCTGGACACCCCCAAATCTCACAGCCTGGTTCCAGAGCAAAGGAGTTCCAGGCCTTGGAACATCTCTGGATTTGCTCCAACATCTCCACATCCTTCTGAAGTCTTCAGAGCTGGATGCAGAGCTCCATGTGGGTTCTCCCTGGAGCAGAGCAGAAGAGAATCACTTTCAGGCAGGCTTTGGAGAAATCTGTATGTAGGGAATAGCAGATGGATAATGAGGTGTGGGAGAAATAGGAAACTGGGCTGTAACTTCTGGATGTGGTGGATACCAAAGGAAGATAAATTCCAAACCAAGGATTTCCAGTGAAGAGTGAGGAGGACTTGAAGTTCTCCAGGATTTATGAGCCATTTCAACCTCAAAACAACAGAGTCTCATTGGGCAAGAACAATATGGAGCCCTTAAAGACCTAGAAATCAATGGGGGGGAGATGAAGGATCCTAGAGCTGGAACATGGTGGGCTTCTCATGGAAAACCATCCACTGGAATTCCCAAAATCATGGCCTTTTGGATAAATTCTGGATAAAGTCACAGCAGTTCTGAAGATGCCCCAAATCTTGCAAGAAATCTCCAAGAAAAACAAAGAAAAACTTCTCCTTGGTCCTCCCTTCTCTAGTGTGTCTTCAATGAGGAACTGTGATGGAGAGGACAAGAAGATAGGGAATCATGGAATCACACAATGGTTTGAGTTGGGAGGCACCTCAAAGATCATCTTGTTCCTCCCCCTGCCATAGACAGGGACACCTTCCACTATCCCAGATTGCTCCAAGCCCCATCCAGCCTGGCCTTGGACACTTCCAGGGATGGAGGAACACCTCCAAGTACGGAGATGTCTCCCTGACATGTTTTATTGAAGGACCAGATCTCCACACAGAGTTCAGTCCAGAGGGCAGGAACTGGGAAATGGATCCCATAGGAATGCAGGAAGCCTATCAGCTTTTGTGTTAACAACTTATCTTGCTGGGGAAGGAGCTCTCAGGTCTAAATCTCTTCTCATTGTCCATGTTTTTGAAAGTTCTCTTGCCAGGGAAGAATGGAATTCTCTTTCCAAGAGTAAATGGCCTCTGGGACTGGTGGCATTTCCAGAGCTGACAGGATTTTAATCCTGCAGAAAACTGGTGGTGTTGTCAGGGTAGAAGTCACTTCCTTGTGCTGCTTGGAAGAGAATCCAGTTTTAGATGAATCTCCTGCTCTGATATCCATGGAATCACAGAATAGCAGAATCTTAATGATTGGAAAGGACCTCCAAGGTCACCGAGTCCTACCTTTGATTCATCAACCAGCCCAGTCCAGTCTATCCTTGGACACCTCCAGGGATGGGGACTCCACCACCTCCCTGGGCAGCCCTTTCCAATACTTGACAACCCTTTCCATGAAGAAATTCTTCCTGATGTCCAACCTGAACCTCCCCTGGCACAGCTTGAGGCTGTTTTCACTTGTCTTGTCACTGGTTGACCCCCACATGGCCCCACCCTCCTGTCGGAGAATTGTGGAGAGGGAGAAGCCCCTGAGCTTCCTTTTCTCCAGCTAAAGAGCAGCAGTGATAGATGAACTCGCTGAACTAATGCAGAATCATTTCCTCCCTCCCCTCTCTCTCTTCCAAAGGAAAAAAGTGGGAAAAGAAGGGAGTAAAAAGGGAGGGGGATGAGGGCCTGTCAAGTTGTTGGATGCGACACCCACAGCCCGTGCTCACCTTGGCAGATGGCAGGAGATCATTGCTTAGCGCTGCATGTTTGACATCCCGCGGAAACAGCGAGGATGAGGTGGTAGCTCCGGAGCTGTTGGCAGCTGCTCCGGTACCTGCGCCGGGAGAGGGAGGTGCAGATTCCTTTCACGCTTCCCTGTGCACAAACACGTTTTTGGGAAGCAACTCCTGGCACATCTGCTGGCCCCCACCACCCCCTTTTTCTCTCCCCTGGTGACTCGTGGTGGTGGCTGGCGGGTTGGGGGCTGTTGCTCCCCTTGTCACCAGCTCGTGTGACAGGTGAGGAAACGCGGAGTTGCAGAGGTGCCAAGGAGGTGCTTCAGGGCTTTCCCGCTTCAGCAAGGGGGGTTTGGAGGAGGGAAAGCCGACAAACATCTGTTCCCATCTCCACTTTGCAAAGAATGGGAAGATGAACAGGGAGGAGATGCTGGGAGAGGGATGTTTTTCTGGCCAGAAAGCCAGGAAAGTTACCCTATCCAAGCTTCCAAGGGTTAAGGTTCACCCCAGCCAAGGGTGACCTCTCTGTGTCCTCTAAATATGTGGAAAAAGGAATGACCCAAGGACTTCCTTTGCTCAGGAAGTTTGGGCATCCAAGTGCTGCACTTGTGTGTTCAAGAGTTGAGTTTCCAGGTGACCACTCTGGATGTGTGTCCTTTCCTTCCTCAGAGCTGGGGTTCCATGGGCAAAGTCTCCTGGACATTCTGGTGGTGAGGCCACCTGCTAATTCCTTACTTAATTTGGTGTTGTGGAAGGGCGGATTGCTGGCAATGCTGGGAAGCACATGTGCAAGGAAGCCAGAAAATCCGGGAGGAAAGTGAAGGTGGCTCAGACAAAATCACAAGTCCATGGACTGCTCTCTCCACCACACAAAACTGGAAGGACCTTCCTTGCTGGAAGGACTTGCAAAAAATCCCCAGGGATTAATCCTGCTGCTGGATTACAGGGAACATAACTGATATCACCATGTTCTCTCCTGATCACTTCATCCATGAATTTTCCAACTTTTTAAAGGTCACAGCCACAATAGTCCTGAAACATCAACTGTCTTGGATCGAGGATTATGGAAAAAGCTTGAATCAAAGACCTCCAGTGAGAATTCCTTATCTCCAAATGACATCAGTCCCAAGTTGGAGACCTTCAGCTTGGTTCCTCAAGGGCAATAAACAGACAAGGATCTGGAGATTGTTTCTCCAACTCATTGCCCAAATTGTTACATTTTTGAGGGTTACAACAGTGCTTGGAAGTGAATCAAGGAGTGTCTGAGAACTTGAGGACAGAAAGAAGGAAAAGGAAGCAAGAAACGATCCTGGAATTGTTCAAGGCCAGGTTGGAAGGGACTTGGAGCAACCTGGTCTAGTGGAAGGTTCCTGCCCATGGCAGGGGGTTGGAATGAGAGAATCTTGAAGGTCCCTACCCACCCAAACTATTCCATGATTCCATGAGACAGCCTTAAAAACATTGGTGGTCACGGTCTTCAAACAGCTGGAAAATCAAAGTAATCGTCAACTGTCAATTTTGATAATTCCTCTGGAATTATCCCATTCAGGGGCTGGATCTGGCTGGTTAAAGGTGGTTCCTAGTGACATCTGAGGTATGCAGCATCATGGAAGTCATCAGGAAATTTCACAAGGATCCACTGGAGACCTGAGTCCTTTGGGACTGGCAAGTCCACAAGGATACCTTGAGATATCTCCAAAGACACCTGTGTGGACAACTAGGTTGAGTTGCTGGAAATAAAAGGCCTGAAAGCCCAACAGGTCCAGTGGGAACAGTGGGAATATCTTAAATGTGGCTCTGGGCTGGACAGCTGGAGCACAGGATCAGAACAGCTCCAGAGTTTTGGTAGATTTGGATCAATCCACTGTGGTTGAAACTGTTCCCAGTCCAGGATGACAGGATGGAAACGGGTCCCCTGCAATAGCACCCCTTAAGTGTCCCAAGCTCTGTGCAAGGAGTCCATCCCAGCTCATTTTGAGATGAGAACAAGGCACAAGACAGGATTTCATGGTTGATATTCCAGCACCTCTCAATAGCCCAGCAGGTGAGGATTAGAGGATAAGAAAGAGAGGGATTTCCAGAGTGCTTTGAATTTCTCCTTTGTCTGTGTGTGGCATCAGGAAAATTCGCTTTGGACATCAGGAAAATTCCCTGTTTCTGTCTGTGATCCCAATATTTCCGAGCCCTTTGCTGCATCCCACCTTCGAACAGTTGGCACTTCCCAGATCCTTTGGTTTAGTGAAAATCCCTGTGACACCAAGGCCTCCCGAAGCATCATGGAAAGGCCAGAAGGATGCGGATAGTGCTGGAAGGGGGGAATGTGTTCCACAGCTGTTGGGCTGCACATTCTGCCTCTCCAACTGTGGCTCTGGCTGCCACTCCTGCCTGTCCTGGTGCTCGGTGGCACTGCTGGCCAGGATCTGCTGGGAGGTCACCGTGCGAAGGAGCCGAGGTCACCGAGCAGTGCTCAACTCCTGGAGCAGCTGTCAGTGTTATTTTGTTTGGCAGCCTCTTCTTCTCCCAGCCGGAAAAACTGAAACCTAACCCCTCAATGCCTGCTTTGTTTTGGAATTGGCTGCTGGAAGTGGTGGTTCCTGGGGCCGGTGTGGGATATAAGCTGCTGTCCATCAGGATGATGGGGTTGGGTGACAGCTTGTCTCTCTCACTGGCGCAGGTTGGAAAGGATTGGAATGTTGTCTCTGACTGCTTTTCTGTGGGGGAGAGGAAGGATGATCCTGGGTGTGGTCTCCAGAGGTCAGGAGGAGATGAAGGATAGTGCAAGCTCTGTGTAATGGCCCTGCCTTTTCTTTTCTGGACTGTTTATTCCACAGGGTTTTTAGGATGAATTGGGGTTGGGGAGAGCCCTCTTCTGCAATCCATGGTCAGGGAGCTAATGGGGCTGGATGGGGCTTGGAGCAACCTGGGGTAGTGAAAGATGTCCCTGTCCGTGGCAGGGGGTTGGAACAAAATGATCTCTAAGATCCCTTCCAATCCAAACCATTTTAGGATTCTGATAAGCTGTGAGATGATCTTTGTTGTGTCAGTCACTGTAAATTATATTTCTCTGGAGCTCTCCAGAATCCAGACCATGCCAGGGTCATGGATACCAGATAATTCCATGGGAGAGCTTAGAAATCAGCCACCTCCATACTCCCTGTGGGTTCCTTTTACTGGAGCCTTCACACAAAAAGTTGGTTCCAAGTGCCAGTGGCACAGGATGAGTCCTCCCAGGTGCCTCACAAAATTCCAAGGAAAGCAAGCACACCTTAAATCCCTGGTGCCTAGATAACACTTCCAGGATCTCCTGAAATCCATAGAATTTCCCTTACTCTTAAAATGGAGCATCCATGGGTTAATGCCACTCACTCTTTGAATGTGAATCAGTAAGAAGATGAAGCATTGAACAGCAAGCAGCAAAATTCCCAAATGTTCCAGCGGTTTTCTCCAAATGGAGCATTTTTTTTTTTGTGGGATGGGGAGCTGTCAGAGATTTCATTCTATTCATGTGTTTCTTCTCTTGTCCACCAGTGTTTGGAGGATCCATTGCTTTATTCTGGTTTTGATTTCATTTTTCAGAGGCTTCATAGAATTCCAGAAGGGTTTGGGTTGGAAGGGACCTTCAGCACCATCCAGTTTCAACCCCCTGCCATGGGCTGGGATGTCACCCACTATCCCAGGTTGCTCCAAGCCTTCTCTTACCTGGCTTGGGACACTTCCAGGGATGAAACAGCCACTCCTTCTCTGGGAAACCTGTGCCAGGGCCTCCCCACCCTCCCAGTGAAGAATTTCTTCCCAATATCCATTCTAAATCTCCCCTCTGTCAATTTAAAACCATTGTCCCTTGTCCTGTCACTCCAGGCCCTTGTCCAAGTCCCTCTCCAGCTCTCTTGGAGCTCCTTTAGGCACTGGAAGGGGCTCTAAGTTGTCCCCAAAACCTTCCCTTTTCCAGTCTGGATATTCCCAGCTCTCCCAGCCTGGCTCCAGAACAGAGATGCTCCAGCCCTGTTTCATCTGAATGGTTTTAATTTATCCCCTGGTCTTGCAAATTATCTAAACTTCTTTTTTCCCTTCCCCACAGTGATCAGGAGCTGTAAAACTGAGATAGGATCTATGTGGCACTTGTCAAAATCTTGTTCAGGCAGCAATGGGAAACTCCAAGTGCATTTGTTGGACTAAAAGGAATATGAGTCCCAGGAGAGTATTTCCTACTAAATTTTGCAGTTCACTGAACAATCAATTTTCCCTGCACACCTTCCCTGGAATCCATGGAGTAGAAGCTTGATTCTCCTGTGTTATCTGACCTATTGGATCCTTTTCCTTGTGCACCAACCATTGCTGATTGTTGGATATGCAGGCAGGGATAGGGATGGCAGCAGGATGTGCTGTCCCTGTCCTTCTCCCCACAGCCCTTATTTCTATTTCTTGTTCATGACTAGTTTGAGCCTCCCACCATGTGTGTTTGGACAGCTGCTCCCTGCATGGCTTAGCCATCCGATTGCCCAAGGAATTCCTGGGAAATTGCAGGAATCAAGAATTCCACTTTTTTTTTTTTTTGAATACCAGTTTCAAGTAAATTTTGCTTCCAATGTGATATTCCCAGTGAATATTTTTGGATGGCCTGCAGTCAAAGGATCCTCATTCTCTGCCAGTGAGTGAAATTCCTGTCTCTTCAAGGGACATGTCCTTCAGGGGTGGTGAGGCCCTGGCACAGGTTGCCCAGAGAAGCTGTGGCTGCCCCATTCCTGGAAGTGTCCAAGGCCAGGTTGGATGGGGCTTGGAGCAACCTGGTCTAGTGGGAGGTGTCCCTGCCCATGGTAGAGGGCTTGAACAAGGTGATCTTTAAGGCCCAAACCCTTCCATGATTCCTTGATGCTTGAAATTCATCGTCACTGGAGATAAAGAGATTCCTGCAAGGAGTTTGTTTAAGAAGTATCCATTCGGTGGGATGAATCATTCCCTAAAACTGCTTCTATCATTGCCCTGAGTGCATGGAAAGTGTATGGAGAGGGTCTGAGCCAAGTTCGTTCACTCAGCCAAGAAATCTGTGCCCAGACCTTTTCCTGCCTGGTTTCAGCCCAGCCCTGATTGTACCTTCACCTTGGAAGAAAGGGCTGTGTGTGTTCTTACATCATTCCCAGCCAGAGACCATTCCAGGGATATTGAAATGCTCCAGTGATGCTGCCAGAAATCCATGCTCTTCTTAGTGTATCCTCAGCTGTTGGACTGGACAATGTCGTTCCTTGGGAAGAACCCACAGGATTTCATTCTGCATTTTGCTTTTGCTCTCTTCACCTCGTCTCTCCATCACCTTTCCTATTCCCACCCTGATCACCCACAAATTTCACCAGTGACCTCATCCTTTTTTTCTGTCTCTCCAGATCCTGAGTGAGACCATCAGGTTGTTGTAGATGTCACAATGACAGCAGCTGGAGCTGCTGGAGCTGCAGTTGGAGCTGCGATCCCTTCATCCTGCTGCTTCCTTCCTTTTTCAGGCTGCCAAGGGATACTCTGCTGGCTCTGCCTGGAGTCCTGCGTCATCCTGGAGTTACTCATGTGCTGCAGAGAATGCAGGTTGGCTGCTTTGCCAAAATAGTTGAGGATTAGGGACAATCCAGCTCTATGGTGCCACCAGTCTTCGAGCAACCAGAACTACCTCAGGTCCTGGTGCAGCACTCGAGGAGTGTTCCCTCCTCTTGCTCTCCCAAAAAAAAACCAAAAACCATGTTGCTGTAAGATGAGGAAGGCTTCCAAATATTTGGATCTTCTGCTGTTATTCCACCAATTTCCTAAGGAGGCTTTTACCCATCTCACAGGATGTACAGTCCCCTCTTCTCCAAATGAAGTGGGAGGGGTGGGAGGAATGCAGTGCTGTGGAGTGACTTTTTTGGGACATCAGGATAGAGCTTGACCATAACCAGAGTGGGATCAGGGTCACAGAATAATTTAGGATAGAAGAAAGTGGTGGCATTTCCATTTCAACCCCTTGCATGTCCAACCTCAAAGTTAGATCAGGCTCAGCTCCTCAGGATCTTGTCGAGCTGAGGATGGAGATTCCACAGCCTTAGGGTGCCTTTCCCAGGGTCTGACCACCTTCATGTTGGGAATTTTCCCTCAGTGCATCCTGTGATTGTCTTCACTTTTCCTTTGTCTGTGGAACTCAGAGAAAAGCCTTGACTTCATCCTCTCCATGAACATCTGCTGTGAAAAAGGTGGAAAGAAGGTGCTCCATAATTCCCTCTTTCCAGTTGAGCTCACTCAGTTTCTAGTGGGAGGTGTCCAATCCTTCTTGGTGTCCCCCCAACCCATCTTGGTGTCCCCCCAACCCCTCTTGGCGTCCCCCATCAGAATTTCTCTATGTTGTCACTGTGTCCCTTGTTCCGGGACGCTGAAGTTGAACTCCTTGCTCCAAATGTGTCCTAAGTGCCACATCCAGGGGACAAATCACTTCCTTTCTCTTGCAAATACCACCTGGGATTGAGAGGAATGGAGCTGATGGAGGCAGTTTATCCAAGCTGGATCTTTATGCCAAAGGACATCCATAGCCTGGGGCATCACCTTGTTAACATGCGGAATGAGGAGCCCATGAAATGGATGGAAGGATCTTATTGCTGGGAATACCCTCAGGGATGTTTGGGACTGTGGAGAAAGGGACAGTCGTTGTCATATCCAGGACATTTAGGGGCTGGAAAGGAGCTTCATTCCCATGTTTTGTACACCTGGTCCTTCTGAAGAGAAGAGCTCCATTATTGGGTGAAGCTTCTTTCCTCTGTCAGCCTCAAGACCAGGGGAAGAGGGAATTTTAAAATCACCTTTCCTAACTTCAGGAAAATCCGTTTTGGGATGTGATGGGAAAGTCCAGAGGTAAAATAAGAGTTAACAAACCTGTTTTTCTGTTTGTGTTTTGGCATTTTTCTTTTGGGGATTTTGTTTTTATTTCGGGTTTTTTAAATTATATTTTTAAATTAAGAGTATGAACAGCTTCCATGTCCTGGCAAATGGATAATCCCAATATAATCACCTCTGTCATATGAACTGGATCCAGAAATTGTGGAACTGGAGCCGCAAGGATGGAGACAAGAGGGGCATTTAGACATCCCAAACTGTGTATTTTTCCCATGGATCTGTTTTAATCCAGTTGTGGGGATCTCCTCCTCAAAGGAGAGGAGAGACCTGTGCTCATCATGGCCACATTATGACAAACATATCCAGGGATACTGCAAAGGAAAAGGGGTCATGGATGTGGCTCCTGCTGAGGGTCATGAACAGAGTCAGCCTCTGTGTCTGTAGGTAAAACACTGTCACCTGCTGATGGCTGGTGGCTGTGATATGGGCACCTTTCCTTCCTTTAGAGCAGGGCAAGGATAAATCCAGGACCTTGGGCAGTCCAGGACTGTGTACCTTGCTGGAGAAACTCCTTGAGGTGTGTTAGATCCCATTTCTATTGCTGGAATTCCTGCACTGCAGCCCTGCCTGAAGGCGACTGCTTGGATGTCGCTGTTGCACAGCAACTTTTAAACTGAGGGAGGGGGACAAGAGCTTTTCCCCAGGAAAATCCCACTGGCTTTGACCTCTGCACCTTCCAGCCCATCTCCTCTCCCCACATTTTCTTGGTCTTCTCTGCTGGTGGGGACAGGGAGTCACGTTTACACCCAAGTCCCTGGGTTCTCCCACTTCACCCCCAAGAAGCTGCTCCAGCTCCCGTTGCCTTTTTCTTTTAATCTTCCTGCCTTCTTCCCATCTTGGAGCTGTTGCCAATTAAGAGCAAACCATTTGATCATGACATAATCCTGGTGCCAGCAGGCAGAGCCGTTGGAGCACAGAAAGGGAGGGAAAAGAAGAGAGAGAGGGGAATAATAAAAATAATAATAATAATACAGAGGAGGGGAAAAGAATAAAAAGCAGCCTCTTCTTCCAGCTCTCTGCTCACAAGGTAAAGAATCAAAAAGTCATTTGATGCATAATTGATTGCTTTGGAGTGACTCACAAATTGCTCAGGAGCCTTGATTCTCTGGATAATCAGCACACGGAAAACACAGGGACGTTTTGACCGCGGGGTTGTGAAGAGGGGGGGTCTGGGGAGGAGGGGAAAATAAATACAAAAAGAGTGTGGTAGCAACGTAGCAAGTCCCAAATATTTTAATGAGTGCCAAGAACAAGGGATTTCAAGAAGCATGAGCTTAGGACAAAACAATAAATTAGCAAACAAAAAAGGAAACAAAACAAAAAGGGGCTTTTTAGGTTTTTTTCCCTTTTTTTTTTTTTCTTCCCCCGACAAGAAAAGCACAAAAGCGCTGAGCTGGCGGGGCTGGGGCTGCAGGTTGCGCTCCCCCTCCCTGTTTCTTCGGAATGTGTGGATGGGAAGGGAGAGATGCAGCCTTGAAGCTTTGTGTGGTGTGTTTTCTCAGCCTGCCTGCCCCACCCTGGGTGATCCGACGGGCACCAGCTCCCAAAATACTCCAACAGAATCTTTGGCTCATTGTGAACATCTCTGTGACTGAAAAACAGAGGTGTTGGGACTCTTGGATTTCACAGTCCTGGTGATTTGCCTCCAGAAAAGGAAAGGAAGAGAAAGGTTTGATTCCTGGTCTCCTGACTTGGTCCTTTTCCAAGTAGGAGTTTTACTGACCCCAAATTCCTGGTCCTTTTGGAAGTTGGGAAGTGGTGACAGCAGCACCACAATCCAAATGGGATTAAAAAGCCTGCAAGGGATTATTTGCCCCAAGAGCTTTGTACAACCTATATATGGGATTTTGGAAGCTGTTCCTCCTTCCATCATCCTCCAATCCCTATGGATGTTGTGATTTCCTTTGCTTGGGTCTGATCACACCTTTCCACTCCAGCCCTTCCTGATTTTCTGCTGCAAGGGATGAATCCCTGAGAGTGTTGTTGCTGTGTAGTTCAGGCCCAGACATTGTCATCCCGAAATATCCAGAAGAGCACCTTCCCAGGGTTCCTGGATGGAGACTTCTGCACAAGTAGCTCATCACAAAACCTTGAATCACTCCTCAATTTTCTTTTCCTTCCTTGTCCTGGTCCCAGCCTTTGGAAGCAGACCCACCCCAGCTCTGTTTTCCCCCAGAATAGACTCATGGAATGCCTGCATGCACCAAGGAGTTTGGAATCCTTTAGGGAGAAAACCTGTTTCCTAGCATTCATGGAGAGGGCTGGAATCCCTGCAGAAACTGGTGGGGTGAATCCATCTCTGACACATGGATAAGTGCCTTTCCCTGCTTCCTTGCAGTCTCTCATGTTGGCAAACAACTGCTGGATGCCATTAGCCCAGCTGGAGACTGGATTTCAGCTTCTGTGCAGAGCTCTAAATGTGCTGGAAGCGTTGGGAAGGGGCTTTTCCATGGATTTCGTGACTTGCTTGTTCCCTGTGCCCACCACATCCTCAGGGTTCCTGACCCAGAGCCACACCCCAGGTCGTTGCAGTGCTGGAATGCGCTCCAGGCTCCTGAGCAGCTCAGGAGATTTTGGGGTGGGAAACATGGCTGTGAGGGAGATGTTCATCCCAGATTTTTTCCTCTTGAAATCCATGGGATGAGATGAAGCGGATCCTTCCAGTCAGGCAGGGAATGTGAGTACTCCCAGTGGAGAGTTCAGATGTGCTTGTGGAAGAGCCTGGCTGAGTTCAACAGCCACAAAGTCATGGAGTAGAAGAAATAACTTTGGGAGAGAGACCCTTCCCTTCCCTTCCCTTCCCTTCCCTTCCCTTCCCTTCCCTTCCCGGGTTTCCATCTCCTCCCCACTCCACCTCTTCTCCACAGGCACCAGGGAATGGGAATCACCTGCAGTTGGAAGCCCCCAGGTAAAGGTTTGAGTAAAATAACTTGGGTGGGTCCCTCCATCCCCACAACCTCTGCACCCCATGGGTGGCCCAGTGACATGGGAGGGACAAAAGGGACCTTGGAGGTGGCCGGTGGGTGACAGAAGTTGCCCAGAGAAGCTGTGGCTTCCCCATCCCTGGAAGTATCCAAGGCCAGGTTGGACAGGGCTTGGAGCAACCTGGGATACTGGGAGATGTACCTGCCCATGGAGAGGGGTTTGGAATGAGATGAGCGTTAAGGCCCTTTCCAACCCAAATCGTTCCATGATTCCATGATCTTTCCAGACCCAAATCTTGTCTTATTTCCCTTTGAGACTTTAATTACCTTTGAGGCCAATCCCAGCAACCCTGGGTGAACACCAGTCACAGAAGACCACTCTTAATTGTCCAAAAAAATCCCCTCCTGGCTGCAGGGATGAGGAAAAGTGGTGGGACTGTGGCTCTCCAGCACCCTGGGACACCCTGGACACCCAGGGGACAAACCCCACCTTCCGAGCTGGTGACAGAACTGCTCTAACCATAAAGCCACGGTGCCTCCCTGTGGATGGGTGATGCCTTTTGGGAAGGGGGGTGGCACATCCATGGTGATCCCACATCAATCTATCCATCCAGACTGGGATAAACTGGTTTAACCAACACCATTCTGGGCACACCAGTTGCCCGTCAACTCTGGGAAGGTCTTGCCCAAGGCCTCACCCCGGTGTGGAAACCTGCACCCCTCCACCACATGGAGCTTCCCGATGCTGCTGCTGATTCCACCGGCAAGGGCTTGTTAATATTCCGACAGCTCCAATCTCACTCTCTAAATGAAGGCTGCTCTTAAGAGGGGTTGTTAATTGGGCCCTGATTCCGCCACGTGTGGCCTTGTCAAGAACCTCGGCGGCGCTCCTCAGAAAAGAAGGAAAAATTAGGAAAGGCAAAGGAGGGAGAGGAGGAAGGGAAAGGGAAGGGTGTAAGGAAGCAACCCCGAGCCCCCCTTTGTAAGGGAAGCAAGGAGAAGGGACCTGTCAATGGGATCAAGCCGGCAGTGGCCGTGAAAAGCCTGGCAGCTCCGAGCTCCGTGAGGGTGGGGAGGGGAAGCGGTGGGAATCCACGGGGCGATCCATGGAGATGAAGGCGGAATGACAGCCCCTGAGGCTGGCAGGGTTTGAAAGGAGAACACACAGGAGCCAAAACCTGCAGAGAGACACTTGCAACTTTTCACTTATTCCCTTTGACAAGACAATGGAGTTTTCTTTCCGTCTCCCCTCAGCCCCCCCTTCCTTGTTTTTTAAAGTGGGTCCCATAGGGAGAAGCAGAGAGTTCTCAAAGGATAAAACAACTGGAGTGATGGAGAGGGGAGGAGGGAAAAGGGGAAGAAAGGAGGGAGCAGCAGAGCTCATTTCCACACAGGACTCTGCGTTAGCCAGGAGGAGGAGGAAAGATTGAGCTGAGAGGGGCATTTCCCTCCCCTTGAAGTCCCAGGATTCCCACTCACAAAAGGGGGTCACAAACTGGGGAGGGGGGACACCAAGATAGGATGCAGCCAAAGACCTGATTCCATGGCAAGGGGAAGTTTTCCTGACTCCCAGTGAGCTGGGAGCAGGGAAGTTGGAAGGTGGAGAAAGGGGAGCAGAGCAGGGGGACTGAGTCCTGCTCTAAGCTGGTTCTGTGCCCATGGGTACCAGGGAAAGAAGATTGGATTTCTGTGTTTGACAGAATTCCCAGGGGAAATGGAGATCAGGGTGCTTGGCAAAGTCACCTGCTCCCTCCCAGTCTTCATGTGTGAAACTGGGAAGACAGGGAAAATGCCAGTAAGGACTGTCAGGCCCTGTCCCTTCTGTCCAAGCCCTGCAGGGACACGAGGTATGGGCATCTCCAAGTCTGGTCTAGGACTTAATTACACTCTGGAGAAACCCTCTGTCCCTCCCTTCATCTTACTCATAAATTTTCCAGGTGAGATTCCCCCCAGGAAGCATTTTAAGTGGACCTAATATACAAAATAACTTCTAAGGAAGTTTTTTCCTGAGTGTTTCTGCTTTAACCTCATCCCTGTCTGACAGAGATGGTGGAGGGGGAAGGATGGGATAGCCCTGGGCCGAACTGGGATCAGGGTGCTGCAGTCTTGGATGATGCCAGGGAAGAAGTAAATTTTGAAAGCTCTTCGCTGTCCCACACATAAAAGAAATTTTGTTTTTTCCAGAAAGGAAACAGGAGGGACCCACAAAAAATCCTGGGAAGGACAAGGAGCTTTTTTCCAAGCAGTTAATTCCAACCTTGTCTCTTTGTGTTCAGGCTGTCTCCAAGGAGAAAAGACTCCTCAGTCTCTCTGGGATCCTGCTCATGGGGAAAAAATTCCTCTTATCAGCCATGACTTCCAGTATTCCAGATTCTCCATGTTTCCTCTTGTCCTCTCCCTGTGACCCTTTGAGATGAGTCTGCCTCTGTCTTCCCTAGACTCTCCCACCAAGGATTAAATGAGTGACACCAAAACTTGAGAAGCATTAACCAAAGAGTCGGGAATGGCCACACGGCGACATTCCTGAATCCTGAAGTCTCACCCTCTATCCCTCTCCATGAGCATGAAGGAACCACCATGAATCAACCTTCTTATCATCTCCAAGCACCGGGTGAAGGAGATCAACACCATAAGCCCCATTTTAGGGGGATAGGGAAAGAAGACGTGGAAAAATGAGTCATTGGAAAAGGAGGAACCAGGGTGGGACATTCCTCACCTTTGGGGACGTGGGGGTAAGCTGTGTCCCCACCACCCCTTTGTGGTCAGTGGGAATAAACCCAGAGTGATCAATGGGGTTTATCATGGAATGGTTTGGCTTGGAAGAGGCCTTAAAGATCACCCAGTTCCACCCCTTGCCATGGGCAGGGACACCTTCCACTATCCCAGGTTGCTCCAAGCCCCATCCAATCTGGCTTTGGACACTTTCAGGGATGGGGCAGCCACAGCTTCTCTGGGCAGTCTGTGCCAGGGCCTCAGCACCCTCACAGGAAAGAATTTATTCCCAATATTTGACCTAAATTTCCCCTCTTTCAGTATGAAGCTGTCCCCCCTGCCTTGTCCTGTCAATCCAGGCTCTTGAAAATTGCCTCTTCCCATCTTTTTTGGCTCCTTCAGGTATTGGAAAGTCACAATTACTCCAAGCCTCCTCTTCTCCAGGCTGAACAACCCCAGCTCTCCCAGCCTTTCCTCACAGCAGAGCTGCTCCATCACTCTGATCATCCTGGTGGCCTCCTCTGGACTCACTCCAACAGCTCCATGTCCTTCCTGTGCTGGGAGCACAGAGCTGGCGTCAGCATTCCAGGTGGGGTCTCAGCTGATCAGAGCAGAGGGGCACAATTCCCTCCTTTAATCCAGGACTGAAATCCGTGTCCCCTCCCTTGGGGAGTAAAAGTGTTTGGAAAATCAGGGGCTTCATCAGTCATTGCTACTCCGGAGTGACATCCAGGAAGGGAATGGCCAAGGTGGTCTCTGGAATTTTCTGCTTCATCTCTCTCTGAGGAATGAGAGAATGTGGGGTCAAATATGGGATCCACCACAGCAATCCCATGGTGGGACATCTCCTAATTGCAACAGGAAGCCTTTTGCTTGTCCTGGTCTGCCCAGACCGTCCCAAAAGATCCTGTTGCTAATCCAAGGACCTGCTTCTGGGTCCCTCATGGATCCTTTGCTGGTGACATCTGAATGTCACCTGCCCAAAGGCCTGTGTGCCCTGGATCCTATGTGCAGGAGCTGCTGGAGGTAGGACTGGAAAAGCTCCTTCACTTTTCCATTGGGAACGGCGTGAGAGGTGGGACAGTCGAAGGCAGGTAGAGAAGACTCGTCTGAACAACCTCCCCTTTAAGACCCCAAAATTCCCTTTCTGGGCTTGTTATGAAGACAAAGGGGATTCGAGAGTGCTTTACTCAGGGGAAGATGCTACGGAGCAATATTCACACCGTGGATGAGAAGAATCCCATTAAAAATGGGATCTTTGTCGCTTCTGTTTCTTTGGTGTCTCCAGAAAGGACGTGTCCTGTGCCCTAAAGTGTCCCTGAGTGCTGCTTTTGCATCACCCTGAGATCTAACCAATTTTTTACTCTTTTTTTTTTTTTTGTCCTTCAGAACAGAGATAACACTTGAAACCTGGTGCAGGTGCTGATCCTACAAATGACCCTACAAACCATTCCCTCTGCCAACAGGTATGGAGAGGGGAATAACGGGAAGGATATTCCCCTTGGATAAGTGACATTCCAGCCATCACCACGGCCTCACCTGCAGCTGAGCAGGAAAGGAGGATGTGCAATCCCTTTGGATAAACATCCGGGACAGGGAGCACAATCAGGCTGGTCAGAGGATGCTGTTCCCCCAGAAGGGAGTCACAAAGAATCCCACCTCCCAAATTCTCCCTGTCTGGGAGCCCAGGGGTGAGCAGGACCCCATGGGAAGCATCCTTCATCCCAACCCTCACCTTCATTTTCTCTCTCTACTTTCAGCATCCTTCGCTCTCTCTTTGTCTTTCCTTTCTCTCCACCCCTCCGCACTGTGCCACTCCTATTTCTCCCTCTTTTCTCCCTTTTTTCTGCCCCTCTCGGGCAGTCTGGAATGCACATGGATCACACCCAGCTCACACATTCCCGGCCCGTAACAGCTTTGGGCTCCACATTTCCATAAGCAGCGGGGTAATGGGTGCTTAGTGAAGAACTTTTAGTGTTATTTTCCCTGTGTGAATTACCTGGCCCGCAGCGTCACCGCGGAAGATTGGAAATGCTGGAAATGCTGGAAATGCTCCTGCCATGGACCTTTACACGGCACATTTTAGGATCCCCGCTGTGTTTTCTTTCCAAGAAGAAGAAAGACCTGTCAGCATTAAGCAAATCAGCCGCACGTCTCGCCGCCCTGAGCTGTGTCACACATGAATATCTGAGGGCTTTTTTTTCATCTCCCACCTTCTTCCCCTTCTCTCCTCTCCTCTCCTTTCCCGTTCCCATCCTCTTGGTTTTTAACGAAAGAAAAGTTTAATGCTCTCACAAAGAGGGAGAGGGAGAAATATCCATAAAACTCCAATTTAAAACCCTTTAACCCGTTCCTTTGCTTTCTCTTTCAACCTGAGAGCAAACCTTTTTTCTTCCTAATAGGAAGAAGGTTTGAATTTCTCAAGCAGCTGGAGGGGGAGAATGAGGAGGAGGAGGAGGAATGTGGAGGGGAAGGAAGAGTTTCTGCATGTGCAGGGCTTGTATGGAGATTTAAGGGAATGAAAAAACAGGGATGAAGCAGGACAGGATTTTTCTTTCTCTGTGTTGTCTTGCCTGCCCAAGCTGCAAAT
This sequence comes from Climacteris rufus, assembly GCA_013398175.1. Classification (NCBI taxonomy): domain Eukaryota; kingdom Metazoa; phylum Chordata; class Aves; order Passeriformes; family Climacteridae; genus Climacteris; species Climacteris rufus. The sequence goes on along the minus strand of VZRZ01008717.1, from coordinate 1,369,721 downwards.
TAAGTGTCCAGGTACCCCCAAACAAGGGACATGTGGACAAATAAAGCACCAAATTATTAAAAATCATGGAGATTTTAAACCCTCTTATCTTGGGAATAAATTTAGGGCCAAAATTTGGACCTTCCACAGAAACAGATGATGAGAAACTGCTTCGGCTCAGGAGTGGGTGACACCAGACACCCAAAAAGGTCCCTGACCAGGACACCTTGTTGAAAATGATGCAGTTGAGTTATGGGGTCACAAGTTATGAGGTCAAGCACTCCGAAATTTGTCCCCAAAAGGCATTGGGAGGTGGTGTTCCCATCCTGTCCCAAGCCTGGGTGTCTGTGTCAGCATGAGGATGATCCTGTGATGTGGGAAAAGGCAGCAAAGCACAGGGATTTGGGACACGAGTGGAATTCTTGATGGAGATTTCTTTTACCCCTTTCACCAAACCTTCCCCACACAATCCCCCAAATAGTAAGGAAAAGCAAATCCAGCTGTTCAAACAGACCCATTCCAGCCAGGAAAGGACTGGTAATATCCAAATATCCACGTGGAAATGCACACACACAAACTGTCTTGTCTGGGTTTTCACTGGAAAGAGCCAGTGTGGATGTGCAACTCCAAAACCTTGTCTTTTGGGGTAGGAATGGGTTCAGGTTCTTTTCACTTAACAAAGCTTTTCCCAAATAAAAAAAAAAATGCTGGGAACGGGTTGGAGAGGATGTGGGAGAGGAGAGAAGGAATCAAAGGTGTCTCCTCATGCAATCTGAGTGAAAATCAGGGAAATCAGGGAAAATCAGCCCCACTGCAAACTCCACAGAACCCTGGACCTGGATGAGACTGGGAACAGAAGAAGCATCCAATCAGGCCTATAAAACAGGAGAATCCATGTGAATCAACACCAGAGAAATTTCCCTTCTGGACCCTGGGATTGCCCATCTGAGTCCTTTATCTTCCTTGCCTGTTAATGCTTAATTGATCCATGGCTCTAATTGACTGCATGGGAGACACACCATGCAGAAACAGCTGGAGACAAAGGAAGGATCCAAGGAAATTTGGTTGTTTCCTGGATGTGCTGAGGGGAGCTTGTGTTTGGGGAAGCCAGGATGGTTTTTGGGGCTCAGGGATTTCCACCCACTGTGCTGGTGATCCCCAGGCCAGACCTGTCCCTTATCTTGCATCAGCTCCAATTCCTCATTCCCTCTTTGGCTCCTGAGTTTCCTTCAACCCCACAAAGCTGGAATTGCAGCCTGGTTTCTCTCAGTTTCCTGGAACAGTTCATTCCTGGGATCCTTGGGATGCTCCTAAAGCAGTGGCCAAGAAGGCCAATGATGTGTGGCTTGTACCAGCCACAGGGTGACAACAGGACCAGGGCAGTGATTGTCCCTCTGTGCTGGCACTGCTGAGGCCACACCTCAAATCCTGGGATCACTTTTGGGCCTCTCATGACAATAAAGCTCCTCTCATTGAGGGGCTGGAACGTGTCCCAGGAAGGGAACAGGGAGCTGGGAAGGTTCTGAATCACCAGGAGACGCTGAGGGCGCTGGGGAGGCTCAGCCTGGAGAAAAGAAGGCTCGGCGGGGGCCTTATGGCTCTCTAAAATTCCCTGACAGGAGGGTGGAGCCAGGTGGGGGTCAGGCTCAGTTCCAGGGATCAAGGAGCAGGACAAGAGGGAACGGCCTCAAGTTGTGACAGAGGAGGTTCCGGTTGGGCATCAGAACAAATTTCTTCATGGGAAGGGTTGTCCAGCCCTGGCATGGCTGCCCAGGGCAGTGTTGGAGTCCCCATCCCTAGAAGGATTTAATATCCATGTGGATGTGGCACTTGGGTTCATGAGTTTGTGGTGGCCTTGGCAGTGCTGGCGGAACAGTTGGATCTTCAGGATCTTTTCCAATGTAAATGATTCTATGACTTTGTGACAATTGGGAATGGCCTCTTGTCCCATGATTTATGCCGAACTATCCCTAAGAACATTTGGGAAGCAGCTCATTGGGCTGCTCCATGAGATCCCAGGGACTGCACTAATGATTGAACAGCGATTGGATCCCAGGTCTAAGCCCATTCCCTGCTGCCTTCTGATTCCTAACGCAGCCATAACCCCAGTGCCTCGGGAAGTCTGGTGAAATTGTTTTCCAGTGGGAGAGCCTGAAACCTTCCCAAAGCCTTGCATGAAGCCAAGTGAATGAGTTGCACATCCCGTCACAATTCCCCGCCTGGCTGAGGCTGCCTCATGCAATCCCAGCTTCCCACTGTGCCTATCCTGACTCCTGGGGACTTCCTGCCTCTTGGTTCTGGCTCATCCACGCTCCAGTTGGTTCTGGCTGCCTCCAGCTCTCAGCACATCCATCTGCCCCCGCTGACTTCATCCCTCCAGTGCCTGGGACACACGCCAGGGCATGGGAATAGTGCATCCCACCTTCCCCAGGGTGCACTTCTTGGAATTGCTGAGCTGAGCAGAACAACAGGGAGCTCTCAACCTTTTCCCTTCAACCCCAAATGTAGGGAAATGAGGGGAAACGCTGGGAGAGCTGTGCTGCCATTGAGTAATTCCAGAGCTCGTGCTGCCTCTGTGCATCCCGGAATGCTGAGAGCTGGGATTTGTGTTGTGCCGTGGAGATGGTGGAATGATTTAGGGATGTGCTGCTGCCTTTGGATGCAACAGGTCCCAAAGGATGCCTTGATGAGCCCTGCAGCAGAACAGAATCCTCTAAACCAACAAACAAACTTATTAATTATTAATTGCACTGCACACTTCATTCATCAGCTCTTTCCCAGAGCATCAAAACAGCTCCAGAGTGGGAAGTGGCATCCCAGCTCCCTTGAGGAAGGAGCAGAGGGCTTGGGATAGAATTAGGATGGGACAGGAAGCCCTGGATTTTCACCCCAGGCATGGAAACATCATCCTCTGTGGTTCACACCCATCCAAGGGGTTTCTCTGTGGATTCCTCATCCCTGGAAGTGTCCAGATCCAGGTTGGGCAAGGCTTGGAGCAACCTGGTCTAGTGGAAGGTGTCTCTGCCCGTGGCACGGGTTGGAATGGGATGATCTTTAGGGTCTCTTCCAACACAAACCATTCCGTGATTCCATGATTTTATGCTGTCTCTCACTCACAAGTTTGGCTGCTGATGAGGGAAAACCAAGCACTGGAACAGCCAAATCCCAGCAGAGAGAGAGGTTTGGAAAACCAGTTGCCATCTGACTCCATTTTCCTTGGGGTGGCAGAAAGATCGGATTTGGGGCTAATGGCCACTTTAGTTATTTCTCCATTAAAGTTAAACATTCCCAGTTCCTGCTCCCAAGGCCAATGGGCTAGAAATTGACAGTTTTGCACTATCTAATCCCTTTACCCTGTGAAACAGGGATGACCTTGAATTTCCCAATTTGGATAGAGTATTTTTTATGGAAGTTCTGGTTGGAGTCCCACGGCAAAGCCACCTCGATGCACCACAGATTCCCAACATCCTAATGGAGTGGAAATACTTCCCCAAACCCACAAAAACATGTGGGGAATGAGCCAAACCACCCTGGATGCTCCGGAGAGCCTCTCCCAAGGGAAGTGGAGAGGAAGGGTGCGAGCAGGGAGGGGTGGGAGGGAGGAGGATGGGGGTGAGCTCTGCACTTCCGAGCGCTTCCCAGGAAGGGCTTTAATGCATCGGAAAGTGGAAGGTTTCACATCTGATTCTTGTCATGGGCAGCAGGACTAATCGGAGAGATGCCATTTCCAGAGGGAAGGAAAGACCCCGGGAATGGACAAACCACTTTGCTCAGAGGGGCTGCTGCCCTTAAGAGGCTTTTATTGCCGAGGCTCCTCGGCTTGGCAGAGGTGCTGTCATTAGAGTGACACTAAAAGTATCCAAGGATTAGCGGTGACGGATGGACTGACCTGTCCCTGTCAAGCTTGGAACAGCTGAAGGGGGAGGAAGGGGGAGAAAAGAGGAGGGAGAAACAGCTTTTTCCCCAAAATGGGTGATTCCAATGAAAACCAGGCAGTATCCAGACACTAACTGGACTCAGATCCTTTCCAGTTATCACCTCCAATCAGTTCATAAATCCCAAAATGAGATTTGTAGTCTGCCCTCTGTGGGAACACAGAAATTGGGTGTTTTCCCTGCCTTCAGCAGGGTTGGATGAAGGACAAGCTTCCAGCTTTGAAGATGCTGCCAATCCAACTTTTTTTTGCCAGGGTTTTGCAAGGAGAATTGAGGAAAGCCATGGCCTGGCAGTGCCATTAACGTCCCTGAGTCCCATCAGTAGTGAATCCCCTCCCTGATCTATTATCCCCGCCCATGGCAGAGGGCTTGGAATGAGATGATCTCTAAGGTCCCTCCCAATCCAAACCATTCCATGATTCCTCATCAATCCAGCTCTGATTTTAAAGGGATGTTGCTCTTGTTTATCTCAGACAAAGCCAAAATTGTCTCCTTCAGTGACACGCAGACGTATCCTTCAGGAGAACAACAAATTTTTGGATAAAATCCTATTTCTTCCCCCCACCATTCATGGAAATCTTATCCTTTGACCTTGAAATAGGAGTATCCCTCATCCCAGAGAGAGGTTGTGACCCTCTCCATGGGAAGAGCCCATTCCCAGATGCCCACATGTGGGAAAACATGGAAAAAATGACTTTTTAATATTTCTTGTCTCTGTGGTTGAATTTCTCCCCTATTTCTGCACTCCTTGCCAGTAAAACGCCACCCGAGCCTCCCTCTTGGATTTTGGATTTTGGATTTTGACCTTGGCCAGGGCTGACCTGGGAAGATGCCAAATTTCCTGCTGGAGTCCTTTCCCCACTGCCAGCTCCCTGTTTTACCTCTCCTCCCTGCTCCTTCACAGCAGAGCATTTCCCAGCCACAGCTCCATTATTCTGCTCCCGAGGCTGAAATTTTCCTTTTAATTCTTCTCCTTGTGGAAAAGAGATCTAATTTCTTTTCCCTTCCACCTCCCCTCCTCCTCCTAAGCCCCCTTCCTGGCTGCTTGCAAAGACAGGTTTTAGAGACCAATTTCAAGGTGGATTCAGCCCTGGGAGATTGGGGAATTGAACATCAAGAAGTTGTTTGAGGCTGTGGAGTGGTCTGGGCTCCCTCCTGAGCTGGAGGAGTCCAACGAAGCCCTTGGAAGTGCAACTCCAGCTAATCAAGCTTTTGGAGAGGCAGGAGGGCTCCTGGGGGTGATTTTGTTCAAACACAGCTCTCCAAGAAAAGCAGGGAGGCTCAGGGGACAGGAACAATGGGGGATGAGGGAACAGGATTTGGAATGTGCTGCTTTTGCCATGGGAGTCCCTGGTCAAGTTGCTTCCCACCCCTGAATCCCAGTTTTCCCATCTGTTTGGTGATGACAGCACTGTACAAACCAGTGGGAACCTGCTCTTGTGACCTGGAGGACCAACACATTTTCCTTAAGGATTGGCTGGCAAAGCCAGGAAATGGCAAAGCTGAGGGATGTAAATGAAACCTGGCAAACTCCCTCTCCAGAGAAGTTGTGGATGCTGCATCCCTGGACCTGTGGATGTCCCACTGGACCTGACAGTGTTGCATCTAGAAACTGAATTATGTCTAGCTCAGCTGAGTGGAAACACATCCAGAAACTTGAAACTGAGTCATGGAATGGTTTTGATTGGAAAGAACCTTAAAGATCATCCAATCCATGGGCAGGAACACCTTCCACTAGCCCAGGTTGCTCCAAACCCTGTCCAACCTTGGACACTTTCAGGGATGGATCTTCTCTGGACAACCTGGTCCTGAGTTTTACCACTCTCATTGTAAAAAACTTCTTATTTATTTCTAATTTATGGATCATATCCATATTTCTAGTGGATATGGGAGCTCTACTTGGCTACGTGGAGTCCAACAAAGTCCTGGGAATGAGGTGTTTTGGGAACAGCCACTTCTGCATAATCCCAGACCATCTAAGCTGCCCGATGACATCTCCTAAAAGCAAACAAAAAGAACAATTTTCCCCTGGGGACAATTTTTCCCTGGGGGACTGCTTGGCTGGGATTTAACTTGATGTAGTGATAAAAATTCTGGAGATCTACCTAATACAGAGGCTTGTGGAAAGGGGAAAACTCTTTGGCCAGGGGAGAAAAAAAAGGATGAATGAATTCCAGGTTGGGAACGCTGAATTTGTCTCACTTTTGCTGAAGAACTTGCACCAAACAGCAAAAGCAGTGAAAAAACAACGTGGGAGTATCAAGAAATGCTTTGCTGTTCTGTCACCCTTATCTTCCACCTTTTCCTAGACTATCCCATATGCCTGGATAGTGGGATAAACAGCTCAGGAAGGAAGGGTAAATCCATGTTCTTCCATCCTCTGCCTGCTTAGTGCATGCAAAACAGAATCTAGGCTCTCAGAAAAAAACCCTGACATTTCAGAAGTGGTGTTTAAGGCAGATTAAAACATTCCCCAAATCTGGGAAAGCTGCAGGATCTGTGAATCTGGGAAAAGCATAATTCCTCCAGGAAACAGGCAGGTTTTCTGGCTTCAAGCTAAATGGGAATCATGTTTGTGTCAGGATTTCATGCTGTGATCATAAATAAACTAAACTCCAACTTTCCCGTTTAGCCGCAAAGCTCTGTAGGCTTTTCCTTTGCTCTGTGTTCCCTGGAAGCATTCGGAGCTTGCCCAAGCAGCATTTTCCTGGTGCTCCATGAAAAATATTTGCTCAGCTCTTCTGGAAATCACAAACTCCGAGGAAGTTGAAGGCAAGGGATTCACCTTGCCCTGGGCTGCTGGAAATTGCTTTGCTCCACAGCTTGTGTAGGAAAAGAGGGAGATCAGCATGGTTGGAGACCAGTAAAGGTCACAGGGGATGTGGGATGACAGCGGAATTTGGGACATGTGAGACTGGACAGGAGCCTTCCTCCCATGCTCTGAGGGCAGAATCTTTCTGGGTAACTCTGTGCTGGGGAATTTTAGGGGATGGAGAGGAGGGAAGGGAGATGTTTGTCAGGAGGTGGATGAAAGGAGATGGAGAACTCTGGAAATGGTCACTCGTTGTGCCAGCAGTGGTGGCTGCAGGACAGGGGGTATTGCTGCACCCTCTTATCACGGAATCCCGGAATGGTTTGGGTGGGAAGAGACATTCCAACCCCTGCCATGTGCAGGGACACCTTTCACTAGACCAGGTTGCTCCAAGCTGTGTCCAACTGGACAGGCTGGGAGAGCTGGGAATGTCCAGCCTGGAGAAGGAAAGGCTCCAGGGAGGCCTTGGAGCTCCTTCCGAGTGCCTAAAGGGGCTCCAAGAGAGCTGGAGAGGGACTTTGGAAAAAGGATGGAGTGACAGGACAAGGGGGAATGGCTTCCCACTGGCAGAGGGCAGGGTTAGATGGGATATTGGAAAGAAATTCTTCCCTGTGAGGGTGATGAGGCCCTGGAATGGAATTCCCAGAGAAGCTGCAGCTGCCCCATTCCTGGAAGTGTTGAAGTCCAGGCTGGGAAGGGTTTGGAGCAACCTGGGATAATGGAAGGTGTCCCTTTCCATAGCAGCAGGGTGGAATGAGATGATCTTGAAAGTGCTTCCCAGCCAAACAATTCCATGATTCCATGATAAGCACCATTGCAGAGCATCCCCAAAACAGCTGGTGACTGGGAATTTAGGTTTCTGGGGAAAGAGAAGAGGACTTCAGGCAAATACAGCCAACAAACATGAGGAAGAGACAAGGAAGTTTTCCTTGGGCCCTTCCCTGGTTCCACCACAATTTGCTGGTTTTCAGGATGCTCCCTATCCTGATGGCTCCTTCTGGACTGTGATGGATGAGCTTGGACCTCTGTCCACCTTCCTGGAATTGCTTTGCGGTTGGGAACAGTGGTCAGGGGGGTCAATGAGGATGGGGAGAAGGGAGGTGGTGGCCGGGGGGATGTTCCTGGTGTGGGGTTGTTGTGGATGGCATTTAATGGAGCCTGGAGATTCAGCTGCTGCTGGGGAAGCATCCAGGGATTCTTTTCATTCTTTTCACTCCAGCACTGCCGACAGGAACATCCTGGAGCCTCCGCAGCACATAAGTAACTACAATGGGTAATTACTTAATAATTAAAGATATGCAGCGCCTGGGTTGTCTCCCAGAGCCGGAGCAGATCAGGGAGAGCAGGGAGGAAAACTTCCCGTCTTACAGGAAATCTTCCTGTGCCAAAGCTCCCCGCGCCTGCCGGGGGATTTGGCTGGAATCAATCCCCCTCTGCCCGCAGTCGGAGGAAGCTGGCGTTGGGATCCTGCCATGGATTAACTAAGCCACCTTGGTGTGTTCCTTCCCTCCTTGCCATGCCTCGTTTTCCCAGCTCACAGATGGGATGCTGTCTGGAGGTATCTGAGTGTCTTGTGGGAAAGGTTGGACCCAGCTGGGCAGTCTCGGGGGAAGGTGGGGGTGTTTAGAAGGTGATCCCAGATATCAGACAGTAAATCTGCCTGTTTCAGGGAATCACGGGATGGTTTGGGTGGGAAGGGATCTTAAAGACCATCTCATTCCAATCCCCCTGCCATGGACAGGGAAAACTCCCACTAGCCCAGGTTTCTCCAAACCCCATCCAACCTGGCCTGGGAGATGTTCTGCTCTTCCCACCTTCACAGCTTGTCCCTAAAGCATTTGGAACTTGAACCAGCATTGGAAAAAACAATATTCCCACCCTGGAAAGAGCATCCCCAGGACAGGCAGCTGGAGCTGCATATTGCACCCTGCTCCCTGTGGTCGGGACGGCTGGGACACGACACCCGGGAGCCGTCGGGATGGTGAGGAGCCCTCTGGCACAGGTCGCCGTTCCCTGACAGCTCCACTTTATTCCCAGCGCTGATTACAGGCGACACACGAGCGGATTTATTAACTCTGCTCTCCCGCTTTCCCGAGCCTTGGAGATAAATGGCAGAGCCCGGGGCCAAGGCTAAAACTCAGTTAACATTAAAGTGAAGGATCTGCCGGTGCTTCTGCCGCGGGGGCCGGGGGCAGAGGGGAGCGGATGCGCTTTTCTTTGCAGCCAGACGCGTGTCGGCTCAGCGGGAGGGGGTTTGCCTCTTCCCGGGATGGATGTCACTCGCAGGGAGGGTGGGATGGGGATGCTGACTCAGCAGCCGCCGCTGCATTGCCTGGAAAGACGCGGAGCGGCGTTTGGGGCACGGCGATTTGCGTTGTGGGGCTGTGCTGGGCCGCCTTTGCCTCCCCAGGCACTGATCCCCGCCCAGCCTAAGCGATGTGACAGGAATGTGTGCCAGGACCTGGCTTTTATCATGCAGATTGTGCATAAATCATGATAATTGACCCTGGAGTCAGGGATGACTTCAAGGTCAATTTGGATGCAGCTTGGAGTATCCTGGAGATGTGCCGGCCCATGGAAGGGGATTGGAATGTCATAAGATCCCCTCCAACCCAAACAATTCTAGGATTTGATGATATCACGCGGTGTCAAACTGGTGCAAGAGGAGAACTCCACCTTAAATCCCATTTTAAATTCCTCATCCCCATGTTTAAGTTGCCATTTCCCTTTGAGTTGCATTTTAACTTCCCAGGGTGAAAATACTCATTTATTCCTGCAGTGAGGATGGAGGGAGAGATCAGGGAGCTGAGGGACAATTTACATCAGGATGAGCCAGCTGTGACCCGGCATTCCCATTCCTCTGAATCCCTTCTGCCTCCCTCTGGAGCCCTCAAATTGTTTTATCCCTGCCTTGGCTTGTGCCTGGAGCTAGCAGGATTTTGCCCAGATTTCCTGACTTTGCATAAGGTTTTCCCGCTGGGATTAACCCCTTGGAGAGGCAGGGACTGCCTGGAACCATAGCCCAGAGCTGATCACCTGAATCCCTGCAAAGTTCAGGCTGTGGGGACTAAAAGGATGCAGCAATGGGCCTCTGGATTTGCCAGCAGCTTTCCCAAGGCTCACCCAAAACCTCCTCCTTTTCCTGAATTTTATGCTTAACTGAGGAGTCAGAGAAATTCAAATTTACACTGATTTGACAAGAAATGTGTCATTCTCTTTCTGCTTGGGGTGATTTGAAAGCAAAAGCTTTGTCTGGACGCTAAAAAAATTGGGGATCTGTCCTTAAACATGCCTGTTCCTTACCTGCAGGACTCAGGGATGAGGATTCTGGTGGATCAGCATGGAGAGGAGGCAGGGAAAGGCTCTGGATGCAATGTAACAATGGATAACTCAGCCAGGGATACTGGGATATTTCCAGGGATTTCTGACATTGCTTTCTAGGAAGAAATTCTTCCCTCTGAGGAACTGGATGAAATTGTTCAGAGAATCTGTGGCTGCCCCATCCCTGGAAGTGTTCATGGCCAGGATGGATGGGGCTTGGAACAACCAGGGATGGAAGGAAGCTCGAGGAGGGTGGAACAGGATGTTGAGATCTGTTTAACCCAAACCATTCTGATTTTATGAAATCTGGGAGACACAGACTCCACAGATGCCTTGGAAGGGAGCAGCAAAGCCGCTGGGAATTCAGTTCTTTCCATGCCTCAGTTTCCCCAGCAGCAGGAGCAGTTTCTCCTTTCCCACCTCCGGGGATATGGGAATTGCTCGGGCTTCGCTTCTTCCGCCGGGGCTGGATTTTCCGAGCTCAGCACTTCTGCAAAGCCAATCCTTGGAGCTGGTAAAGTGCTGCGGGAGTGAGGATGTGCCGGATACCCGAGCCGGGTGGGAGCAGGACTTGCAGACAGCTTTTTTCCATGGATGGGCTGATCCTACAGCCGGGCCGGGGCAGGGGGGAGCGGATCAATACCGCGGATACGGAGAGAGCTGGAATAAGCCGAGCTTTGTAAATGAAGCCTGAGCTCTCAGGGCTCCCCAGTTAAAGGCCGTTATCTCCAGACACTCCCGGCTGTCTGGATCCTTTCACAATACAGAGACATTCCAACCAGGATATGAGTCAGCTCACGGGGATCTCTCCCTGATCCCGCCCGACACCACTTTGCGCTGTTGGCTGACGCTGCCTGGTGTGGGGAGCGTGGGGTGACACCTCTTTTGGGGACCAGGACCAGCCAGGGAGTCAGTCCCCATCCATCCTTCTCGATTTTGCGTGCATCCCATCCGGAACTGCAGCCACTGAACTCCCCAGGCATTGGTGTGCTCATCCCAAAGTTATAAGAAAAGCAGCCAGAGAAAAGGCATGTGGATTTATTCCTTAATTTCTGGAGGTGCCTCAAAAATTCCTTAATTTTCTGGGCTTTGGAGGTGCCTCAAACAGTTTTCCTTGTCCACAGAGCTGATTTTACCCATGAAATCCACAGAAGAGGAGAAGGAACTGTGAAGACCCTCCAAACCAACTGCTTTTTGCTACTATAAAATCCTGTTATAAAAGCAGCCCAAGGAAGGCTGGAAAAGGTCTATGTTCCCCAATTATTCCCATCCAGGTCTCCTGACCACATTGCCCTGATTCCCAGTGGCTCCAGTTTGGGTACCAACCCTGGACCTGTTTTACCAGTCCAAGGCTGGGACTGGGAGAAGAAAATAGCTGGGTTTTGGCCTTAATCTGTGTCCTGTCTCTGGGAGAAATGCAAGGCAGGATGGACAAGCAAAGAACTCCCAGTTTTCTCCCTGGGAATTGCCAACAATTTGTTCTCTTGAAACCAGCAGTTTTCCATCAGTATTTTGGCAGGGAATGGATTTTCCCTCTATAACGTACCCATTGTCCATGCAAAGTTTCAACATCCTGCAGCAAGGAATTCCTTGGGTGTGGAACTCAACAGCCAACAGGGAGAGGCAACATTGCTGAGACCTGGAAAAATCAGTGCAGTTGTGAGTGAAAAGGGAAGAACTGTGAAATCCAAGCCATTATCCCCAAAATCATTGGGAGTGATCCACACAGGCTCTTCCCAAATTAGGAGCTCCTAACTCTTCCCCTAAAGATTGGTGTTCGGAACCCTCACCAACATATTTGGGAATAAATAAAACCTGGCCAGGGGGATTTCTTTGCCACATCATTCCAGCCGTTTCCCCCCACCTCTGTCCTTGCTCCTCCTTTCTCCCCCTTCCCATCTCATTTCCTCCCGAGCCAAAGGAATCTGTCTGCCTGATGGATGGCTCCTGACAAGCTGAGCAGCCAAAGATCACATGTCAATAGGGCCATAATTAGGAGAATTGAGCCCTGTCAGGAACGGCCGGAAATTTATCTGGAATCAATGGCCAATAGGGTGGAAGGAATGAAGATGTGGGAGTGTTTGCTTTGGAGCTGCCATGGATTTTTACACCCTGTCTGCACAGGGATCCTGCCGGCCAGGCCTTTCCTGCTGCCTGAAAGGGGGGAGGATTATGGAATTAGCCATGGAGATCTGCCCCGGCCTCCCAGCCTCAGCACCCGCTGACCCCTCTGGGGATGTGGCTGCACCCCCAAAGTGGGGACAGCGAGAGGGAAAAGTGGGATAGAGGATGGGATTCAAGTTTTTGTTCTTCCTCCCAGTGAGAAAGAGCATGGCAGTGACCGCAGGCATGGGTCCTTTTTGGAGCACGAGGTGGGAATTTGGGGATGTGGAGGGAATTTTAGGAAATGTCCCCAAATTCCCCCAATGTCCCCAAATGCTGCATGTCCCCAAATCCCCTCCACATCCCAAAATTCCAGCAATTCTCACCAATGTCCCCTAATTCTACCCCATGTCCCTATTTTCCCATGACCCCAAATCCCCCCCAGTGTACCCAAATCTTCTCCATGTCCTTAAATTTTATCCCAAATTCCCATGTCCCCATTTTCCCAAGTTCCCACTCCATGTCCCACACGTGGGACCCCACATCAGGGTCTCGGATACACCCAGGGAAGCAGGATGGGAGAGGCAGCAGCTGAGGGGGACAAGGACATTGTCACCTCCCACCCTCACCTGAGACAGAGCTGGGGTCTCATCACTCACATCTTAAACCTGGATTAAATCTCCAGGAGAGGCCCAGCCCTTCATACCTGTCACAGCTTTTCCAGGGATGGTGCGGCAAAAAATTTTGGGATTTAGGAATTGGCTTCCTCTCTGGAGTCTGCTCAAGGCTGGGGCACTGCAGAGATTTTTTTTGCAGCCTTCCCCTCACCTGTGGCACTTTTCTGGATCTCCCTGAATCCCAAATTTCCTGCTATATCCTTGGTACTGGTAAAGAATTGTGGGTTTGCAGTTCTTCTTGGACTGGGGCTGTATCCTTTCTGCAATTCCAGGGTTCTCAGGCAAAGAAAAGTTTGGAAGGCTCTGGAACCTGGGAAACCCTTTAACATCTGCTTTAATGCTTTGTTGGTGCAGGGGTCAATGGCCCAGCCCCAAAGCTGTTGAACTATGAAAACAACTGAGGTTAAAGCCAGAAATCCTTTGGAAATTATTTTGGACACCAGACAGGATGGAGCTGGAATCACACTAGCCAGAGGAAAGCAGCATGAAAGGAATGATCCCTCCCTGCCTGGGGAATGATGCTGGAGTGGGATATTGGGCTACCACAGCTCCCTACCCAGCGGGGTGGTTGTACCCCAGGATGGAAATAAACTGAGGGAAATCTTTGGAATTCCAGCTCTCCATTGCTACGGGGGGTCAACCTTACTTCCTATCCATGGATTTCACCCCTGGGATGCAGCAGGCATTCCATGCTCCCTGGACTGAGCACATGCAGCTTTCCCATCCCACAAAATCTGCTCCTGCTCACCCAGCCTGCAAAATCAAAGCTTGGAAAGATTGCCAGGGATTAGGGCTTGGAATCAGTGAAATCATCGATTCCCTGTTAGGGAATTAGGGATCAAAAAGGCTTTCCCAGCTTGTTTTTGTCATGGCAGTGTCCTCATGCTCCCTACACGGCCAAAATCCCAACTGTTCATCACATCCCAGTGTATCCATCAGTCCCTACAGCCCTTCCTGGGATTCATTTCACTTCTGAAACCCCCACAGGCTTGTAGGGGAAAAAAAAAAATCAAGGGAAGGGGAAAGATCCAAGGCTCTCCCCATGGCTCACACAGTGGCAGTGGATACCACGTAGCTCCTAATTTATTGCTTCTGTAATTGGGGTTAATTAGTGGTGACCAAATTTATCTTCTTGCCTCTCATTAATCCCAAACACAAAAGAACCCTGTTTGCAATCAATTGCTCTTTAATTACAGCACAATAGCTGCCTCCTGAGATCGAAATCCCGGCTGGCTCCCGGTCTTGAGGAGGATGGGAGTGGAGAAATGGAGGATGAGGATGCCAGCTGGGATTGGCATTGTGTATTCCAGGGAGCTGTGAAATCCATGGAGAGCAGTGGGCAGTCTCCTTGTCCTGGATGAAGGATCGAGTGGGTTTCTAGTGGAGAGGAACAAGACGAAACCACCTCAGGTTTCACCAGTGAAGATTTAGGTGGGATATTAGGAAAAAACATCATGGAAAAGGTTGAGCCCTGGAACAGGCTGGCCAAAGAAGTGGGGGAGTCCCCATCTCTGGAGGGATTTCAAAGCCATGGAGATGTGGCATTTAGGGATGTGGTTTAGTGGTGGAATTAGTAGTGCTGGATTAGTTGGACTCAATGATCTTTAAGGTCTTTTCCAACTGAAATTATTCCATGCTTCTGGGATTTGGACAGAAAATATGTTCCATGTGAAACTTTTGAGGGAATATTCAGTCCACCCTCAACATGAAGACAGTGGGAATGGAAATTTCAGCTAGGACGACAAGGAAACAAGGAGCCACCACCACCCAGGGCTTTGTTGTTTAGACTAAAGGTGTCTGAGGTGACCACGTGATTCCCCAAAGGACATGAAAAGTGAGGAAGAAAGGGGAAAATGGGAACTGTGGGAAAGCTCTTATTTCTGCAGGCAACCTCCAGTTTTCTATCCTGGATCTGAGCCATTCCTGGGGTCAGAACCCACCAGCCCCAGGACCACACCTGAAAGCCCTGGATTGTTGTTTTTTTTCCAGGACAAACATTCCCTTGGCAGTGGTGCCTGTCCTGCCCTCTCATTTATCCCGATAAATGTGTGTTCTGGATTAAATAAACTCCCCTCCCAGCCCATCCCTCCCTCCCTGTTCCTCAGGAGCCATCAATCTGCGGGATTATTGAGCCCGGTTTGGGAGTTAGTGGTGTGTTGAAAACGCTCCGGTCTTCCCTTTATCACTTTCAGATCAGCCCATCGGATGGGAATCCATCAGGGAAAATAATGGGAGAGGCTGTGCTGATCTATGGCTCTTCATTCCCGGATCAATCCCGCTCTTTTCCTTCCAGTGTGGGGGCTGTGATGATCCAGGGCTGGTGAGACTCAGCTCTCTTCTCTTAAAACATCACATTCATCAACACTTCCCATTCCTGCAAGGATTTTGTCCTGGGATGTGCTGGAGATGCCCTGGACGGGATAAAATCTCAGCTGAGTCAGAAACAAGGTGGAGGCTGAATTCCTCTTGGGACCTCAACTCCTGACTGGAGCCACTTGCTGACATTTACTGCCTTTAAGATTTGAGTGGATTTAGGGATTATGGGCAGCCAAAATCTGGACTGTGCACGAAACTCGTCATATCCCAAAATTTAGCTGCTCCCATGATGGTGCTGAGGTGGTTCATCCACCTGGGACCAGAAATCAGGACCATGAGCTGGGTTTGGAGCTGTTTTTTCACCTGGGCATTCCCAGTCTTCCTCTTTCCCTGCCCTGTGTGGATCCAGAGGGAAGAGCACCACCTACTGAGTCTCCCTCACCTCTTCCTTCCCTCTTTTTTTTTCCAATCTATTTTATTCCTTTTTGTGTTCTCGGATAGCCTTTGCTTCTCTCTGGGAAAGGCAGGAGCAAGTTTATCTCCAGGGAACCCTCCTGATCTCTCCAGATGTTTCTGCTTGCTCTGTTTTTCTTGTGTTAATGAGACTTCCTCAGGATCTTTCTGCTTCCTGCCTTTGGGAATGAACAGCATCTCCAGCCTGATGCTTCCACAGATCCGGATGGGTTTTCTGTTGGAGCATGTGTGGGAAATTAAATGAATCAGATAAGTTTTGACTCAAAATCTGAATTTAAGCTAAATGTTCGAGAGTTTGCTGAAGCAAGCAGATGCAGGAACGGATGGATTTGCCCATATGTGGGTGTCCATATGTAGGAGGATGTGCCTGGATGTGCCTTGGCCAAGGATTTAGGGAATTAGCTGAAGACTTTCACACCTGGATTCAGTTCCCACCCTAGCACAACCCTTTTAATGTTGGCCAAACACTGAAAAAAATCCTCAGAAACAGATTGGGAGAAACCTGGAGAAATCTCCTCTGGTATTCCTTGAATATTTTTAATCGGGAGATGATCCAACTTTTTAAGGATAACACCTCAGTCATGTTATCCCAAAGCCCTTCATTTGCATCCAATGTAAAATTAGCCTAATTAAGTGCCAGTTTGTTATTTCTCCCTGCTTGGTTTCTCTGTTTGAGCCACAAAGGTGTGTTTCTCCCAAGGGAATTGGGCTGGGAATTGGCACAGGATATTTTGTAAGGATTTACAAACCACTGAGTCCCCTCTCCTGCTTCCAATGGTTTCAACGCTGTGGATACCCTGGCAAGAAGAACTTGGTGGGAGGTGGAAGTGAGAAGATCCAGCTCCTTGCAGTCCACAACATTCCGTATTTTCTTTTTTTATGTCCCACATGAAGCTAAGGAACAACAAATCTTTCCACTGTGGAAAAAAAGAAAACCCAGCGTGGCATCCCTGTGGATCAAATATGGTCTGTGAGGAAGGGCTGGGAAGACAGGAGGTTGTTTATCCTAGAGAATGAAGGGAGATGGGATAACAGCCTGCAATTATGTAAAAGGCTTCTGCAAGAAGGGGAGGGACACATTTCCCTGTGGATAGGACAAGGAATAAGGAGCTTAAAAACCAGCAAAGGAGATTTAGAGCTGTGGGATAGAGAAGGGCTGGGATTAATTGCTGGGAGGAGGGGAAGGGTGGGATCTTGAGGGCTGGAAGTTTGGAGGACAAATGTGTCAAGAAGGGCTTAAAGAGAGTGGATTCATCCATGGGACAGGAGGCAGGGAAGATAAGCATCCACCTGGATGTTTTTCCAGTAGTTTGGCAGACTCACAAGGCAAAACGCATGAGAGCTGGGATTTCTACAGTGGGATAGGGGGTTTGGCATCTTGGGAATTTCTCCTCTGTGACACTCATGCTCATTCCTTGGTGTGAGCCATAGAGCTGCCCCTCCAACCATTTCCCTGCCATCACTTTTCCCCGCTACACAGATCCTAAGGTGACCTGGCAATGTGTGTTCATTGAATCATGGAATGGTTTGGGTCGGCAGGGACCTTAAAGATCATTCAATTCTGACCCCCTGCTGCAGGCAGGGACACCTTCCACTATCTCATGTTGCTCCAAGCCTCATCCAGTCAAGGCCTTCATCCCTTCCAGGGATGGGGCATCTACAACCTCTCCGGGCATCGTATCTCAGCCTCTCTCCCATCTTTCCCATGCTTCCACCTTGGGAGCTGGAGACGGCTTTTGGGTGGGACGCACCCAGCCAAGCTGAGGTGATCCCATCACCCCATGGAAGTAAATCCGCTGATGGAGCAGAAGTCAGAAATAACCCAGCAAAAACTTGAGACAGCTCTCACTTCCAGTAATTCCCAGGGAGAGGTGTCAGCCATGATTTCTAGGAGCCACACGCAGCAGAAAGTAGGGAATTGCTGGCAGCACTAATGAAGTTACTGCCAGCCGGCGATTGGGTTAGGAGATCCTCTGGGAGCGGCCGGCGAGGTGATGGACGGAAAGCAGAACGGGAATTAAATTGCATTTCATTTCAATTTGCCCATAAATTTGATGATTTCGTCAGATAAGGAGGACAGGGGGAAGGGAGGAGGGGGAGGAGAGGAGAGGGAGGGATCTGTGGGCAGTGGGGAAACACGACACGAGGAATTACATGGTTCCAGCTTGTACTGTTGTAGGTCATTCATCAGAAGTGCCAAAGGTTTTATGGATAGGATGTAAATCATCTGCTCCCTATGGATTATTCACTCCAGTAATAAAGGTTGGGAATATGGCTTATCAAATTGCCCTGGGATTTATGGGAGAGGATGCAGTGGGTGAAGAGGAGATGGGTCATTGTTGCCACTTCCATAGGATGCTCCACTTGGAAGGGGTGGTTTGTGTCACCTGAGTCACCTGCTGAAGTGTGAACGTGTCACCAGCGGTGGAGATAATGTCAGGCTGCCAGTGATGCAGAGTCAGTGAGAATTCCCAGTTCTGGATGCCATTCAGAGGGACATGGACAAGCTTGAGAAGCGGGGCCATGAGAATCTCATGAGGTTTAACAAAACCAAGTGCTGGTGTTGCACCTGGGTCGGGGTCAATCCCGGTATCAATCCAGGCTGGGGATGAGCAGATGGAGCAGCCCTGGAGAGAAGGACTTGGAATACTGGTGGGTGAGAGGCTGGACACGAGCCCTCCATGTGCACTTGGAGCCCAGAAATCCAATTATGTCCTGGGCTGATCCCAGTGTGTGGGCAGCAGGTGAGGGGAGAATTCTAACACTCTGCCCCGCTCAGGTGAGATCCCAGCTGGAATGTTGCATCCAGCGCTGGGGTCCCCAGCACAGGAAGGACATGGAGCTGTTGGAGCGAGTCCAGAGGAGGCCACCAAGGTGATCAGAGTGATGGAGCAGCGCTGCTTTGAGGAAAGGCTGAGGAAACTGAGATTGTTCAGCCTGGAAAAGTGAAGAGAAGGCTCTGGAGTGACCTAATTGTTGCATCCCAGTACCTGATGTAGCCAAAAAGATGGAGATAAACTTTTTACACAGGTCTGGAGTGACTGGACAGGGGGGAAAGGCTTCAAACTGACAGAGAATAGGTGTAGATTGGATATTGGGAAGAAATTTTTCCCTGTGAGGGATGTGGGGCCCTGATACAGGTTTCCTAGAGAAGTTGGATATATTAAAGTTTCCATCCCAAACTGACATCCTTGGATATCTCCGTAAGGTTCAGCTTAATTTTCCTGTGCCATGAAACTGTGGAGATTTTCATCCCAACTGAATGAAGGACTTGCTCAGGACCAGAAGCACTTTTGGTGGGATATCTGGCTGTTCCATAATTTGTAGTAAAGAGATGGCGTGGTGCATAATTTCCACGACTAAGAGCTTGCCATTCCTGGAAAAATGGTGGATGGACCTCAAAGGATGGGGCTGGCTGTGAACTGACTCTGTGTCCATCTCCAGTTCAGAATTTCCCTAGTTCAGACATGAGGAAACGGCCTCAAGCTGTGCCAGGGGAAGTCCAGGCTGGACATCCGGAGGAATTTCTGCTTGGACAGGGTTATTAAGCATTGGAATGAGCTGCCCAGGGAGGTGTTGGAGTTACCATCTCTGGAGGTGTTCAAGGAACAACTGGATAGGGTACTCAGTGCTGTGGGCTGGTTGACAGGTTGGATTTGCTGACCTTGGAGGTCTTTTCCAACCTCAAAGATTCTGGGATTCTGGAATTCTGTGGTTCTGTGTTGATGCTGAAATTGTCTGGGACAGTCCCAACCCCTGGATCTGTACAAATAAAGCCACAGGGCTCTGCTCTGAACAAAACCTCTTGGATCTGTGGTGGGATCAATGATCTCACAGGACACACCACCACATTCCCACATTCCCCCTGCACTTGGCTGCCACGGGGATGGGACATGGATGATCTCTGGAATGAGCTGTGCTGAGCCTGGGAGCTGTTTTGTGCTGGTACAGCAATGCCAAATGTGACAGGAGCTTGGCCTGCCCTTGAGGCCAAAGCTTTTAAACTCGTGTGAGAGAGAGGCCAAAATATTCTCCATCAATCTTAACCCCGGAGCGCTGGCCATGGCAGGAATGGGAAGGGATTGGACTCCAGCAGGAGTTTGGCAGTTTTGTGAGCATAATTAATAGACAAGTCATTGCCAGGAATTCACATCATAGAGATTTTGACCCATATTTGGAATATTCCTCTCGAGACAGCAGATGGGAATCTGTTTTAAAAGGAATCTTTTGTGGAACTCCAACATGTTCCAAGGGAGAGCTTACAAGTGTTCCCAAAATAATGTCTGGGAGGTACAAGGGGAAAAAAAACCTCAGGAATCTATTTCACATGCACAATAATTTACTTTTAGATGTGCAGTAAAGATTTTATATGCACAATAATTTACTTTTACACGTGCAATGATGTTTTTACACATGGAATCATTCATTTTTATGGATAAAAGCTGACCAATTAAAAACCCGGGTGTTAAACATCCCTCCCACCAATCCTGAAGGATTTGTTTTGGTGTAAAACTTCACTCAGGCCTAAGATCAACACTTTCCTGCAGGATTATTGTTTGTTTTCCAGGTGGTTCCATGTGCTGCACCTGATTCTTTTCCAGTTCACCCCCACAGGGAGCAAGAGCAGCTCCATGGGATGTTGGGAAGGGATGCAAGGACCACATCCCCTGGATTGTCACCTGCTTTTCTCCAGGACCCATCCTGGTCAGCTGCCTGAAGCTGTGGGAGGAGTATCATCCCCAGCAGGAAGATATGAGAAAGCATTTATAGGATCATGGAATCATGGAATGGTTTGAGCTGGAAGGGATTTCCAAGATCATCTAATCCATGGGCAGGGACACCTTCCACTATCCCAGGTTGCTCCAAGCCCTGTCCAACCTGGCCTTGAACAATTCCAGGGATGGGGCAGCCACAGCTTCTCTGGGAATTCCATTCCAGGGCCTTACCTCCTTCACATGGAAGAATTGCTTCCCAATATCCCATCTAAACCTCCTCATTCAGTTTGAAGCCACGTGGGTGGGATTTTCCATCAGAGGAGCTGAGCAATTGAAAGAAAAATTTAAAGACTCCAAAGGGTCCATACAGCTCAGAGGAAAAGGGATGAGCCCGTGAAAAATTCCTGCTGTTGAAGGATTCATGGAGAAACTTCATTCAGAGACCTCAGACCTTCTTCCATCTCCTTTTCCATCAATCTCTTCACTTGGCTCAGTAAGGTGAGGTAGGAGCTTCCATTCCTCCGGTGAATATTTTGATCAGGCAACACAGTTTTAGGGGTCTGTGTTCCCCCACTTTTCCCTGAATATTTAATTCCATATTTAAATGGAAAACACTTTGGTCCTGCATCCAGGATGTTGAATAGAAAGGGAAACATCTCCTTGTTGTCTCTGAGGTTTCACCCCCATGGAAAACCCTTTGCTGCAGAAAACTGGGAAATTCACTGGCCATACATAATTCCAGGATGATTTGAAGGAATAAAGGGACTGAAGAAATAAGGGAATGCTTCCCAATGTTTTGGCATGTCCTGGATTAAACGTCCCAGCTCAGGCCAGAGGGTCACCTCCAAGCAGGGCTGTCCTGGTCACGCCAAGTCTTTGCCAGTGGCAACTCAGTTACTTTGAGTGGGAATCTCAAATTACTGCAAACCTGGCAGATTCCAGGGAAGAAGAGGTGGAAAGGACTGGAAATAGAAATAAGAGTCCCCAGTTTAGGAAAAAAGAGGTTCACAGGATTTTTTCTTTAGACAATCTGTGAGAGGAGGGAAGGAAAAGTGGAAGGTGGATGGTGAAGTGTAACAAAACAGCACAAACTGAAACCCTTTCCCTTGGAGAAATCCCAATCCTGAAAAATAAACTGATTTCAAGTTCATAAATGTTTAGTGGGAGCCTGATGCAGCAGGAAGTGGAAAAATTTCTTTTCATCCAAAATTTCTATTTTAGCAAAAAAAAAAATATCCTTCCATGAAAACTTTATTTTGGAGGATCCTGTTCCACCAGCTTTAACCACTGGAGTGCTCAAGGCTCTGGGGTATTTTGAGCATGGAAATGGGGGGAAATTGTTGCAAGTGTCACAACAAAATTGTCTGTTTGCAAGCCACAGGGAAATTGGATGGAAAACGATGGGGAAAGGTTATGGATCAATGTCCTAATAGAGAGAGCAGGAATTCTGCTGGTTGGTGGCATTTGCTCCTTGACAACACTTCCCACGCAAAGGGGCTGAGCAGCACCTTAAGCACTTGCAACCCATCCTAAAAATCCTCTCATTCCAACACTCTGCCATAGGCCTGGAAGCCTTCCACTATCCCAGGTTGCTCCAAGCCCTGCCCAACCTGGCCTTGGACACTTCCAGGCATGCGGCAACCACAGCTTCTCTGGGAATTCCATTCCAGGGCCTCACCACCCCCATAATTAGCTCAGAACAGCTTGTGGATTATTTTTCAATGTTCATGGACTAAAATCTCCTAAAGGGCGATTCAGCTGGTAAAAAAAAAGAGGGGGTGGGAAAATCTGAATGATGGAAGGGGATGGTTGAAAAAAACAACCAAAGTGCCCCCCAAATGGTAATTTTCCCCCAAAAAGAATGACACTGGTTTGAAAAACTGGCTTAGAGGCAAAGGGACAGTGACAAGGGACACATCAAATGGGAAAAAAAAGGAGTAAAGGACATTGAATTTGCACAAAAATGGACAAAATCAGTGAGATGAGCAAAAAGCCAGGAGAGGCTCTGGCCAGGAGAGCTGAGGCCAGCAAAGAGTTGAAATACTTTGGGAACAGAAGGAGCTATAATAACCCCGGTATTGATTCCTCCTTGGAAGGGAAATGTGCAAAGCAGGCATTTTCTGGAGATATTTGTTTTGTATTTGGAGGGAAAAGCAGATTTGTTTCTGATTAAAGGGAAGGGATGGTTTACAGGCCGGCATTAAGTGTGGAACATTCCAAATAGCCCCTCTTAAAAACACTCAGCATGCTGAAAACAGGGATTAACTCTATCCAAGTGTTTTGTAGGATGCAGCCAAGGAGAATCACGGTTGGTTTTCAAGATCCCAAGGCTGGGAAATCCAGGGGACAAGAGGAAAACTGATGTCATGCCAGTTCGTTAAGGAACGGGAATTACTTGGTTAATTATGGCCTGCCATTGATTCCAGGCAAAATGAGGGAACACCTCACAAGGACCCGATTAATAAGGAATTACAGGAACATGATGCTAATCAGCAGGGGGTTATGGGAAATCGGTCTTGTCAAATTAAGCAGCTTTTATAAACGCGATTAGAAGAGGGAGGATAATTAACAAACTTGCAGAGGGTTGTGGTTGAGTCTCTGGGGTAGGTGTTGAAATCCAGAAGTTTTGGGTCAAAAAACGTCATTTGGGCAGCGGGAAGAACAACGGGAGTTGTGGCCATTCCTGGAATCCCAACGTTTTAACCACAGCATTCACGTGGCACTGGGATATCCAAGAAATATCCATCCAGGTTGTGATATCCAAAACCTTGGAGAAGTTGATCAGAGTTGATCACCTCATGGCTGGAACTGGTGAGGTTACACCTGGAATTCTGGGGTCAGTTTTGGGCTCCTCAAGGCAAGAAAAACATTGAGGAGGTGGAGCGTGTCCAGGGAAGGGAATGGATTGGGAAGGGTCTGAAGCACTGGGAGAGGCTGAAGGAGCTGGGGGTGGCTCAGCCTGGAGTAAAAGAGGCTCAGGGGGAACCTCTGGCTTTCCACAACTGCCTGACAGGAGGGTGGAACCAAGCAGGGATCGGGCTCTGCTCAGGGAACAAATGACAGGAGAAGGGAAAATGGCCTCAAGTTGCACCAGGAGAGGTTTAGGTTGGATATTAGGAATAAATTCTTCATGGGAAGGCTGTCCAAACCTGGCACAGCTGCCTAGGGCAGTGGTGGAGTTCCCATCCTTGGAGGGATTTTTGCCCTATGGATGTGGCACTTGGGGATGAGGTTTAGTGGTGAACAGGGCAGTGCTGGGGGAGGAATGGTTGTACTTGATCTTAGAGGTTTTCTCCAACCTTGATGATTCCGTGATTCCATGTGGTGTTTGTTCTGGGTTTTTGTTCTGGGAAAGGTCTCATTTCATAAGGATTTGTTGTGTTGAGATGTTGAGCTGAAGCTGTACCACTCATAAGAAATGCCAGGATGAGAAAATCCATGATCAGCCTTGGAAAAGCACCACTGCAGTGACAAGGTTTGCCCAGTGTTTCCAGGGAATTGTTGTCCATGCTCAACAGAGGACTTTTTAGGATTGTGCACCCAGAAAATGACTTTTTTTTTTTTTTTTTTTTTTTTTTTTTTTTTTTTTTTTTTTTAAACTAAAGAAGGGAGTAGAGGACAGACCTGATGTGTGTTTGGGGCCTGTGTGGTGATGTGCTCTGCTCCACTCTTGTGACATCACACCTGGAACGCTGCATCCAGCTCTGGGGACCTCAACACAAGGAGGATGTGGAGCTGCTGGAACAAGTCCAGAGGAGGCCAAGGAGATGCTCCAAGGGCTGGAGCCCCTCTACTGCAGAGCCAGGTTGGGAGAGCTGGGAATGTCCAGCCTGGATAAGAGAAGACTCCAGAGAGACCTTAGATCCCCTTCCAGTGCCTAAAGGGGCTCTAAGAGAGCTGGAGAGGGACTTTGGACAAGGGCCTGGAGTGACAGGACAAGGGGAATGGCTTCCCACAGCCAGAGGGCACAGTTAGATGGAATATTGGGAAGGAATTCTTCCCTGTGAGGGTGGTGAGGCCCTGGCACAGGTTGCCCAGAGAAACTGTCATTGCCCCATCCCTGGAAGTGTCCAAAGCCAGGTTGGATGGGGCTTGGAGCATCTTGGAATAGTGGAAGGTGTCGTTGCCATGGCAGGGCATGGGACTTGAGGATATTTAAGGTCCCTTCCAGCTGAATCTGTTCTGCAGTTTTATGATTCTACGTCAGAGATGTTGGAGTCTACTTTGAGTGGTGACTGATGGGGTCACCTCTGTGGTGTTGTCCTCTCAGACCATCCCAAACGGAAAGGTGTCCTTTCCACATGCTGCAGGATGAACACATTCCATGAATTTTAACCTCAGACCTCTGTATTTTGGCTGTGGGGAGAAGTGTCTGCTGACTGTGCTGCCTCCCTAGAATCATGGAATGCTCTGGGTTGGAAGGGACCTAAAGGATCATCTCCTTCAAACCCCTGCCATGGGCAGGGCCACCAGAATTCTTCTAGAGTTGGATGCAATTGCTGGACTACATCCTAAGGGATGAACCTGATGGGGAAATTAGGAGTGTCAGGCTGTGTCCCTGATTTCTGCTTGACCTGCTCTATCCCCTCTCCCATTCCCATGCATCTTCCCCTCCTGCACTCCATAAAATGCCTCCTCTCAATTGAGATGCTCTGTTTTATTTGGGCTGAGAAATCCACTTAAACCTTTTTAATTTGTCTTGTTTGGATATGGGCATCATTTGGATCGTGTTTTATGGGCACCCAGATCATTTTCCTTCCTGTAAATCGTCTCTTTAGTTACTGAGGCTTCTGGGAAGTTGTAAATCCTCCCTCCCATCCTTTCCATGGAGTTTACGTTGTTTTACAGTTTCATTAATAGGTTCTCTCCCCGCTCGGTTGATGAAAGTTATTGACCTAATCATAACCTATTAATTATGACAGTAAATCCCACTCTTGGAAATGTTTTACTGAGCAAATGTTACTTGGAAAATCTGCGGGTTAAACTGCAGATCCAAGAACTTTAAATCTCCACTGGCCCAGTCACGGTGCCTTGGGAGAAGCTTGTGGAGTCCTGCTGGCTTGGGAATGATCTCCTTTAGAAGAATTCAGTTTTCCTAAATATTGGCTTTACACGTTTGGATCTAACCTGGCAACTGGGGTGCATCCAGTTCTGTTTTTAGAGAATCATGGGATCATTTAGGTAGGAAAAGATTTCCAAGATCAAGTCCAACCGTTCCCTCAGCACTGCCAAAGCCACCACTAAACCATGTCCCCAAGTGCCACAAATCCATGGCTTTTAAATCTTCCAGGAATGGTGACAGCCACTTCCCTGGGCAGCCTGTGCCAGGGCTTGATAATCCTTTCCTTGAAGAAATTTTTCTTTGTATCCAATCTAAACCTCCCTTGGTGCATGTTGAAGCCATTTCCTCTTTTCCCTTTGTTTTTTACTTAGGGGAAGACACAATTTAAAAGGAATATACTGACTTCTGTCTAAGGCCTGTCAGAGGTAGGGGAATATTCCAAGTATTTGCCCAGAGAGATTGTGGACTCCCCATCCCTGGAAGTGTTGCAGGCTAGGCTGGATGGGGCTTGGAGCAAGCTGGGATATGGAAGGTATCCCTGCTCATGGCAGGGGGTTGGAAGGAGGCGATCCTTAAGGTCCTTTCCAACTCAAGCCATTCTATGATTCCATGATCTTCCGCAATCACATCTAGGACAGGTTTTTATTGGAAAAACACAACTCCAAAACTCAACCTACTAAAAGCTGGACTGGGATCCCCCAAAGCTGGGTGAGAAATGTTTCTCTTCCCAGAATCTCTCCCTTCCAGAAGCAAGTTCTGCCCCATCGCTCCTGTTGGAAGTGCTTCTTTAGGAAACACTCCCTGTGGCACAGCTGCTGAGCGAGCAGCTCCCTTCTGCATCCTCCAATCCCTCGGGAAAACCACTTTGCTTATGAGGCAGAGAGAGAAAGGTCTCCCAGGAATCCAAGTGCTTCCGTCAGCCTTTCAGAGTAGCCATCCGTGGTAGGAACTGCGAGAGGTCCCAGCTGGTTTCCAGGGCCTGGTTTAAATAAGCATTAAAAGTTCGGATATGCAAATGTGATTTATTGGAGAGACACACATGGGCATCCATTTATCCAGAAACCTCCAGGATCCCACCTCTGTGTCCTGATGTGTGTCCATATATTCCGAGTTCATGCCCTGAATGCAGAGTTGAAGGCAATAAAAATGCTCAAAGAGGTTTTTCCTGTTGGATACACCAAATTCATGGATGAGCATCCCATTGCCATGGCACAGGTGGGGAAGCTGCAAGGGAAAGTCTCAAAGGGAGGAGAAGAGAGAAGTAAGGGATGGATATTGCTCCAAATCTCATGGAAAGGTCACAGCAGCAGTTTGGATAGATATCAGGAAGAAATTCTTCCCTGGAAGGGTGGAGAGGCACTGGAACAGTTGCCTGGAGAAGCTGTGGCTGCCCCATCCCTGCAAGTGCCCAAGGCCAGGTTGGACAGGGCTTGGAGCAACCTGGGAGAGTGAAAGGTGTCCCTGCCCATGGCAGGGGCTTGGAATGAGAGGATCTTGAAAGGTCCTTCCAACCCAAACCATTCCATGATTTTATGATTCTATGAAGATCAAGAAGCGGGAGATAAGAAAGAGAAGATGAGGAGGGAATGCAGAGGAAAGAGGTGAGGTGGAAACAGGAAACTCATCTCCAAAGCTGTTTAAAATGAAGTGAGAATGGAAACACAGAGAAGATTGCAAGAACTTATTCGTGTGGTTTTGGTGATTTTAAAACAGTTTTCAAATATTTCCAGAGGATTGCCATAATTTTAATATCCTTCTGGAATGATAAACTCACACGGACACAGCAGTTCTGCTTTTTTTGCTTCTTGCTGTGACCCCATTTCTGTACCTGCTGTATCATCCCTGATATAAAAATCCACCTTTTCCACCACTTCCACAATTTTACCTCTTAACTCCTGCTGAAGCTTCCAAGAAAATTTCCTCTTGGATGCTGCCTGGTGCGGACACCGAACTATTTGACCTTTGCTGGACTTGTCCTTTGTTTCACATGCTCTGTACCAGTCTCCAAACACATCCCTGGGAATTTAAGGTCTGTTTCCATGATTTCAGTTTGAAAAACTCCACTCACACCTTTCTGGAGTTTGATCTACCACAGCCACACTGAGATTTGCATAAAAAGCACAAGGCACTTAGATCAATCTGGAGAATCCTCTTCATTTCCAGCCATGTGTCCAAATCTTTTGTTTTTTTGTTTTGCATGTGTCCAAAGCAGAGAGTAAGACCTTGTCAGGCACATAAATGCCTGAAGCAGTTTGGATAAAAATCTGGTGGGATATGAAGGCCTCATGTTTTGAAAGTTCTCCATGTCCTTCAGAGGTTTTGTGGAGATGTGAATCTGGGCGAGGGATATTGGATGCTCTATGGGTGGAATCCCAAGGGATAAAAATGGAAAAAAAAATCAGGCAATAGTAGACTGAAGAGTGGAAACTGTGTGAATTTCTCTCTACTGACTTCCTGTTACCCACATGGCTCATTTTTCCTTGAAAATGGTGTTTATGAAGAAAATGGCCTATTGGCTTGCCACAGTCCCTTCTCTCTGCAGGAATATCCTGGATATGGGTGTTGGAATGGAAAATAACTTTTCTGAGGTGCTTGGATAATTCCCAAGGCTCTTGGTTTTGCTGCTGTGATGACAGAGATGAGGAGTTTTTTATTCCTCATAAAAGATCCCAGTTTTGGAATCAGAGGATCAGCCATTGTGGCCCGCAGGAACAGCTCACCAGGAAGGTTGGAATTCCTCATTGTTCCTCCTCCAAGTTAAACTCCAAAGCAAGGATGGGACTTACAGCAGAGTGTGGTCTCATGAGCTACTGGTCTGCAGCGGTGCAAAGAGAAGCATCAGAGGCCTAGGCCATCTCCAAGATGGAAAAATCCCAGTTTTTGGGGAAATTACTCTTCCTCCTGTAATTAGAAATTACTTTCAAGTCCAACTTCCATCTCCCTCCCAATATTCATTCCCCTTTCATTGGTTAAAATGTAAATAAATTTAAATTAACAGTTTAAATAAATAATAATAACACATATCCTCATACAGAAAAATTGCTGTCAAGGTGTCAAGGAGATGCTGCAATTCTGTTCTGAGCTTCCTCACCTTTTCTCCCCTCTGGATATCAAGAGATGAAAATGCAGTGCCTGCATTTGGAATTCCAACATCAATGGCAAGGGCAGAATTTGGCCTTGGTGTGCCACAAGTGCCGTTAAATATTCCAGAATTGTCCTTTCTAGGGGTGGAGAGAGGGAAAAGCAAATCCACAGGGATAGGATCAGGGCTTGGATCAGGCTTCAGGAGCAGGATTCAGACCTGAGGAGTCCATGGATGGAAGGGAAAGGAGAAAAGGGACAAGATGGGAGTGAGAAAACAGGTCCAGGGTGAGGAAACTGGGCAATAAGAGGATGATGAAATCATTGGTTTCTGCCCTGTTTTCTGCCCTTGGGCTGAGACCCTCACAGCTCATTGCACTTAAATCACCAAAAAATAGCTGGGTAGCACTGGGATGAAGAAAATTCTTGGTGTATCCCATCTCCAGCACCTCTGACACTCCAGGCTGTTCTCCTGATCCCACGGGATGTATCCAATAAGCTCCATTCACACCAAGAGACCCCGGTGGGAAACAAGGAGGGAACAAGTCACCCATGTTTTTCCATCCTGCACCCAAGGGGGGCTGAGGATGTGGCTGGAGGTCATGGCTGATCCTGGTGCTGATGCCATGGAGACGTGAATTCCCATTCCCGTCCCTGTGCCGCCGTCCCTCCCTGTGAGGCTCATTCCCTTCCGGAAGCGGGACCGGCCGGCGCAGCCAAGCGCCAGAGCTGTCGAGAGATGAAATCAGAGCCGGCCCAGCTTGGGTTGCAGGGACGGCTTTCTGTTCCCATTAATAATTCAGGGATCCCTTGGGGGGCAGGAAGATGACATCATATCCCACCCTTTTCCCATTGCCACCCTGCCTTTCCCTTCCCTCTTTCTTGCTGTTGAGGCAGCAAAAAAGTTGGGGACACTTTGGCACCGCAGTGTGATACCCCCAAAGACCATATCTACTAGAAATAGAATTCCCAGTCCTTGTTAGCCAGGGGTTTGGTCCCCTTCAGCAATCCAGAGGAGGAGAACAAACCCTGGGAATCATTTTCTGTCTCCAGCTTTTCCCTGGGGAGTTTGATCATCCCAGGATGGTTTTATTGAGTCAGTGAGAGCAGTTTGGTGTTGCCACTTATTGGAAAGGGCAAAAATGGAAGAAGTCCAGGAAAAATTCCAAGTAGAAAGCAAGGCCTCACAGCCAGAAGACAGACAGTTGGTAAGGAAGAATCCTGCAGTGTGGAATAGTGCTGGAATTGTTCCTGCCGGCTCATGGTGGTTGTTGAGGTGCAGGTTGTCACTGTGGAGGGTACAGGACACCTGTCACCACCTGAATAATTTCCTTCAGGTCCTCCAGCTGCTGCCCAATGTCACCCCCAGTCCTGGATCCCAGCAATCCATGCAAGCAAACCTGAGGGAATGTGGTTTTTTTGGGACTATCCCCCCATGGCCCTTCTTCCATAAGTTCGGTGAAATTCATGACCTCTGGTGTCCAAGTTCACCCTTCTGGTGTTATTGGTGGTGTTGGAGGGAGACAGGGCTTGGAAAACATCTTGTCAGGATCCAGAGAGACCGACAGTTCATGGAATCATGGAGTGACATGAATTGGAATGGACCTTAAAGATCATCTAATTCCAACTCCCTCCATGGACAGGAAACCTTCTACTAGACCAGGAGCCTGCTTCAGCCTGGTCTTGGAGAACTTTTTAGATCTCTAAATTCTTTCTGAATACCTGGCCAGGGTCGTGTGAGAACACAGCAAGGAGGGAACAACATCTTTCCTGGGAGAAGGCCGGAAACCCTCTTGTGTGTGACTTGTGGAACCCTTCCTGCACTTTTTGGGCACTCAGATACCCCAAGTTTACTCCTTATTTCCCTTTTTTCCTTTCTTTTATTTTCTGAAAAACAAGTTTTTCACATAGTATCATATCTGGTGGGCTATGGGATCAACCTGTGGGATCAGTTCAGTACCATCTGGAAGAAATTCCAGTCGTGATCAGGATTATGGCAGAGCACAAGGCACAACATCACTCATTTGGAAAGTCCCAACAGCTGGATTTTCCCCAAGAAATGGACCTGAAGGATGGATTTGAGCCAACCCCACCATGTGCATGGGTTGTGCTCATCCCCACATGACCAAATCACCCACAGCTTGAGCTGCCCCAATATCTCCATTTGCGTCTCAAAAACATGGATGAGGAGTTCCTTTGGGTTTGCAAAAGGCTTTGGAGCTTCCAATAAACACCCTCATCCCTTCCTTCCCCAAATTCCTTTCTTCAAGGCATTATTCAGGAAAAAAGGGGTTTTCTGGACCTCTGTGATGAATTGTCTCTATCCCTCTTTCAGCACAGCCCAGAGAAATTCCCTGCAGCTTCCAAATCAGCCGAACATCCCCAATCTCCTCTTATACCATGTTATTCCCCTCCTGAGGGTCTCCTGCTTTGGAATCAGGCCCTGTATAGTTCATTTTTCCCTATTTAATTTCCCCACTGCCTCTTTTTCCTCAAGGATTTCAAGTGTTAACACAAAGAACTTCTGGTTGAGCCGTCTGATTTATCCATCTCATCACCTTGACTTTATTTCCTGGTCACAATTCCAACTGCTAATGTTACATTCCTGGTTTAAGTGTCTGATTTATCCACCCTCACCTCACCCATTACTTCATGGTACGGGTTTTAAATGTTAATTTTAATAATAAAAGTTTTACGCCCTCGGTGCTTTCTGCGCTAACACGGGGACATTATTTCCTAGGACGAGGGTTTTAAAAGCTAATATCCTAATGCTGGTTTAATTGTGGGATTTATTCCTGCTCAGGCAGCTCCTAGAAGCACATGGGGGTAGGAGGAAATCCGTAGCTGATGGCAATGTCTTGCCTGGTGGGAAGAGCAGGATCCTGAACCCAAGATGGAGAAGGAAAAGTGCTGGTTTTCCTAAGGAGGTATCCAAGGCTTCAAAAAGTGATGTAATGCATCTAAAGCAAGAGTGACCTGATGGGTCACTCCAAATCAAGACAGAATCATGGGATTATAGGACCATTTAGGTTGGAAAAGACCTCTAAGATCATCGAGTCCAACCTTAACCTAGCACTGCCAAAGCCACCACTAAACCATATCCCCAGGTGCCATGTTTATGTCTTTTAAATCCCTCCAGGGATGGTGACTCCAACACTGTCCTGGGCAGCTGTGCCAGTGCTGGGGAATTCTCTCAGTGAAGAGATTTTCCCTATATCCAACATAAACCTCCCCTGCTGCAACTTGAGGCCGTTTTCTCTTGTGCTGTCCCTTGTTCCCTGGGAGCAGAGCTTGACATCCCCCCTGGCTGCATCCTCCTGTAAGGGAGTTGTGGAGAGCCAGAAGGAACCCCCTGAGCCTCCTTTTCTCCAGGATGAGCCCCTCCAACTCCCTCAGGTGCTTCTGGTGCTCCAGACCCTTCCCCAGCTCTGTTCCGTTCCCTGGACATGCTCCAGCCCCTCAATGTCTTTCTTGTCATGAGGAGCCCAAACCCGATCCCAGAATATGAGATGTCAGTGAATTCCTGAAAGTGCAGATTCAACTTCTCCTGGGTTTCTCTTGACCTCTCCCAACCTCTCCCAGGATCTTGCATAGCTCCAAGGCCAAACTGGAGTGGGGACATAGTCTGGGACATGCGTGGGCAGCCTGATCCAGCTGAAGATATGCCAAATACTTGGGAATTGGAGGGTCTTTCCTAGGTCTGCCATTGTCAGGTTTATGGGATGGAGCTCTGGTCTCCATGGGCAGCACCACGGCAAAGGTGGGACCAGTACAGTCAGTCAGTGCTGGAAAGGTCTGATCTCCCTATGGCACAGGTGGGATTTGTGGAACAAATATTCCTGGATACTCTGCACCACCTGAACACCAAGAAAGTAAATCTGAGGCCAAAGAGAAAGTTCACGTCCAATGGCTGTTGAGTTGTGCATCATTATCTGTCCTTCTGCACTCACAGCCCTGCTGCAGAGCAGGTTAAAGGTCAGGGTTACGTTAGGTGGGATACCAGGAAAAAGTTTTCATCCAGAGGGTGGTTAGGCACTGGAAAAAAACTCCCCAGGGAAGTGGTCACAGCCCCAAGCCTGGCAGAGCTCAAGAAACCTTTGGCTCTCAGGCACACCTTTGGATTGTTGGGATTGTTGGGATGTCCTGTGCAGGGTCAGGAGTTGGACTCAGATCCTTGTAAATGCCTTCCAGCTCAGGATATTCCATGATTCTGTGAAATATGGGGTTCAAGGCACAGCTGGGACAAAGCATGGAATTGCTGGAGGTTTAGGATCAGCACTGGAGGTGTTGGTTGGTGGCAACAAGGTTTGTTCACCTTTAGTGACTTGACCCAACGATCTTCTCTGGAATTGCTGCCGAGGATGATTGGATTGCTCTGACAGGAACTGGGGACTTGCTGATGCAGAGAACAAAGGTCCTAAAGCTGCAGTGCCAGCAAAACGTCATCCTGATGTGTCAGAGGGACAGCCCCGGCGGCAAGGAGAGCTCCTGCTTCCCCATTGTCACCCAAGCTGGGGATCTGGCGGAGGACGCCCTTTCTGTGCCTCCAAATCAAACTTGGATTTTAATTCCATCAAGGAGAACTCGGACTTGGTCTGTATTGGGAGGAGGGATGAACCTGTGGTGTTTTTGGGAATCCAACTTTCCCTGACACCCTTACTGAAGGGAGGTGTGGTGTCCACTGTGTCCACGGTTTTCCTGCTGATGGGCTCCTGAGGACAACACCGAGCCACCTAGATGTGACCTGAGCGTGTCACTCGCTCCAAAGACCTTACCTGGGCTAATTTATTTGCTGCTGTGGGGATAGAGAGTGCACAAGGCCATGGAGGGAGTGACAGGGGTGCACGTGTTTGAGCACCTGCAGATGTGATGCCACAAAAAAGGTGTTGTGACCATTTCTCAGGTGGCACAGCTGGACTCTGTGCCCGAGCCGCCCACCTGGGCATCAATAAATTAATGAAAATTAAGACTGAGCACTTTGCCTTCCGGTGACCTCTGTGTGTTTGCTGCCAACGTCGGGAAGGCAGCTTTCCTTTGGATCCGATTTCTCTTTTTCTTTGTTTTCCCCTGGATTAAGAAATTCTCCCATTACAGAAGTCGCTTAATGTACAGGGAAAGAAAGTGAAAATTCAATTGAGTAAACAGTGAGGGCACTTTCTTTTTGCTATCTGTAAAAAAAGGAAGAGCCAAACCAGCAGAAATTAATGTTCAATTGAATAAATACCAATAACACTCCTTCTTTTTGGCTCCTCCAGCTTATGGTGCAAAGATAGTGAAAATTCAATTGAATTTTAATAACAATGTGCCCCATTCCCAAAAATACAACCAAAAGGTGAGACAGAGCCCCTGACTTAAAATCAATGGGAGAAAAGATAGGCAACATCATCAAAATTATATTAGCCTTAATAGTCAATCAATTAATGAAATCTCCCAGTTATTTAAAAAAATAAAAGCCTGCAGAGGGTTTTTTTTTTTTCCTTTCCTGATGAAGTTTTCCGGCAGGATCTGAAAGCTTTTTGTCCCACCTTCCCTGCCCACCATTAGGGGCCGTTTATCGAAATGACAGTTCCTTTATCTGGGAACAAGGGGGGAAAAGGGAGAGTGCTGAGGCCACTGGAAATGAAATGTTGCCGAGATATGAATTTTGATAGGTCGTCAATACCCTCTGTCCCTTCCAATTAAAAAAGAGCAGCGGACACCGAGGGCAGATGGGCAACATTTCAGAGCCCATAAAATCAAATGGGGGAATAGAGGAAAGGTCCAGCTGGACTTCAATCCCCTCTCCCTCTTTTCCTTCTGGGATGGATTTCACCAGGGTGGTTTCTCTTTAACGCTTTGCCTGCTGGTCTGTTCTTCCTCTGCCTGGGATGTTCTTCACCACTGAGAACCTGCTGGATGAGGGATTTTGGGTAGTGGGGTGTAGATGAACCTGTCTGAGGCCTCCATGTGACACCGACATGTCCATGTGGGGGACAAATGACGTGGTTACCTTCATTGACTTATCTGAGTCCAGAGTTAAGTCCCCTCTTTTCCAGGAGTTGTTTTAGAATCGTGGGATTGTATAGGTGGGAAAAGCCCTCCAAGGTTATGAGTCCAACCCTTCCCCCAGCACTGCTGAGGCCACCACCAAATTTTGTCCTCAAGTGTCACATCCACTCGTCTTTTAAATATCTCCAGGGATGGTGACTCCACAACTGCTCTGGGCAGCCTGTTCTGGTGGTTAACAGTGTTTTCTGGGAAGGAATTTTTCCTATATCCAACATAAATCCCTCCTGGTGAAACTTGAGGCTGTTTCCTCTTGTCCTGTCCCTTGTTCCCTGGAGCAAAGCCTGACACCTACCTGGCTGCATCCTCCTGTCAGGGAGTTGTGGAGAGTCAGAAGGTTCCCCCTGAGCCTCCTTTTCTCCAGGTTGAGCCCCCCCATCTCCCTCAGCTGCTCCTGGTGCTCCAGACCCTTCCCCAGCACCGTTCCCTTCCCTGGACACGTTCCAGCCCCTCAATGTCTTTGTTGTCATGAGGGACCCAAAACTGACCCCAGGACTGGAGGTGACCGAGCAGTGCCAGCACAGGGGGACAATCACTGCCCTGTGGTCCTGTGGCCACACCATGACTGGTACAGGCTAGGTGCCCTTGGCCTTCTTGGCCACTTGGGCACACCTGGGATCATGTGTAGCTGCTGTCAACCAGCACCCCCAGGTCCTTTCCCAAGGGAAAGCTTTCTGGTCACTCATCCCCAAACCTGGAGTGCTGCAGGGCTTGTTTAGGCCCAAGGGCAGGACTTGACCCTTGGCTTTGTTGTCCCTCCCACCGTTGTCCTTGACCCATCGATCCAGCCTGTCCAGATCCCTCTGCAGAGCCTTCATGCCCTCCAGCAGACCAGCATTCCCACCCAACTTTGTGCTACCTGTGAAATTCCAAGGCTTTGCCCTTGGATTTCCTCTCTCTGTGCACTGCACCACTCCGGATCATTCCACCCACACCGGGAAGCACTTCCTGCTTTACACTTCCTGGCCTCCCACCAAAAGGCTGACTCAAACCAAGGTGGAGGCTTCTTCATGCCCCTCAGATGATTCCCAGCAAATTATTTAACCCTTGGTTATCCCACTTTTCAAGCTAGTGGGGTCATCCAGCAATGGGTCAAACAAACAGCCAGAGGTTGCGTGACCGTGCTGGATGCCACCTTGTCCCTCCCAGCCCTCTGGATCCACCCTCTCCTTGGGTTGCTCCTCACCCCCTCCTCACCCAGGAGAAACCCAATCTGGCCTCCTCAGTGTCACCTGAAAGCTGGGATCTGCTTTCAGCCCCATCCCTGTTCCTGACGGCGGCGGGGACTAAGTGGCTCCGTCGCCCTGCGGAAAACCTCAGCAGGATTCCTGGCTCCAAGGGAGCAGCACCTGGATAACCATGGAGGAGGTTTAACTCTTTGGGGTCCTCTCTGCCAGGTCCTGTTCCTGGAGGAAATTTTCACAGGGAGATGTGGTGGATTAGTTGGAAGAATGATGGAAAACAGTGGGGAAATACCCCAATGGAGCAGAACATTCCAGCCTGAGAAAGGAGAGGGAAGGACACCCCAAAACCAAAGATGGGGGCTCAAGAGGGTTTCATGGAGTGAGAACAACAAGAAAATTCAATTTAATTTTAGCAGAAGACACTCAAGGTAGGGAGATGAAGGGATTGTGTCTCATCTGGCTGGAGAGGACAATGACTTTGTCTCCAGCTGTTTGAAGAAAGATCCTATGAAGTTGTGAAATGCTTCATTCCTGGATTTCTGAGGATTTCTCTTCCAGAGTAGAAAATCATTGCGTGACTTCATCCAAGGACTCCAATTAACCCAGTGGTGCAAGTGGGGGTTGACCTGGGAATCCCAAAGCAGGATTTGAGGATTTGCAGGTGAGGCAGGAGCCTTAGGCAGGATCCACTTCAAAAGGGGATGGAAATTGAAGGGATGAGAACTCAGGAAATCACAAACCAGCTCAACTGGATGTCTGCAAGGGACTAAAGGGTCTCTGCCACCCTGTCCATGACACACACAAGGTCACTGAGGTTCATCAGATTTTCAGATCCAAACTCCTCACTCCAAGGAGAAAACCAAGAGGTCTCTGTACAGGTCTGGGTTGTCTCTACTCAGGAGATCATCAAATACAACCATAGAATAGAATAATAGAAACACTGAGGTTGGAAAACACCTCCAAGATCATCCTGTCCAACCTGTGACTGATCCCCACCTTGTCACCCAACCTAGAGCACTGAGTTCCATTTCTGGGCATTCCTTGGACAACTCCAGGGATGGGGACTCCACCGCCTCCCTGAGCAGCCTGTTCCAATGCTTGACAACCATTTCCATGATAAAATTAATCCTGATGTCTAACCTAAACCTCTCCTGGTGCAACTTGAGGCTGTTTCCTCTTGTCCTGTCCCTTGTTCCCTGGGAGCAGAACCTGATCCCCCCAACCCCAGCTGCACCTGCCTGTCCTGGAGTTATGGAGAGCCAGAAGGTCCCCCCTGAGCCTCCTTTTCTCCAGGCTGAGCTCCCCCAACTCCCTCAGCTGCTCCTGGTGCTTCCCAGCTCCCACATTCCCTTCTCTGGACGTGATCCATACCCCAAAACTGATCCCAGGATTTGAGGTCCCTCACCAGTGCCAGCGCTGGAGGATGATCACTTCCCTGGTCCTCCTGGCCATGCTGTTTTTGATACAAAAATGACAGAAATATGATGTGATTTTCCCAAGGATTTTAATTCAGATGTATGGAATTCAACATCCATATCCACCCAATCCTGGGGAAAGAGTAACGAGCTGTCACTCACATCTTGTCAGTGACAACCTGGACAAGCTGTCAAGATCCATTGAAGACCCATCACTGTCACTTCAGCTGCCCAGAGGATTTTCAGTGGCTTTAATTTTGGTGGTTTAAACTCTACCAAGACCCTCCTTCAGCATCCAAATTAATGTTTTTCATGTTCATTCCAGCTTCCAAATTATGGTGGATGAGTATGGGAATCCTGGATGGATGAGTGGGGCCCAGAGATTCTGGGTTTGGTGGGAATTTTTATTATGGTTTGAAGTTAAAACAGTTCCAGTTTGAGGGACAAAATGAGGTGGTGGGTCCTGGGAGGGTGACAGCAGGAATGGGCATCTAGGAATGCTCATCGTACATGTCCAGGTGGTTTGAAGTATCCCAAAAATTCCCATCCCGTTTGTCTGCCAAACTGGCCTTTCTGAGGGAGGTGCTGGCTTCCAGCACTTGGATTTCCAGCTGGATAACAGGGTAAATCCAGGATGCAGAGCAGCAGTGGGCTGACCTGTGCTAGGATTCATCCTAAAACAGGGATGGGATGAGGCACTGGGGGTGTGACCAGGTTTGGGAGCTTCCAGGATTCCCAAGTCCCACAGATTACTGATAACTGAGGATCTCAGATAGAATCTGGAAGAGGGAAAAGCAATCCTAAAGCAGCAAGGAAGTGTTGACTCAGCACAGCAGGTGGATTTTTCCTTGGAGGATTTAAGAGTGCTTCCTGTTTTGTTCATGGAATTATATTGCTGTGGATATTCCTTGATATTTCCAGTCAGAGTGTGATGCAGGTGTGGGGGTAAGAAAGCTCAGTCTGAACTGGATGCTGCAGTGCTCATCCTGCAGCCTTTCCCAACCCAAATACTCCAAGGATAGGAGGGAAATCAAAGATGTACTTTGGCTTTGGGCCTGGGAATGAGGAAGGGAATTAACTCGGATATGTCAGAGGCGGGGGCTGGCACAGGGAATTTTGTTAAGTAGTTAATGGACACAGAATTTGGTCAGCTCTATGGCACCGGCTCCTGCTAACTCAGGGATTTTAGCAACCCTGTGGGATGCAGGCTTGGATAGGAGTGCCCTGAAAGGAGACACCCTCTGGATGAGCACTGGGATGGGTGTGGGGAAAACCTGGCTGCTGGAGGGAGCAGAGTCCCCTCTCTGGGAATTCTGTCTTATTCATGGCAGCATCCCTTGCTCCACAAACTTCCCACTCCTGCAGCATCCTTGGCTGGCATCCCTTTTTTCCTTAGTCTGGGAGAGCTAATGAGGTCACAGCCCTTGGTTGGGAGCTGATAACAAGCGAGAAATTCCTTGGATCCTGACTCAGCAGAGCTTGGTGTCACTGGCTGAGTGACACAGTTCAAAGAAAACCCCGTTTGTGGCCAACATTTTTAAGGATTCCCCCATCCTGCTTTGCCCTCCCTCCTTATCTTGTTCTGCCCTGACATTCCCAGCGTGGAGCAGCTGGGGAATAACAAGTGAACTTTCCCGGTTTGGTCTCCCAGGCTCTGCTGGAGGCTAAGTGAGGTTAATAACCCAACATGCTGGGAAGTATTGAGGGAAGAAACCTGGGAAAGAGCTCCGTCCCTGATCTGATAGTGATAAACGATTGGAGCTGGGATATCTGATTCCTTCTCTCCGGTGGTCCCTGCAGGAACAGCTTCCAGGCGAGCGTGTCGGCTGTTCATTAAAGGAAAACAGCAAAGATTATCCCTAATATCTTAAAGATTAGTTGGATAAATCCACGCTGGAATACGCAGGTCCTGTGGCTGCTGGGAAACCCTCTGGCTTCATTGACTGAGTTTATCCAATTTGCATCCGCTGCCGTTCCCAGGATTCCCAAGGCTGATCCGTGGTGCTTGGAAGTGTTTGTAAACACGGCAGGGATGTGCTTAGGGCTCATCCTCAGGACTCCTTTTGGGGTTAGAAAATGTTATTGGGGAGCAGAAATGTCAAGTCTTGGGCAAAATGATTCCCAGAAAAGGCTGAGGGAGTTTGGGAATGACACAGACGAGTGTTTGAATCCTAGAATCATAAAATATCCTTGATGGAAGGGGCCCAGAAGGATCAGTGAGATCCACCCCAGGCCCTGCACAGGACAATCCCGAAAATCCCACCATGTGTCTGAGAGTGTTTTCCAAACATTCCTTGAGCTCTGGCAGCCTTGGAGCTGTGACCTGTTCAGTGCCCAAACAGTGGGAAAAACCTTTTCCTGATATCCAACCTAAACCTCCCCTGACACAACTCCAGCCATTTTCTCAAAGGTGCAAAGTGACCCAGGATGGTTGCTCTTGGAAGCCCTCACCTGGATAACTTCTGGATGCTTGAAAATTATTGGGATGCTTCCAAAAAACACAGAGCAGGACTGGAAGAGTTTTTCCCATGACAATTTACAACTAAAAATCCCCTGGATTTCTTTTTTTAACTGAAAATTGCGATTTTTTTCACAAGTCAATTTTCACAAATTGCAAGTTTTTTTTCACAATTTAAATCACTCCAGGGAATGTGAGCAGGAAGTTTTTCTGTGGAGCAGCTTTGGGAAAGAATGGGATCCCCAGCCTTGAGTGTCAAGGTTGTTTTGTTCCCTTTTAAAATCCAAAGGATGCTGGAAAGGAACCAGCTCCAGCCACCATTTTGCTGTGCAAGGAGAATCCAGGAAAAGCACCAGCTCTGGCTCCATCCTTTGGCTTGGATTGCTGTGGGGAAAGGGGGGAGTGCAACCTTGTTCTGAACTCTTCTGGAGTTGGGATGTGCTGCCCAGAACTATCCAAACAAAGATAATTTCTCCCCTCTTCATCCCCCTTCATCCCAGAGGGATGTCCTTGGGAGGAGGGGACATTGCTGTAGTCATTTTGAGCTGTTAAAGGATGGAGAGTCCATGGATTTTTTTAGAATATCCTCAAATAATGGGATTGGCTTTTTAAATTAACACTTTAAAGGTCCCTTCTCCCTGTTTTTTTTTTTGAGTTTTGGGCTCTCACTGCCTGACTCACCTTGGAAGAGCAGCACTGAAATCTTGGAATGGCTGGAAAGCCCCAGTCTGGTGGAACAGAAGGAAACTGGGATTATCTCACATCCATGGGGTCACTGAGGTCAGGGCAGTGACTCTCTTGCCATTTTATCCTTCCAGGTTATGATGAAGTATCTTAAAAATCCAGGAGAAACCATGGAAAGTGGAATTTTATCCCACCCTACTCTGTCTTTAAACCCATCTCCTCCCAGACACTTAAATACCCCAAAATAACAGCAACACATTGTTGGATTTCTACCAAATCCAGGAAAAGGGGTGGGAATTGCAGAGAAGTGGATGATTTTCCTGCAAAGTTTGTGAAAAATAAAAAGGATTTGGGAAAGAAGAATGAGAATCCAAGGGCCTCAGAGGACACTCAGAGACATCCCAGGTGCAGAGAGGAGCTGGTGGCCTCCAGGGAATCAAAACTGCTCCTGTGCAGGCACAAAAAAAATCCTGAAAAGAAAAACAAAACAAAACAAATCCACCTTTCCACAGCAGGAATTTCCACTGGAGCAGGCAGGGCTGAAATTAATGGGAAAGAAAAAGAACAAAAAGAAGGAAAAAACCAAAAAAGAAGGAAAAAACCAAGAAGGTCCACACAAAACACAGCAGCTTTTAACCTTTTCTTTGCCCCTACACCCCCCTTTTTTTTATGCTCCCCAGTTCTCCTCCTGCGCAATAAACGGGGATGGCTGGAAAACAAAGGGCTGGCTTTGGAGTTCATTTATTTATCTATTTATTTATCCATCCATTTATTTTTTTTCCCCTACCTCTGCATTCAGCTGGAGGTGGGAGTGCTCCGTGTCTCTGTGTGTGTGTGTGTGTGTGTTTTCTGTGTGTGGGATGAAATCCAGGCCAAGCAGGCAGTGTACGGAATTCAGCCGCCCTCAGCAGGAAAGAGGAGTGGGAACAGCGGGATTGAAAGGAGCTGGCAGAGATGAGAAAAGAAAGGATGTGTGGAATTGCACACTCTGACTGCCACCTTCAATTCCCGCTGGGAAGAGCCAGGGCCGGTCCCTGCCGCAGCCCCACGGAGCTCTGCCAAATTCCCTGGATCCATCTTGCCTCGGGATGCGATGCCTTCAAAAAAATCTGTGACAAAAAGCCAGGATAAAATCAGGTTATATTGCATTTTATTTTTTTTTCCTGGAGAAATCGTAAAATCATGGAATGGTTTGGGTTGGAAGGGGCTTAAAGATCACCTCATTCCTGTCATGAGTTGGGAAACTTCCCACTATCCCAGGTTACTCCAACCTGGCCTTGGACACTTCCAGGGATGAGGCATCCACAGCTTCTCTGGGAAACCTTTACCAGGGCCTCACCATCCTCACAGGGAAGAGCTTTTCCCAATATCCCACCAAAATCTCCCTTCAGCTTGGAGCCATCAACTTTGTCTTTTCAGCTTCACACTCATCTTCTGGAATGCTGGGATTTTCCTTGTCATTCCCTGACCTCCTGCCTCTGTTTGTTGTTCCCTTCCCAGCCAGCAGAAAACAAGTGGGGTTGCAAATTTTTGGATTGCAGGGTTTTCCCACAGTTTTTGCTTAAATATGTCGTATTTAACCTTAAAATCTCTTTTACCCTGGTGACTTGAGTGATCTCATGTCAGAACTGTCAGATCCATGCACAATTCACTTTTTCCTATTTATTTTTGTCTTCTGGCCTCTCTTCAGAAAGCCAAAAATTCCTTCTTCCCAGCAAAGTTTCCTTCCCTGCCCTTGCTTTTCCAACCCTGGATTTGGATGCAGCCCTGGGGCTTGAGCCCAGAAAATAAAGAGGAAGAGGGAAACTGAGGCCGGGTTGGGAGCATCCCAGGAATTTCTCAGCTGGGAGCTGGCAGCACAGGCAAGGAATCCTTTTTTTGCCTTGTCCACAATTTTGGCTCATCTGGAGTGTCCTTGGAGATCTGTCCCAACTCAATCTCTCACCCTCCCCTTCCCATGGATTAATTTTCAT
This sequence comes from Climacteris rufus, assembly GCA_013398175.1. Lineage (NCBI taxonomy): Eukaryota > Metazoa > Chordata > Aves > Passeriformes > Climacteridae > Climacteris > Climacteris rufus. The sequence continues at coordinate 1,327,487 of VZRZ01008717.1, read as the reverse complement.
CCTTTTTTAGTTTTGGGAGTTTTCCTTTATTTTAAACATTTGTCACGCTGCTGCTCCTCAGTCAGATCCCAAGTTTATGCCTGGCTCTCGTCTCTCCATGCCCTAAATCCCTCTCAGGTACCTTTTCTCCCCCTGGAGCAAAACCTGGGAATATCTTGCAGTCAGAGAGATGCAGCTGAGACCCAGCTCAGTGTTATTTGAAGCTGTGCCTTTGTGATAATGCCAGAAAACGCTGGTCAACACTTTTTGGAGAGTGGAATTTTCTATGGGAAAACATCTCCTTTCCCTCCCCCCCAAAAATAATTTTGGGATCAGGCTGATTGTGGGCATTTTTAATTTTATTATTTATTTATTTATTTATTCATTTATTGTATTAAAAATATTGAGATGAGTAATTTCAACTACCTCACAGCAAAATGTTTCATAATTCCAGAGAAAAACTTCCTGCTGCAGCTCTGCCTGGATTCTCCCAGCATTTATAGTTAAACCTTGGATTTGACAATTTATTGGATTAGGAATTTGAGATTTCTGCCGTGTCTCATTGCAAGGGAGAGGGAACATTTTTATTTGAACGAGCTAAACCAATGTAACATCAGAACAAAATCTTTCCAGGTGGATTTTGTTCGGAGAATAACTTCCAAATTCGTCCCTGTATTTTTGGCGTCGGAATTCCAACCCCATTTCCAGATGTCAGGAATTTCAGGCAGAGGAAAATGCCATTTTCCAGCAAAATGTTGGGCTGCACACTTGGATAATGGCTCCAAAAATAATTCCAGGTTTCCATGTGGGTTTTCCTAGGTCTACCCCCTTTTTTTAGGATGTTGTTTTTTTCCATGTGCACTTAGGGATAGGAGAGGAATCAAATGAAAATGTGATTAATGATCATTAACTTGATTAATTGGGTAGGAATGTGTCCGTGCTCCTTGGGTATCTCAGCTGGACACTGTCCTGAGGCTCTCAGACACCAAAATTCCTGGGTGGAAGGAAAAGGGCTTCACATTCCAGAGGGTTTGAAGTCCTCCTGCCTTGCAAAAAGAAATGAAAGCTTTAATATTCCTTTGGAAGGGATGTCAGAATTTTATTTTGCCTAATACTCTCTAAATTCCAGGAGTTTTCCAGAGGTTTGCTGGTTATCCCTGCTTCTGCTAAATGAGAATATGGGAAGAACAGTCAGAAAACAGCCCAGAACTCCATAAGAAAACAAAAATCTCCCAGGATCCTGCACCTAAAAGAGCTGGGGCTGAAGGAAGGAGATGACACAGGATGCGTCCCTCACCCTGTGCTGTTATCCTGGTGTCTTCTGGAGCCAAACCCGCTGAGGGAACGGGAAATAAGAGCCAGACCCTCCCTCAATTCCCAAAAATCGATTGGCACTGTCATTATTTCCCTCCTTGGCAGAACAAACCCAATGGCTCTTCCCGGAGGGGGTGACATAAAATTCCCAGCTGTGGGTGGGATAGGGACTCTCTGTGGATTCAGTGGAATAAGCCCCAAAAATCAAAATATTATCTGAGTGTTGATCATAAAATCCTTCGGAAAAGTTCCAGTGGAACGTCAGACCACAGAACTTTGCTTTTTGGGGAGGGAAAACCTGGATTTATTCCTAAGGCAGAGATAATTTTATTATTTCTATGCAGGGAGCAGGATTTTCCCCCACCTTTCTTCTTTAAAAACAAGGAAGAGACAGAGATTCAGAACAGATTTTCCTTTACCTGTGCTGCTCAGGATTTATCCCTCGTTTTCCTGTGTATGATTGTTATCCAGGGTGTGGGGATGTGTGGAAAAAGAAAATCAGGATTTCTCTGCAAGGACTGTGTATTTTTATTAAAGGTTTATTTTATCTCCTTAAATTCCCTTCCCGTGACAGCAGAGAGTTTAAAGGGAAGTGTTTTCCTGGCAGCGAATCCCTGTCCCTACGAGTGCGGCTTTGATGGAATCGTGGAGCAAGGTACTCCCAATTTACAGCCACTTCTCCTTCCTTTTTCCCCCAGACACCAAATATCCCACGATTTAAAAGGCAAAGGGAGAGGCTGGATATCAGCATCGGACACTCACATTCCTATTTATCCCTCCTGGACCGATGAGGGACACCCGGCTATGCTGGGGTAAAATCGGGAACGAATCCATCCATGTCAGCACTTTCCCGTCGCTTTAAAGGCGATCCGGCTCAGCTCCAGCCCAGCCCCCTCTCTCCGGCTCCCTCTCCCTCTGGATGTGCCCCTGGAAGGATCCGAGGGAGCCGGAATTTTAAATCACCGTTTCTATTAAATCAAGTTTATTGCACTCAGCGGCTCCGGAGCGCTCCCATCTCCTCCAAACCCGACATCATCCCTTTAAGATTCCAACTCCCTCCTAAGTTTTATTTAAGGATGGAGCCCGTGGAGCTTTTTCCAGGTGTTTTCATCCTCCTCTCTCCAGCCCTGCATCCCCTGTTGATGTGCTGATCAATTACTCATCAAATCTTAATGCGCGCTTTAACTCAACTGTGGCATCTTAATCAGAGCGTTTGACTGCCAAGTGTCAGCCCCATCGACTGGGGGGAGCTGGGACAAATGATCCCAATCGACTGGAATGGGCTCTTCCCGGCTTGGGAAGAGCCTTTCCGCGAGCCTCATCTGCCGTCTAGTGGCTGCACGGGAAGAGGACGAATGGAGAGGGAATTTTGGGGTTGGAAAAGCTGGGAAAGGCTCTTGGCGAGGCTGGGGGGAGAGAGGGATGAGGGTGGGATGTTGGGTGGGATTCTCAGCCGCTGGATCCCCTTTTGGAGCGGATTTAGGGTGAGTTTTCCGCGTGTGTGTGAGTGGAGGCTCCCTCCAGCATCCATAGGGTGGCAAAGTCTGTCCATATGTACAGGTCTGTGGGATCCTGGGATCCTGGGAAAGGAGGGATCTCAGGACAGGCGCTGCCTGGCACCAAGGACACAGGGCTGGATATATGGGAACAGGGAATTCTGGAGCCTCATCCATGTGCCAGCCCACGGCAGAGCCCACCCTGCTTTGGGCCAGTCCTTACAGGCCTTGCAAACCTTTCCTGGGATTTTTTTAACCTATTTTTTTTTTTCTTCAGTAGCATCAGTTCCAAAAGCTGCTTAAAGGAACAACAAAGAAAAAGCTGACACAGACCTGAGCCGGTGAGGGAGAGCAGGTCAGGATCGCTGGAATCCTCAGGGATGTTTGCATCCAAGCTTTTATCGTGTTCTAACAAGCCCTGTGCCCTCCAGACACCTCTCTACAAACCTGGGTACCCTTTTTTGGGGACAGGGACAACCAGGCAGCAGGTCCAGCTCATCCAAGGGTGCTGGGAGCACCCCCTAAAACCGGGAAGCAGCAGGAAGTGCTGGCTCCCTGCCTGACCCTCTCCTTTGGGTACAGAATTAGCTGAAGACAAAAAGACTTTGGAGTCAGGTACTCCAGTTCAGGGCCGACAAGCAGGAGGGATGTCTGGGATTCTGGGGTATGTAATGCCTGGAAGAAGGATTTATTACTATTTTTTTTTAAGGCTAAGATGATCCCTGTGGGATGTTCTGGGGAGATCACGGGGCGATGCAGCTGCTGCTTCAGTCCAGAGGGATTTATGGGATTGGGAGAGCACCGTATGGACATCCCTATGTCCTGTCTGGAGCCAGCAGAGCCCTGCAGGAGGCTTATTTTTGTTTGTGGAGGTGTTCCTGACCCAGTTCCCAAACATTCCCCACTCCAAACCATCCCTTTGTCTTCCCCAGCAACCAGGGGAAGCTCAAGGACTGAGTTGGTCCATAGTAAAATTCCTTTTCCACCCACCACGGTCACCAAGCATCCCTAAAAAGGTGAAGAAATTATTTACTCACTGGTTTAAACCATTCCATGGCATTTTTCCTTGACTGAGGCTTCCAAGGCTGTGGGATGGGGATGTGGGACGAAGGAAAAGGGGGAAAACCAGGATCCACTTCTGAGGCAGGCAGGGAGTTGTAGGTGATAGGAAGAGGTGAATTGGGGCCCACCACCAGCACCAGGATCTGATCATTCCAGGTGGGACCAAAGCCTGAGAGTTTTCCCCATGGAGCATCCTTTGAGCTCAAGGATGTCCATTTGGACAAAGAGGGGGAGATTAAAAGAGTTAAAACTCTTCAAAGCACCATTGAACAAACCCTTTTTATGGCCTTGTTGGTCTGGTCACCCACCAAAAAACTTTGGGAAAGGGAATTAGGCAGAGGAGATCTTGCCTGGAGCTTACATGGAAGGGAAATGAATCCATTTGGATGCCTTGGGCTGGTGCTTTCCTGCTTTAATGAGATTAAAGCAGTTCTGCTTTGCTGTCTCAGATTCCCAACATCCCAGTTTGGGGGGGCTCAGCCTGGAGAAAAGGAGACTCAGTGGGTCCTTCTGGGGTCTCCACAACTTCCTGACAGGAGGGTGGAGTCAGGTGGGAGTTGGGCTCTGCTCCCAGGGAACAAGGGACAGGATGAGAGGAAACAGCCTCAAGCTGCACCATGGAGGTTCAGGGAGGAATTTCTTCATGGAAAAGGTGGTCAAGCATTGGAATGGGCTGCCCAGGGAGGTGGTGAAGTCCCCATCCCTGGAGGCATCCAAGGAACACCTGGACATGGCACTCAGTGCTCTGGTCTGGTTGACAAATTTGGGATTGGTCACAAGTTGGACTCAGTGATCTTGGAGGTCTTTTCCAACCTCAGTGATTCTGGGATTTTGGGAAACTCTTCCTGGCTCAGCTTGATGTCTGGAGATTAAGGTGTCCAGAAAAAGTTGAAGAGGAATACTGAGGACAGGAAAACATCAACCTTGTGGAAGGACTTCTGTCCTCCTTGGTGGCTTGGTATGGACACCCTTCTCCTGAGATGGGGTGAGAAAAGCAGGATAAAACTATGGAAACGGCAGAAGGATCCATTCCTTGGAAGAACATTCCAAGCAGATGCAGCGATTCCACTGCTGTAGATCCTGTTCAAAATGGAATGGAGGAGACACAAACCAGGAGCAAGGGAAGAGAAATCCCACAATGGTGACCTCTCCCCTGACAGCATTCCATCTCTCCAGCTCCCCTGATAAATGGGATTATCCCCCTGATAAATGGGCCCCTCAGACCCAGCTTGCCCGGAGCTGTTCTGGCAGATGGATGTCTCCCAATCCCAGCCAAAGAGCTCATTTCCTCCTGCTATAGATCCTGGAGCCTCCTGGCAGCAGAGAAGGATAAGTGCACTCAGCAGGGTCCCGGGCTGGCTGGGGTGGAGGGGAGGCACTCAGGATGGTCCCATGGGAAAGCAGCGATGGATTTGGAAGGACTCCAAGTGGTCAACGTGGAAAACCTTTTCCCATGGGAATGGACCTGCACTCTTCAGCCAGCCTCATCCAAGGAGGTCTTGTTGCTCACAGCCTAGGAAAGGAGGAAAGCAGGGAAGGCAAAATGGTGGGATGCTGACTGACTCCATAAGGACCTTCATAAATCATGGAGTCACAGAATCACTGAGGTTGGAAAAGACCTCCAAGATCATCGAGTCCAACCTGTGACCGATCCCCACCTTGTCACCAGCCCAGAGCTCTGAGTGCCACGTCCAGGCATTCCTTGGAGACATCCAGGAATGGGGACTCCACCACTTCCCTGGGCAGTCCCTTCCAGTTCTTGACAACCCTTTCCATGAAGAAATTCTTCCTGATGTCCAACCTGAACCTCCCCTGCAACAGCTTGAGGCTGTTCCCTCTCATCCTGTCCTTGTTCCCCTGGGAGCAGATGCCAATCCCCACCTGGATCTACCCTCCTGTCAGGGATTTGTGGAGAGCAAGAAAGTCCTTCCTGAGCCTTCATTTTCCAGGCAAAACATTCCCAGATCCCTCAGTTGCTCCTCACAGGACTCACTCTCCAGACCCTTCACCACAGAATATTTTGGATTGGAAAGGATCTTCAAAGATCCAACCCCCTGCCATGGGTAGGGACACTTTCCACTAGACCAGGTTGCTCACAGCCTTGTCCATCCTGACCTGGAATGTTTCCAGGATACCAGGATACTGTGAGACTCTTGCCTTTTTATAATGCATCACTTGGTTTTTATTTGAACCCCACAGGGTAGGACAAAACCTGAATTTAAGCAAGCTTGGCCCAAATCTCTGGGCAAACCTGAGCTTAAGTTACATGCCCAGTGTGGAAGAAAGGGTTGGGTTTTATCCAGGGAACAGTGGGAGACGGGAAATTCCACGTGGAATTGGGTAGCCAAACACCTGCTTGGCACAGGGAGAAACACAAAGAACAACAGCAAATTTGGATTCCAAGGGAAGTGTTGAGATTGGCTGGCATTTCGCAGGGAGTTCAAAAGGACCTTGTTCCTGGAAAACGGAGAAAGGATAATTTCCACTCTCTTTTGCAAGGAAAAAATTCCATTTTCTTCCCTCTGTTCACATGTTTTATTTTCTCTGAAGCTGGAAAAACGCTGAGATTGACAGGACAAGTCTGGACAAATAAATTATCAGACCTTGCTGGGTAACCCATTATTTGCATCAGTAAATCTGCAGGGCTTTTCCCAAATATCCATCAAGATCCCCCTCTGGATTGATGGCTCATCCTGTTTGTTTCCCCCAAATTCTCTCCCTTCCATCCTCCTCTCCTGTTTTTAGCCGGTTCCTTAACTTGAACAAGCCAGGAGGGAATTCTGGGTGGGATTTTAACTGCAGCAAAACTCACAAGATTCCCAACTTCACCTCCATGTGGGTAGATCCTCCATTACACCAGGAGAGACTCCAGGAATTCCCATCTACCCCCACTCCAACCTTCAAGCTGCTGCAATTAACAGGACAGCTTTTAATTGGCAATTACAGTTCCATTAAGCTGGGGCTAGCAGATCATTGGCTCTGTCAGGAAAGCCCTGAGGCAGGGAAGATTGGTGGATGGCAGGATCTGGGATCCAGCTGGAGCAATGGAGGAAAAGACACCAGGAAACAGCTGGATTTTCTCGTCCAGGGAATTGGGAGGGAGAGGACTCGATTGTAATCCACTTGTATGCCTTATCCAGGGATGGCTGCATCCCAAAAACCTCCTTGGGATGAGGAAGCAGGGATCAGACCTGGACCTGGGAAGCAGAATGAGCTCCAGTCCTGAGAGCACCTGCAAAACAGGAGAATGGAGCCCTGGTCTGCATCCCAAAAAAGTCCTTGGGATGAAAGCTCAGCAGCTCCAGGTTGTTTTGCAGGTGTTCTCAAGACTGGAGCTTGTTCTGCTTCCTGGATCCTTGTCTGATCCATGCATCCCTGGTGCTGCTGAGCTTTCATCCCAAGGACTTTTTTTGGGATGCAGACCAGAACCAGTGAAGCAGGACAAATTCCAGCCCTGAGAACACCAGCAAAACAGAGCCTGGAACTCCTGGTCTGCATCCCAAAAAAGTCCTGGGATGAAAGCTCAGCAGCATAAAAGAAGAGGGAAGCAGGAATCAGACCAGGGTCTGGGAAGCAGAATGAGTTCCAGTCCTGAGAGCACCTGGAAAACAGGGAATTTCAAATTCCAATTCCAACTGGGAATTTCCAATTTCCAATTCCAAGGGAATTCCATTGCTTGAAGGTTTGTGGGATCTGGATAAAACATCAGGAACTTTCCAAGTTCTGTTCCTGGCTTTTCAGTGGACCATGGGTGTGGTGTTTGTCCTCTCTACTTGCACTGACGGGGATTCCACCCTCAGCTTTGCACAGCAGATCCCAGTGGGGCACAATTCCCAAACCAGGGTTTTGGGACCCTGACACTGGTCCTGCCATGCTCCATAGATCCCTCTGATCCCTCTGCCAATGGATCCACGCTATCCTGGTTTTCCCTCACCCTCATTCCGGGAACATGTTATGAGTGCCACCAGCATCACTCCATCACGTTGGGAGTGATGCCTCTGGATAATTGGAAGGGTTGACTTGGGATAAGGTTCAAAAACCTTCTGGATTTCTCCTTAATGACAAATAGTCCTATTCTTCTACCTGTGGACTGCCAATATTTCCTTGGATACGAGTTTTTTCCTACAAATTTCCTGGAAAAACCTGGCTGTGTTAACTTTTTCACAGGCCAGGCAAATATTGCCCATCCCACCATCACCAGGGCTTGGGGAATGCCAGAAGGAAATCCCATTCCAGGCACACTTTTCCAGAAAAACCACTAATTTAAAGGAAATGTTGGGAAGCAGAACAATACTGAAAGTTGGGCTTTAGGGCTTTTGGGACAAAATCCATCTTCATGTGGTGACTCAGGAGGGTTCTTGGCATAGCCAGGAGGGAGTTGCATTCCCAGCAGAGTTTGTAGGAGACAGACAGAAACTGGTTGTTTGCATGGATTTCTTTGCCTGTTGCCCATTCCCAGCACCTGTAAGCCCTGAATTCCCAGCTTGCATCAGGATTGACAGAAGAACAGGGCTCTAAATAATTAAATTCCTGCAAATTTTGTGAAAACGCCGAGCAGGGTAAAAGAGTCCGGGGTGCTTATGGAATAAAGGCTGGACAGAAAGGGATGGGGAGGAGGAGACTGGAAAGTAGAGGGACACCCACACATAGAGGACAGCCACAGGGATACTCCAGACTCCCAAAAATCCCAGCAGGATGAAAGAGGCCACAGAAAACATCAACTACAGCACTGTGGGGCTGTCCATCAATCAGTGACTGACTCCCCAACAGCATCCTGGTCCTGGAGCCTCTGGACAGACTTTTCCTGCTTTATTTGGGATCCATTTACTGCATCAGCTCCTCGTTTAGTCTGTCTGAGCTCTCAGTCTGTCTCCATCCCACTCCTCATCTCCCTTTGACAGCCAGAAGTTCCCATCTCCGATGAACCAGGAGCGGGATGTTATTGCTCACGGAGCAGTTTTCCATGCAGACGGATTGATGCTTTCCCTGACTTGGAAGAAACCTCCCATGAGCTCCTCCAAAGTGGCCTCTTCATTTTCTTTTCATCCCAGCATCAATTTTTCCTGTGATGGGGTGTTTGGAGACTTCCCTGATTATTTGTGGTCTTTACACTCCACACTCTTTTACTGTTGCTTTGACCTTTCCCACCTGGAATTATTTTTAGGGCCAGAACTTACAAACCCCATTTCCTATTTGCTCCCACCACAGTGTCTCTCCGTGCTGGAATATTCCCATTTTTAGATCCAAATAAATAACACCAACAACGATTTTCTCTGCTGCTGGCAGATCTGACTCTGGAGATGGATGGAAGGAGAGCTATTGAGCAAGAATTCCATTTTAATCCCTCATCCAATAATTCTGGCTGTCTCTCGTGCTTCCTCACCTCTCCGACACAAAATTGTGCATTCCCAACCTTCAGATAATATCAGAATATGCAGATTTTATTGACTTCTGGTCCAGTCAGTTTGGAGATTTATTGACCTGAGAAGGGAATATTGACCTGGGATGAAACCGAGGTCAATGTGGGCATCTCAGGGGAGCATAAATTTCAAAATTGACCCAGCAAACAGAAGTCAATAAGGGAATGGTTCATCCAAACATTGTCTTACCAAAATTAATTCCCGGTGACGTGGCTTCACCTGCAGTTTTGATGGTGAAATATGGGAGGCGGGATTGGGATGAATGGGAGTCGGTGTCTGATTACGGAGAGTAATGGAACTGCTGGGAATGGGGGGAAAGGAATTGGATGTGATGATAATTTAACCTGCAGCCAGTGATGGAGCAGCCTATTGTTAGCTGGGGATGACTCTGGAATGTGCTGGGGCAGGATCAGGTTTGATCCTCAGGGATGAATTTTAGGGAAGATGGCAACTGACAACATCAGTTCTGTGTTGGGGCTCTTCATCTCCACAGAGCTGTGGGGGGATCCTTGACTCCTTCCAGTGATGGTTGCTGCAATTTGGTGGAAATTTATCAGTTTTCCAGTCTTAATCAAGGCGGGAATGGGGAAAAAACCATGTTTAATACCATTTGGGATGTGTGGGATGGAGATGCTGGGATCTGCAGGATTTCATGGCCTTGGCAACACTCTTGAAAGCCTTTGTTCCCAACCACAAATTCCCTACATTCACAAATACATCCCATGTTTTAATTGATTCCAGCATGGATTTTCCATGTGAGCACTTCCAAGTGTTTTCTGTTGTATAGAAATCACTTGCAAATATTATTTATTTATTTATTTATTTTCTAAGTATCTATAGTGGGAGAACCACAGACTTGATTTCTTCATCTTCTTCTTCCCCTTCACCAGCTCATGATCCCAAACCTCTGCCTTTGAGTTGGAAAATCTGCCCATGCCGTAGAGGACAAAATGCTCCTTCCCTTTGGAATCTCATTACAGGTGTAACTGCATTTTTGAGTGTTGACAAATAGATTTGGTCACAAAGGACAACTTCAAGAGATCATTTCTCTTTTGAGTTAATGGAGAGAAAACTGGAATTTTGATGGAAGGTCTTGTCCCATTTGAAGGATCTGGAGCCCCAGGAGCAGCTGAGGGAGCTGGGGGGGCTGAGCCTGGAGAAAAGAAGGCTCAGGGGGGACCTTCTGGCTCTCCACAACTTCCTAACAGGAGGGTGCAGCCAGGTGGGGGTCAGGATCTGCTCCCAGGGAACAAGGACAGGATGAGGGAACAGCCTCAATTGCACCAGAGCAGGTTTAGGTTGAATATCAGGAAAAAATTCTTCCCTGAAAGGGTTGTACAGCCCTGGGCAGTGGTGGAGTCCCCAGCCCTGCAGGGATTTAACCTCCCTGTGGATGTGGCACTTGGGGACATGGTTCAGTGGTGGCCTTGGCAGTGCTGGGGTGACAATTGAACTCGATGATCTTAATGGTTTTCCCTAACCTAAATTATTTTCTGATTTTACCAAATTACCCCTGATATGTGTCTGAACCACTGAAGCCATTCTGGTTTAGAAAACCACCACGGAAAGCTGAGATTTGTCTCTCCATGGACAGATTTTAGCCCAGACAGACACCAAAACTAATCCCAACACCTCCCAGTCCCTCTTTATCCAGTCTGGAGTTGTCCTGTCAGTATCTCTGCATCCCACTCCACCTAATCCCTATTTCATACGGACATCCCTGGGGACTCTCAGTGCAAAGTGATGTCAGGTCCTCGGCCTTCCAGGTCTGCAGTGCGCAGCCAAATTGAGCTCATCCATCTTCCCTTTAAATCGCTGTCCACGTTGAACTCCTTCCCAATGTTTAAACCACTCCAAGGATTTGAATTGCAGGGCGTATTTAAGAGGAACTTAAATTATTCAAGCCCTTAATGTTCGGGGCTTTTTTTAAGATGCATTTTGGAGCTGTCAAGTGAACAATCTTAAATGACAGATTGATGAATTCGTTGTCCCTTCCCACGTCTCCAGAAGGAAAGGGGGATATGTCTCCCAGGGAAAACAGTTTTGCTAACGGAGTTAGGAGATTTTTCCTGAATTCCTGGCTTTTTGGGGCATTAACACCCTTCTGCTGGATGTGGAGTCAGCAGAGCAGAGTCTACGTCAGCCACAGACTCTGATTCAAGCTGGTGATGGAGGGAATATTGGGAAGTCACCTGGTTTTGTAGGGATGGGGTCAGGAAGGCCAAGGTGCAGCCAAAGCCGAACATGGCAAGGGATGCAGGGAATGATAAGGATTTCTCCAGGAAAAGGTCAAAGGAAGTCTTTCCCTCTGAAAAGCAAGGCTGGAAAACTGGTAACAAGGGACAAAGGCTGAAATTATTATTTGTTTTTGCCACAGTTTTTTTGTCAAACTTCTCTTCCCAAACCTCTCCTGTGGATGTACAATGAGGTGGGGACAAGAGGAGCGAAGTCCTTCCTACCACAAAAGAACATCAGGTCACAAATCCCTGAGGAACATGGATGTTCATAAGCTTGTGGGACTTGAGATGCATCCCAGAATCTGGAAGGAATTGGCTGATGTAGCTGCCAGGCCACTCTCCATGATATTGGAAGAGTCATAGCAGGGAGGTGAAATTCCTGGTAACTGGAAAAGGAAACATTGATTAACCACCCCAGTGGCTTTTTATAGTGAAGTGACCACAAGGGACAAGGGAATGGCTACAGATGTCCCTTATCTGGAATTCTGTAGGGCCTTTTATGGGATCTCCCATGGTAAACCCAAGTTCAGATCCACACAAACCCATCACATCCTACATATAATCCTAATAACCCAGGATAATCAGCCCTTTTCCAAATGCTTCCCAGGAATCAGGAGTTGTGACCACACAGTCCGTAGAATTCTAGAATGGCTTGGTTTGAAAGACAATTTAAAGATCATGGAATTCCAAACCCTGTGCCGTGGAATCTTGTTTGAAAGGAAAGGGATTTTAAAAGGGCAGCAGGAAGTTGTTCAGTCCTGGTCCCCCCTTGGGGACAAGGTACGATCCAGGCACATTTATTACTCAAGAGATGACTTAAAGTCTGGGCCAAGCCCCTGTTTGCTTCTTTTTTTGCAAATCTCAGCTCCCACTTCAAGGCAGAGCTGCCTCCTGCTGCCTCCTGGAAATAACAAACAGCAAAAAGATCCAAAATCCCGGAGGGATAACGCAGCTCCGACGTTAATGCACATGGAAAGTCGCGCTCCTCTCTGGGCTTCTCCTTCCCAGACAGATCTTGTCAAATGGTAGCGAGTTCATCTCAGAACAAATGACTGCAAGGATTGATTTCCAAGGGCAGGAGGAAAAGAGCTGAATCAGGACAGCCGTGATCCAGACGTGATGTGACATCTCCCGAAGCATCCGAAGGGCGGAAACGCTGCGGAGGCAGCAGCTTGGTGGGAAATATCTTCATGGAGATGTCTCAGGATGCTCGCTGTCTGTTAAAGAAGGGCCACTTGATCATTCCCAGGGTGTTTATGGAGGGATGAATGGCTTTAATAAAGTGGGAATTGCAAAGGTAAAGAGCAGAGAAATAAAATTCCCACGTGAAAGATTCACAGCAGGATTTTATTCCTCATGGAGCTCTGGGATGAAGTTCTGTGGATGTGAGCAGGACAAGTAACAGACTTGGGAAAGGCTGTCTTGTATGTGGAATGTCCTGCAGTGGAATTCTTCCTTCTCCTAGTTATCCATAAACGCCAGGCTTTAGTATTTGAATTCCAAATTCTTGGTAAAGCAGAGAGCTGCCTCTAGGAACTTGCTAGGTCTCATTCCTTTCCCTTCTTTCTGAGCTGTGGAGTTAACTTCCCTACTTTTAGGTGCTCAGCAATCCATTGACATGGGTTAATGGATACATCCATTAATTAAACTGCTTGGTTTGAGTTTTCATTGGACATCAGGATATGATGGTCTCCTCCCAGAGCTGGTGCCTACTTGTATCAAAGGAGCCCTGACCATGTTTCAGTGATTATCCCAGGAATCCAGACAACTCAGTTCCATGTGGGCACTTGTATTCCTGAAAATTAGGAAAGGCTAATCCCACCCTTTCCAACAGATCCACATAGAAGGAGAAGAGATTTCCTCCAGCTAAAGAAATCCCTCTTTTATCTGGATGACATGGCTCAAACCTCTCTTTAGTGCATCCTCCCTGTTCTCCTGCAGGATGAGGAGTTGGTAAGAACAGGGATGGGAACCATTCCAGTCCCTGGGAGAGGGATCAGTGCTGAGGTTGTTCCTGATGTGCCCATGGATTGTGGATCTTTAACAGCACACAGAGGGTGTTAATTCCCTCTGGATATGAAACTCCCCTCCCTATTTTTCCTCCTCTCTCCTTAGGTCATCCCTGGGCTTTAAAGAGAAGCCACCTGGCTGAGCTCCTCTCCTGCACCTGCTTTTCCTTGGATTACATATCCAGAGCCGAGACAGGGGTAACTTAAGATAGTTCCCTAATGGAGCCTGTGCTTTCCTTATCTCCCTGTGATAAGGGAGGGAGAGGAGTGAAATGTAACCCCCAGTTTGCCGCCAGCATGGCCAGACCCTGCTTGGGACCAGGCTGGTGACAGCAGGAAACTGCTGACACACACAAGAGCCAAGGGCATCCTGATTTGGAGCTGTCTCCAGCTTTTAAAGGACCAGGAACAGACAGCAGCTCCCTCGGGCTCGGATCACAGGGAGATGAGGGCTCCTGTTATTTCTGAGCTGTGTTTTCCAAGCCCTGGGCTCTCCTAGAGGACACCCAGCTCCTTGTGGACATAATCCACTGTTGGTGCAGGAACAGCTGCATGGAAACACAGAGGAATGGCTGGCTTGGGAATGTCAGTTTGTAAGGAAGTCTGGAGAGTTTTTCCCGCTCCAGAGTAGTGGTGCTTGACTCGTCCAAGATGTCGAAAACCTTTGGAGCAAAAATTCCTTAATTCTGAGACTCCAAGAACAAATGCCTGAACAAGATCAAGGGGACAGAGACCTCGATTTTCTACTGTTGTACCGATTATACTTCTACATGGAAAGGCTGAGACAATTGGGAATGTTCAGCCTGGAAAAGAGAAGGCTTTGGGGTCACCTAATTGTGGCCTTCCAGTACCCGAAGGGGATCCAGGAGAGCTAGAAAGGAACTTTGGACAAGGGATGGAGTGACAGAAAAAGGAGGAGTGGCTTCCCACTTCTGGAGAGTAGGGTTAGATGGGATATTGGGAAGAAATTCCTCCCTGTGAGGGTGCTGAGGCCCTGGGATAGAAATCCCAGAGAAGCTGTGCCTGTCCCATCCCTGAAAGTGTCCAAGGTCAGGATGGGTGGGACTTGGAGCAACCTGGGATAGTGGAAGGTGTCCCTGCCCATGGGAGAGGGTGGAATTTGGATGATCTTTATAGTGCTTTCCAACCCAAACCTTTCCTTAATCCCCTGATTTTGTGATTCTCTGATGTGTCCTCAAGGGTATCATTTATCTTGCCCATACTTCATTTTTTGGGTGAGAGAGGGAATTATCCCACGAACTCTGGGTTCCATTTATTCCCACAAGAATTGTGAGGATCATTTCGCTGTCCAACCATGAACTGCTTTCAAAAAACCCCTCTGAAAACTCATCTCCAGCTCACTAAAAGCCATTAAAAGCATTTAATGTTTGATTTGTGCTGAGATCAAATGTTAGGAAAGGCAACTTGGCCTTTTCTAAGCCTGGAACTCAAAAGCAGAGGAAATGCACTCACTTGGTGAGTTCCCTGCTCCCTGTTCCAACCAAAGCATGGAACTGATTCTGTTTACATCCCCACCATGAACCCTGGAGATTCTGGACTCTGCAGATGCACAGAGAGGCTGTGAAAATCCACATGGAAGAGCCTCAGGTCTATTTTCAGCATTTTAGGCTTGATCTGCTTGACTCTTCTCAGCCACTGTGTTGGGCAGATGAATTAAAGGTGGGATTAAAGTGGGAGCTGCTTTTCCCTCAAAAATCCATTGCCCAAATCTCCTTCTCACCACGGCTGGGCTCAGAGGTTGCCAGCTGGAAGCTCCTGAACCTTGCACTCGATGACCCTGGTGGTCTTTTCCAACCTGGATGATTCTGTGAGCTCTCATCAACAGTTTCCTCAGGGAATTTGAAGGGATGAATAAGTGGGAAGCTTGTGTGACCACCACTGCTGGGTGGGGGGATTCTGATTTGGGGGGTCAAGTGTTGTTTTGGGAGGTTCAGCTTGGGAAAGGGTGAAGCTTCAGGTTCCTCACGGAATGGTTTGGGACATTAAAGGTCATCTAAAAGTTCCAGGTTCTTAAACCTCACTGTGATTTTGCCTATCCATCCTCCCTGTCTCTATCCATCTGTCCATTCATCCCAGTGTTCTCTCCATCCATTCCTTGTTAATTCCTGAGCTTGTCTTTGCAGGAGTTGGTCTTAGGATGTATCAGCCCGGGACACAGCCTAAGCACACTCTGATATTTTAACACAAACCTGCTCAAAACCCAGATTATTCCTGGCTTCGCAATGGAACAGAGCAGGTTTAGAGGGGATATTGGGAAGGAATTCCTCCCTGAGAGGGTGATGAGGCACTGGAATAGAAATCCCAGAGAAGCTGTGGCTGCCTCATCCTCGCAAGTGCCCAAGGCCAGGTTGGATGGGGCTTGGAGCGACCTGGGATAAAGGAAAGCGTCCCTGCCCATGGCAGGAGGTCAGAATAGGATGATCTTTAAGGTCCTTTCCAACCCAAACTATGATTTTATGATTCCTGGAACCACCCCATCCCTCTCCTGCCTGTCTGATGCAGCACAGATCCATCCATTTCTCCTGATTATCTTTCCTGTCTACCCCATTTTCCCCTCTCCTGAAGCTCAGTCAGTGGGACTGCAGGAAGAGACTTTGGTGCTGTGCTCAGGCCTTCTTCTCCCAGTGCTGTAACCTTTCCCCCTCGTCCTAAAATCCTCCAAAACCCTCCTTTCCCTCCTTTCTTCCTCCTTATCACCCTCATCCTCTCTTTCCCATGCCATAGGGCAGGAGGAGTGTGAGGAATGCTGAGGAAGAGAAGGCAGAAACAGCCTCTCCACACCAAATCTCTTTGGAATCTCGTTTCTGACCTCCACACCGGGATTTCTCCCATTCATTTTGCTCCAGGCAGGGTGGCTGAGGGGAATTTGCATCACCAGCACCTGTGGAACACCAGGTATTTAATTTAATGGTCACTATGGGGAGAGAAGTACAGGCTCCCCCCATTCCCTTTTCCCTTTAAGGGAACATTATCCAAACAAACGCGCTCGGAAACTGCTGAAGCGCAGGCAAATAATGACACGGGAGCAGGAGCCAGGCATTAAAAATTCATGGAGCTGGAATATTAAAACTTTTTACTTCATCATGTCAAGGCACCAGGCAAATGCAAACAAATGAGCCCCACTGAGCGCTGCCTGCGTGGGCCAAGACAGGGACGAGCCACTCACCCGGCTGGGGACAGAGCTGCATTGCGGTCCCTGTCTCTCCCGAGATGTCAGGCTCCGAGGGGGACAGGGTTTCCTCGGGATTTTTAATTGCTCGGTGTCTCTAAATGAGCCCTGTGAAGTGACAACTCCGCTGCACGAGCTGGGAGTGGGAATGTGGTGCCTGGGAGAGGCCCCAGCCCTTCCCACCTTCTGGGCTGTCAAAATGTGGGAAACGGGGGAATATCTGGCAGGGGAGACTCCAACCTTTCTCGTTAATTTGGGTCTGTCTTTGCTAATTAAGGCACCAGTCCCTGGCTGCTCCTTGCTGTGCTGCTGACAACACGCTCCTTCTCCAGGGATTGGGATGTGATGACATCCAGCAAACTCCAATTGTGAGCCCTCCCTGAGATGCTGGAGGTGATGACTCTGTGGGCTGGGGTTTGCAGGCCACTGTGGGAACAGTTTGAATCCCCTCCTGGATAGGATTATGTGGAAAAGGGGTCTGTTTTCTTGGAAGGTGAGCACAAACAACCACTCCTCTCCTAAAACGAGGTTCTGAGCTGTTGTGCACCCACTGGAGATTCCAGAGCCCTGTTCAACCCCCATCCTCTGCTATTTATGGTCCAACTCACTTCTGCAGAGCCACAGATCATCCTGGAATCTTGGAATGGTCTGGACTGGAATGTCCTTAAAGATCATCCCGTTCCACCCCCTTCTACTAAACCCTGTTGCTCCAAGCCCCATCCAACCCATCCTTGATTTTCCAGGCAAAAAATGAATCAAGCTGAGTAAAGTTGGTGGAAAGGGCTCTCCAATTAATCTGTTCCAGCCCCATCCATCATTAATTAAGTAATTTTCCTTGTTAAGCCACACACAGTTTTAGTGCACCCTGTTTATTTAATGACTCCTGTGATCCTCTTAAGACAATTACTGGTAATAAGCAACTGATGAAGGAAAGGATTAGCCCAGGAATCTCTGGCTGGATGAGGCTTTATTGGAAGTGCAGCGATCGTCACATTTTGATTTTTAATAGATAACTCCTCTAAGTAATTGATTAATCATAAACTCCCAGACTGCAAGAGCCAGACATAATTTTATGGCACTTCAAAAAAAAAAAAGAAAAGGATGTAGATGATGTAATAAGCAGCAATCTAGAGGCAAATAAAGGAGGGGAATGTTTGATTAAACATTCCATAGATTTTTATCACTTTGTGTATTATGGAAGAGCCTTCCTTGGAAAGAAACATCTTAATAACAGCCAAGGTTTTCACGGAGCATTCCATGAGCAAGATGGTCGGGGGTGATTATGAGGAATGTTTTAAATCCCTCTCTAGACCAGATAAGCAGTGAAAAATGAAGCCTGCAGCAGGATGTGATGCCTTGTCACACCACAGGTAACATTCCAAAGCCTGGCTCCTAACATTGGTGGCTCCAGCCCAGAAGTTGGCAGCTGGATGCCCTGTGGAATGTCCTGATGAAGGTTTCCGGAATATTGGACAAATAAGTGTGGAATATTGGCCAAGGAGTTTTAAATATTTGGTGTTTTGAATGTTTGTGTTTAAATGTTTGGAGTTTTAAATGTTGGCCCTGCTTTGATGAGAAACACTGAATCATGGAATGGTTTGGGTTGGAAGGGACCTTGAAGATGACCTTGGTCCTCCCCCTGCCACAGGCAGGGACACCTTCCACTATCCCAGGTTGTTCCAAGCCCCGTCCAACCTGGCCTGCAACACTTCCAGGGATGGTGACAGACATGACAGCAATGCTTGGACTTTGTCAGTGCAGGCTAATTAAGGCTGAAGGACTCCTGGGCCTGTCCAGAAAAATTCTGTGAACTATCTGGAGAACACCAAAACTGGAAATTAAGATGAATCCAGAAAATAGGATTTTTTTACTAGACCAGGCAGGGGCAGGGATGGTATTTGGAGAGTGTAGATTGGATTTCTCCAGGGTCTAACTCAAAACTTTCAGTCTTGAGGCTCTCCCATTGACTTCAACAAGCCACAAATTAATCCTGTGGTGAATTTACATCATTATATATGGATTTCCTACCAGAAAATTATAAAAATAAATTAAAAAGGTATTATTTTGGGAATAATATCCCTGAACTCTGCTGGTACTGCTACTGTCTCAGACCTCAGGTGCTCAGTGTCCACAGCTGGAGAGAGAAGCCTTGACCCCTTTGGTGATGATGGAAATGAGGAGCCCTAAAGGTGTCATTCCAATCCCACATTTCAGTGCTGCCAAATCTATGCACAAGACAGGGCAATTCCAGCCTGAGCCAGCTTCCAACTTGTCCATGTGGCTGAAATGTCCATAGGATTTTGCTGCCTGGTTCCTGATCCCCAGTGTGCTGGCAAACAAGCTGAAATATCACCTGTAACTGCCCTGCACAGGTAACAAAGTCATTCATGGCTCCTGGCATTCCTCTTTTCCCCAGAAAATAGTGATGGATCAAGGGGAAATGGCCTCAAGTTGTGCTGGGGAGGTTCGGGTTGGATATTGGGAATGATTTCCTCACTGGAAGAGTGGTTAAGCATTGGAATGGGCTGCCCAGGGAAGTGGTGGAATAGTTATCCCTGGGAGTATTCAAAAGCCCCATTTCCATAGGGCAGAGTTAGATGGGATATTGGGAAGAAATTCTTCCCTGTGAGGGTGGTGAGGCCCTGGAATGGAATTCCCAGAGAAGCTGTGGCTGCCCCATCCCTGGAAGTGTCCAAGGCCAGGCACAGTCCAATTTCTGTAGTGGCACAGGGATTTTTGTTCTTTTCATACCAAAATTCCTCCAAAAACTTTCTTGGAGACTACTCTGCAGTTAGAAAGACACTTTGGAGCCAGGTTTGAGGGCTGGACACAAAACTGGTCCCAGGTCCTGCAGTGTCACCACCTTAACCTTGCAGAAGGGCTTTGTGGGTACATCTGATTTTCTTCAGGAGCTTGATCCAGCCCTAGACAAAAGCCAGGATGATAAAAAGCCTGGAAAAATCCACGTGCTGGCTCTGGGAACTACAGGTAGGAAAACAGCCTGAGGCAGAGGAAGAAGAGTTAACGATGGGGGTGCAGGGGGAGAGAAGAAGGGGCTGGGATTGCAACACAAATAAAAGATAAATCAAGCAGCAGGAGCCACTTCCTCCAGTGCCAGTTTATTTATCATTGTTTTCCCTGGACACTGACAGGCCCGGGAATGTGGGGTGGGCAAACAACAAATCTGGGTTGATGGATGAGGCGTGGAGAGGGAAGGAGCCTCTGGCAGGCCTCGGAGAGGAGGGAAGCAGGAGGCAGCAGGGGAGGGAAGCAGGGATGCAGTGGGGAATGTGCTGTGCTTGGCATTGGGTGGCCATTCCCCTTCCTGGCTTCCATCGCCTCCATGGAGAAGGGAGCAGCTGGTGCAGCAGCAGAGACCAGGAATCAGGAACTTGTCATTCCTGGAGATTTCTTGCAGAGCCAGGTCGGATTTGGAAGAATCCTCAGAGCCAGGAGCTGCATCCATACTCCGTGCTGCCAGGGAATTTTACCTCTTTCCTGCACCCCAGAACTCTTCAGGCACTAAAATTTATTTATTTCCAATACATTTTGGGACAGTCCCATGGGGAAAAAAAAAAAAGTGCTGTGTTTAATCTTCTGTCTGCTGGGAACACACAAAGGCCCAGATCCCTAAAAGTCCTTAAGTTCTCTGTGCTTTTTGTGGATATTCCTCCTCTCCAGGCTTTCCCAGAGCTCAGCTCAGCTGTTATAACCCCAAAAATGCTTAAATCCCCAATCTCCCAAAGTACTCTTTGGCTTCTGAGCTGCTTGGAGCCCTTGCTCTCCAAAACTCCTTGGAAGCCCAACATCTGCTTAAACTAGGAATGGGCCACTGGCCTGTGGTGAAGGGCTTAAAACTGGACAATGAGGAGCATTCCCACAGAAATCCAGGCATGGAGCATAGGCTGGAAGAAGGTAGGAAGGAGAGGAAAAGGAGCATGGAAATAGCTGTGAGGGTCCTGACTGCTTGAGCTCCTCCATGTCAGGAGGCTTGGAACTAGATGGTCTTTAAGGTCCCTTCCAATCTAAACCATTCCATGATTCTATGAAAGGCTTGGGATGCATAAAAGGTCTGTCTGGAAAAATCTATGAGGATTTCACCCATCACCTCTCAAAGTCTTGATGCCAGTTAAGAAGAAATTGTGTTTTATCTGTGTCCGTGTTCATAAAATCATGGAATGGTTTGGGCCGAAAGGGATCTTAAAGACCATCTTGTTCCAACCATGGACAGGGGCACCTTCCACTGCACCAGGTTGCTCCAAGTCCAGTCCAACCCGGCCTTGAACACTTCCAGGGTTCTGCCCAAACCTTCCTGGAATTAATAATTCCAAGCTCTAATCCACAAACCATTGAGGCTTCCCAAGGCAGGAGAGGCCAATCCAGCCTGGTCCGCAGGGAGCAGGAAGAGGCCCCTCCTGGTTTTTATCAGCCACTTAAAATACTCAGATTTTTACACCCTTTTTTTTGTTTTAATGAGGATGAGGATGAGCTCATTCTGCCCCTCCAAATCCCTCTGGTGAGATCCCACCTGGAATGCTGCATCCAGCTCTGGGGGCCCCAGCACAGGAAGGACATGGAGCTTTTGGAGCAAGTTCAGAGGAGGCACCAAGATGATCAGAGGGATGGAGCAGCTCTGCTGTGAGGAAAGGCTGGGAGAATTGGGATTGTTCAGACTGGAAAAGAGAAGCTTTGGGAATACCTAATTGTGGCCTTCCAGTGCCTGATGGAACCAACAAAAAAGGTGAAGAGCGAGGAATGGCTTCAAACTGCCAGAAGGCAGGGTTAGATGGGATATTGGGAAGGAATTCTTCCCTGAGAAGGTGGTGAGGCCCTGGCACAGGTTGCCCAGAGAAGCTGTGGCTGCCCCATCCCCGGAAGTGTCCAAGGCCAGGTTGGATGGGACTTGGAGCAACCCCGGATAGTGGAAGGTGTCCCTGCCCATGGCAGGGGGTGGACCAAGATTATGCTTATGTCCCTTTCCAACCCAAACCATTCAATGATTCTATGAAATATGGAGATAACAACTCATGTCTGTGGCCACAAATCCCAGTTTTAGATTATAATTCCCGAGGGTTTTCCAGATCCTTGCACAGGCTTGGGCAGACCAGATCTCCATGCCTTTATAAACAATTTTCCTTCAGTTTCTGTGGTTTTGTCACTTTTGTCTGTCTCTGTTGTCTGACCCCACCAAAAAAAAAAAACAATCCCTGTAAGGGACAGTGGGAAGGAATGGGATCAGGATGGCAGGAATTTTATTGAGTACCTTCCAGCCTCTTCCACAGCTGTGGGGAGGGGGATCTTACTTATTTAGAGACATTCCCTTCCCCCAGTGCAGCCCCCTGGGATGCATCCCTTGGGTGTGTTTGCCTTTCCCATCATTGGGAATGAATCTAATCAATCCAATCCTTGGGCAGAATTAAAAATAATGGAGAACTTTTAATGCCCCATTAAAGGCTGAGGCAACACTGCCTGAGTTACTCCTTTTTTAAAAATTTATTTTTCTAGATTTATTTTAGGTTTTTGGTCGGCTGTGACGACGCTTTGGGAGCGAAGAGGGATTTCAATAATTACCTTCTGATTCCGCCCCGGATACGGTGCCCTATCCCTAAAGCGCAGGCCCTGCACGCCTGCCCTTCATCTGCAACTCCAAGGGAAGCAGTTTTACATGGAACCACATTGATATTCAAATAGATTCTCATGGAGGCAGCATTCCAGCCAGGAGCGTGTGAAAGAGCAACTAATGGATTAGTATTTATGGTCGAGAATAATCCACATTTTAGGATATTGCAGCTGGAAGGGATGGATGATGAAGTCCTTTTTACCCCACCCTCTCCTCCTCCAGCCCTGCTTTACCTACTCCATCTCTCCTCTTCCCTGCATCCCCCTCCTCCTCTCCGGCCAGGATGCAGCAGCCTCCTGGCACCGCTGAGCTTGGCAAAATTGATGACAGGACTTTAGGATCCATTAGAAAAACAAATTCTTAAACAGTGTCTTCTAAAATCAATCACTTTTACCTTTAGTGGGATTTATGGCTGCCCTGCCGGCCCCTTATTGCAAAGATCCATGGCTGCCAAGAAGGAAAAAAAATTCCAAGTGGCTCAACTCAGGGCTGGAGGCTCTGGACTCTCCTCCCAACGGAGGTGATCCTGGGTGCATCCAAAGGGAAAATCTAGGCTTGAAAGGGAGTAGATCTGGGTTGTGGGGACAGAAATCCTAAGGGAGATGTGGCACATCCCTAAGCCAGGCTTCCCAGTCCAGAGCTGGGGACCAGGAGCGCTCAGGAATGGGAAAAAGATGCTTCAGAGGTTGTAAAAACAGAGAGGTGGGCACAGAACAACTGAATATTAATGTGGGAGGATTAGGAAGATTCTTCCAAACTAATGGGTTTCCTTGATAATCCCCTGCTTGAATCTGAGAATTTCTTTTATATCCAGGTGTGAAATGTGTAGGTTGTGGAAGCCCCACCCCTGGAAGCGTCCAAGCTCAGGCTCGGAGCAACCTGGTCTAGTGGAAGTTGTCCCTACCCATGGCAGGGGGTTTGAAACAGATGATTTTTATATCCCCTTCCAAAGCAAACCATGCTGGGATTCCATGATTCCATGACACAAGATGACAAATCCGTGAGGAAGGAAAACAAGCAGTTAATCAGAGTAGGAAGGCTCAGAGCAGAAAGAAGGATCTTCTTGGCAGTGGGTGTCATGTAAAAGTGGAAAACTTTTTAAACAGGGAGATACGCCCAGGAGAGGGGAATAATCTCCCCAGGGATGGATTGATGGATATCCAGCAACACAGGGGTCAGCCCTGAGAGGAGAGAGGATTTTGGAGGTGTTGTTTTGGCTTTTTCCCTGAACTGTTTTGTTTAATGATAAGAGAAGTCTCTCTCCAGGGACCTATTTAAGGAAATATGGAAAACTGATCAGAAGTGTGACTTATCCTTGCAAATTTTAAGTGGCTAGGTTGGTTCTAGGGTTCCCTAAACTTCATTTAAATTGAATTCAGTGGTGAGAGAAAAGACAGGGAAAACTTTTCCACAGAGGGCTCGTGTCTCTGGGTGAGAGCTGAATTCAGCTCTGGGTTTTAACGTCCTGATGCTTCCCTGAGTATTTTCTCCTCATTTTGAGCTGGTCCAGCCCAGCCCAGGCAGACTGGGCTGGAAAATCAAGGAGGCAAAAGAAGGATAAACAGGGAGGCAAAAGGGGAGAGATGCAAGAAGCAAATGAGAACCTCCAGGTCTCAGAGCATCTTTCCCTTCTTGGCTCCAGGGCCAGGAGGGGATGATGCCAGAACATTAGTAAATCCAGGGAGAAGCTCGTAATTCCTATCGATTCTCCAGCAGCCAGCACGAGGTGTATAAAAATGCTTGTTCTATCATTTAGAAAAATGGCAATGTTATGATAGAACGGATTGATTTTCCTCTTTAGGAATATTCATAAACACTGGTTCCAAGAACTGATAAATCTTTCCCCTGCGCAGAGTAAATCACTCCCAGGGCTTCCCAGAGCGCTGGGGGTAAGGGAGGATTTTATTTCTAATTCCTTTCAGAGGAGCTGGAAATAGGGGGAGTCACCCACAGCCAGAACTTCTTTCTGGGGCACTTCAAAATCCCATATTCCTTGCTATTTTCCTTGGCTGGGGAAAGAGGCTGAAGACTTCCTTCAGCTGGGAGGTAACTTTTGATCACACTGTATCAGCTGAATTAGGGGTTTTTGGCTGCAAATTCCAGTTTTGCCCCTTTCTGTGATGATATGGAAATTTGAACTCTGGCTGGGATGTAAATCCTGATCCCTTAAGGAATTTTCCCTGGGATAATGCCATCTCATCGTGGCCTTTGTTCCTCCACTTTAGCCATTCCCAGGGACAGGACCATATCCCACATGCCTGGTTTGAGTCAATCCCTGTTTCCTTCCCAAAAAGGGGAGATAAAATCCTCCTGTCCAGGAGATCCTCTCTGAACTCATCCAGGAAACCCTGGGCACAACTGGCCTCCACTTCCCACTCCCTTCTCCGGTTTAAGGTGGGATGCTCTTCAACTCCGTGGTCACTTCCAGGCCATTGGCATCATCCAAGCCCCAGCACGTGGCCCTTGGAGCGGTTAAGATAAAGTGGAGCCACATTCCAGGCGCATTCCCACCTCTTAAGGTTGTCTGGGAGCTCACCAAGGAGTGTCCACATCCCTGGAAGTGCTGAAGAGCAGGTTGGATTGGGTTTGGAACAACCTGGGATGGGGGAAGGTGTCCCTGCCCATGGCAGGGGAGCGGAACTGGATGAGATTTAAGATCTCTTCTAACCCAAACCTTTCTATGAGTCTGCAAGAAGGATTTATCCCAAGAAAACCTGGAAGTGTGTGAACCTCCTGGACAGAATTTGGTGGGTTAAATTAAATTGTCTTGGAGTGGCTGAGGTAGAACTTGTCCATCCTCTTCCCATAGACCAGGAAATGGATCCCCTTCCTGCTGGTGTTTTTGGGAATTCTCCTGGCTTAAGTGCCTCTGGATGTGGCCACAGGATGCTCTGATGTTCCCACATTTCTTTGTCACTTTTCTGCTCAAGCACCTGTGGTTATGATCCAACAAGCAGCACTCCCTGGAGATATCCCTGGAATTAATCCCACAGGAACCCATTTCTGATGGAAAAAAAAGAAAAGAAACAGCGAGGAAAATTAAAAATTCCTGCCTATCTCTTATCCAGATATTTTGAGAAATAGAAGTTTTTATAGGCCACTTGATGTGATTAATAAAACCAGGAATATTTTCAGGATCTGGGAGTGTTTCCTCAGAAATTCCACCTTTTTGTAAGCTTTAGCTCACCTTGCATCACTGTGGAAATTCCTAGAACTGCAACAGAAGGAAAAAGGCAAAGCATCCTCACTTGTCCAGGTCACACCTAACATCTTGCCTAGAGGGAAATATTGAAAAATGTGGATATTTGCAGGATATTTGGATACCTGAAGAGGAGCTTTATCCACTGAGAAAGAAAAAAAAAAAAAAAGAAAATCCATGTGTGTCCTGTAAAAAATATTAGCAATTTTTATTACCTTTTAGATTTTACTCCTGCACTAATCCATTTTAATGAGGTCAGCCCGCCTGGCTCCAGGTACCAGGACTAAGTGGAGCAGTTTAATGTTGGGATCAGGGATGAGAGGAGCACCAGGAGGGGGGGGTCTGGCTGTTGGGCCTTATATCACCCAAAATTACGGTGTAAAAATTGACTCAGTTTGCACATTTTTAACTGGATTTGAAATCGACACCAAGTGTAATTATAAAAAGGGATATATCTGCAGGGATAGAGGGGGAATGGGATGAAGCCCAGGCTTTTCTGCGGGAAAAATATGCTTATTAGTGCACACAGAAGATTTATGGGATGATATAATTATTTATTAGGATGTATTTTGTGGAAAAGGGATTGTATTATCCCTACATTTCCTGCATTATGGCTACAGACAGTCAATATTAATATTGCTGAAATTTATGATTGGATTTTAGAACACCACTTTTCCCTCTGTTGTTTCACTCCTTTAGGGAGTAGTTCCGTGGATTGGAAGATGGGAATATCGGGAAGGTCTTCCTGCAAAACTCTAAATTTACACCAAAAATGGTTGGAGATGACCTGGAGACAGGGATTGGGCTGAATCCAAACTGTTCCCAATGAGATGTGGACGGCCCAGCTTTTTCCCACTTCTCTTCTGGTCTTGGATGTGAAAAATGATCCATGGAATGGTTTGGGTTGGAAGGGACCTCTAAGATCACCTTGACATAGACAGGGACACCTTCCACTATCCCAGGTTGCTCCAAGCCTTATCCAACCTGGCCTTGGACACTTCCAGGGATGTGGAATCCCCAGCAGGGACATGTCTCCAGTTCTTTCATGGTCAAGAGAAAAACCAGAGCTCCTCTGAGGGATTTCTTCTTCTCCTTCCTCTTCTTTTGGCATTAAAACCACTCATTGCAGGCTTGGCCCCACTGCCTTCGGTTTTGGGGTCTGGGTTGTAGGAACCACTTGAGGCTTTTCAAGCAGGCTCTGCCAGACCATGTGGGACAAAAAAACCAGGGTTTATTGTCATTGTGACATGATATTTGTAGATATATTGGGCTGTTCCTCACCCTTGTCTGTGTGGTGTTTTATAGGAGGGAGGGAGGCTGACAGGCATCAAATTTGATAGAGAAATTGATAGGCATCGATAGTGGAGATGGGAAAAGGACTGGAGGGAGATTTGAAGATGGATAAATATGCTTGGGAGATGGATCTGGACACAGCCCATCAGTCTCAGATAAAGATCAATATATCCATAGCTCCTTTACACCCATCGGTTTGTTATCAATGACCACCCAACTTATTTTATCCTTTCTGTTTTGCAGGATGAAGGAAACATTCTCCCTGGATCCACACACAGGCAGAGGGAAGCGAGAGCATCACATACCCAAGAGATTGATGCTACAGAAGCCCTAAATTGCACATTTACCCTCTCTCCTGCTTGCTCTGCTCTTCATCACTCTTTGTTGCCAGCCCGAAATTCCAGTCAGAGTGGTCCCCAAATCCTGAGATTGAGAGATGGGATCCATCTGTGCAGTTTTATCCAGGATTCTCCACCCCGGCAGCACCAAGTCTTGTTTTTCCTGTAAATCCTGAGTAATAAACCCCCGGGAATTGTGCAACAAATTGCTTAAGTTGCTGTTTTCTCTCCAGCCTCTCCCCCCCCATTCCTCCCACCCTCCCTATCCGTGATCCTCCCCCTGGGTTTGGCTGTTTATTGCCAGTGGAATCGATTCGGGATGGTTTTCTCCCCCCTCCTCTTTCCTCTGCCCCCATCTCCCACCCGCTCTCCTCGCTCCCATCACCTTTTCCCCCTCCCTCCCCACCTTCCCGGAGCTCCGGGGAGCCCGCTCAATCCATCACCCTGTCACCCCTGTGTGACAGCCCTTCATAAATGCACCACAATGAGCCCAAATCAGCACCAGAGCAACACAGCCCAGCCAATTTCGCAGAGCAGGCAACATCTGAGAGGCTGAATCCTGGCGTGCCGGAGATTGAAATTGGGAAATTGGTTCTACTCCTCTTCCGTGGTGCTTTTTTTATTATTTTTTTTAAGCATACCTATAGATTCTCTCCCTCTATAGATACATATTTAAGGTAATTCTCTCCCACTTAAATCTCCAGTGCTTATTCCACACGGACAGCGTGGCCCACTTGCTCTCTCCCTCTCTCTCTCTTCCCTCAGCAGTGGTAGATTAGGAGAGGGTTTTATTGGGAAACTTGCTTAGGCTGCAGGAATGTGCTGCCTTCAGCAGACTGAGGCTGGAAGCGGGGCTGGGCTCCTGCTGCCACACTCAGCTCCCCCCGCAGCCATCCTGGGAGCCAGGGAGCTGCTCTCTCCTTCCAGGGGCTTGAAATCATGGAAGGCCGCTTTTCCTGTGGGATCGGCCCATGTGGGGCGTGAGTGCTCGTTGCCACCCAGAAAGGGAAGAGGATGGAGTTAATGCACATCCTCATGGAGTTATGGATGTGTGACCTCACTCTGGGAGCACTCAGTAGGCAAAGGGCAGCAATTCCATGGAGATGTTGTCATCCCAAAGAACATCTGTCCCGCTCGGAAAAATGATGACCTGAGCCCCAAGGACTTGATTGCCATCAACCATAATGGCATGGATGGACATCCCCCTTTTTGTGGGCACTTAGAGGACATGAATCCCGCATGGAATTTGAAGGGAGAGCTTTGCAGAGCTGGGACGACCTTCTGAGAGTATTTCTGCAGTGCCTGGCCAGAGGGGACTCCGGGTGTCACCTTCTGGTCACTCGCTGGTGGGTGAAGCTGAGGTTTCAGACAACACACGGTTAATGCTGGGATGTTGTGGGTGCTGCAGCTTCACAAGGGTTAGAAAAATAGGGAAAAGAAAAAACTGGAGAGATGAAGCTGGAAAAAAATCTGTGAAGGCCTGTGAAATACGAGACTGCCTCTGGCTTGGGAGTTGCAAACTGGACAGTTTGGAAAACAGGGATGGTATTTTGGGGGAGTTTGCATTAAGATTGTCTTTTCTTTGTGAGATCCTGGTGGGAGATGAGCTCCCAGGCCGACCTGGTCCAGCCTTTCTTAGGAGATGATGTGAATGCCATGAGATATCTGAGGTGTTCCATGGGAATTCATCAGGAAGAAGGCCACTCTTACATTTATTAACTCTCGTTCCATCACTGCTGGCAGTGCAACAGGTCAGGAATGTGCAAATCTCCTCTTCAACACCCAAAATGATACTGGGTGGCCAATCTCATGGAGCAGGACATTATGGACCTGCTGGAGCGAGTGCGGAGGAGGCCACCATGGTGATCAGAGGGATGGAGCATCTCTCTAAGGAAGGGCTGAGAGAACTGGGAATGTTCAACCTGGAAAAGAGAAGCTTTGGGGTGACCTAATTGTGGCCTTCCAGTACCTGAAGAGATCCTACAGGAAAGGTGGGGAGGGAATATTAACAAGGGCCTGGAGTGACTGGAAAAGGGGGAATGGCTTCAGGCTAACAGAGAGAAGGGTTAGATGGGATATTGGGAAGAAATTCTTCCCTGTGAGGGTGGTGAGGCCCTGGCACAGGTTTCCCAGAGAAGCTGTGGCCGCCCCATCCCTGGAGGTGTCCAAGGCCAGTTTGGACAGAGCTTGGAGCAACCTGGTCTTGTGTGTGATGGCATCCCTGCCCATGGCAAGGGTTGGAATGAGATGATCTTTAAGGTCCCTTCCTATCCAAACCATTCCATGAGTTTTATCCAAAACAGGAATTAACGTGCATGGAAAAGCCTCCAAGCGCCTGGCACCCACTACGAATAAACCCAATTGTTTTCTAAGTCATCGTGGGAAGCTGCTCCCAAACCAGTGGAGAGAAGGACCTGGATCTCCTTAGATCCTGGCTGGAACCTCCAGGCAGTTTCCTGACTGTGTATCTGTTTAGGTGTGACCTGGGTGCTTTTCCAAGCACATTTAGGTGTGACCTGGGTGCTTTTCCAAGCACATCACGACCCCAGTTCCAGAGCGGCCTCTCACCCAAACTGCACAATATCCTCCCTTCACCTCTTGCCACCTGAGCCATTAGAATCCCAGCTTCCCTAAGAGCCCAACAGCTTTTCCCTGGTGATCACTCATCATGGGAAATTGTTAAGAGGCAGATAATTAATTGTTGCGAGTCACTAAAAAAATGATCATTCTTTTCAGAAAATTACCCCGATGTTCTGCAGAAATGTTAATGCTCGCAGCCATAAAATGAATGGGGAGCTACAGCTCCAGCTGCCAGGAGAGCTGTGAGTTATAATCCCACCACTGGATGTGGAGAGCCCAAGCTTCCAGACGTTTCTGGAGAGAGGGAATGCATTTTCACTGGATAGCAGTTTCATTTTATGATTATTTTTTCCTGCCCCAGAGTCCGCAATTGAGTATTAATGACTGAACCAGGGATAGGAACGGTTTTGCTGATCCCAGCTTGGCATGGAGAGAGGCTTCATATTTATTTCCCATCTGGCTACTGGGATTTTACTCCAAACAGTTGGATAAAAGGACTTGGAAAGTCATGGCAATGCTGGTCAGACTGTTAGGGCTGTATTCCACTGCCAACCAGGGATAAAGAGCTGGGATTTAGGAACAGCAGGGAGAGAAAATGAAAATTAACAGGTTAATTGCTGAGAGTTAAAAACTCTTTATTTGCTCTCCAATCAATACCAGTTGGGGCAGCTGGAAAAGTGGTCTGGACATAGTCCTTGTCCCTATGTCCCAATAAATCCAGCCCAGAGAGGCCTAGGATCTCTAAAGGTTTGGCTGGGGAGTCAGGATAACTCCTGACGTTGCATCCAGCAGAGTTCCTGTGGCTCACAATGCAAATGCTGCTGATTCCAGAGCCCAGCTGAGGTGGGCAGGTGTAAAGAAGGACACGGAGTGGTTTTGGAAGGAATTTCTCCCATCTCTCTCCTAGATAAGACCTGACATCTTTATCGATTTCCATTTGTTTTGGAGCAGCATTTGCATCACTCACTCCACAAATGGAACGAGGAGATGACTCAGATCACAGCTGGTTTCCCAAATGTGGTTTGGGTTTTTTTTTGTTGTCCAAGAAATGTGCATTTCTCAAAGGATCAGCTCTTGGCTTTCTTCTTCCATACTCGAATTCTAGTGACTTCACCTCCAAGAAATGGGGTGGATTTCCTGGCTTCAGGGAAGTCAGCAAGTGAGGTAAACACCTCCTCCCTCTCTTCCAAGCTTTTGTTTTCCTTGTTTTTCACACAGCTGAGTTTGGATTCTGTCTGTGGACAGCAGGGTAGAAGGAAATGAACTTTCTCTTCCAGTAGGAATCCAGGATCCAACTTATCCGTGTCATATTCCAAGGAAAGCCACTAATCACGGTATGTTGTTGGACAGATGGAATTTGCTGGATGGAGGTTAAAACAGCACCTGGGATGAGAAAAGTACAGGGAGCAGAAATGTTGATGGGGGATCCAGTTTGGGACAAAGCAGGGGGATTCCAAAATGAGCAGCTGGAATCAGGGAGTGACAGGGCAGGAACTACAGGGAAATCCTTCAGGAATCCAGTTCTTTTCTGGCTAAGAGAGGAAATCCAGACTTCAAATCCATAAACAAATCAGCCAGAGGGAGGGAAGGGTTTGGTGTCTCTGTCCCTGGTGGGGAGGTTCAGAAGATGACACAGCAGGAAAGATTTGGGTTGGACATTAGGCAAAGATTCCTAAATGGAATGAGTGAAGGAATGTCTGGGGAGGAGGCACTGGGAAAGTTCAGGACCAGGTCAGGCAAAACCTTGGAAGTGCAACATGGATCTTGCTACTCCTATCCTGAGGAGAAGGAATGGCTGCATAGAATCATGGAATGGTTTGGGCTGGAAGGGACTTTCAGGACCATCCAGTGCCATGGGCAGGGACATCTTCCACTACCCCAGGGTGCTCCAAGCCCCATCCAGCCTGGCCTTGGACACTGCCAAGGATGGGGTGGCCACAACTCCTCTGTAATTTCTATTCCAGGGCCTCAGCACCCTCACAGGGAGGAATTCCTTCTCCATATCCCATCTAACCCTGCCCTTTGGCAGTGGGAAGCCATTCCCCCTTATCCTGCCACGCTGAGTTCTTGTCCAAAGTCCCTCTCCAGCTCTCTTGGAGCCCCTTTAGGCACTGGAAGGGGCTCTAAGGTCTCCCTGGAGTCTTCTCTGCTCCAGGCTGGACATTCCCAGCTCTCCCAGCCTGTCTCCAGAGCAGAGGGGCTCCAACCATCTCCATGACCCTACAGTGCCTATTCCACCCTCTTTTCCAGTTTTTTTTTCCAGGCTGCATTCCCACATAACCACAACCCAACTAGAAAACAACCTTCCCACAGTTACACCTTTGGTTTCTGCTGATCAAAGCCAGACTCTGAGGACTGATGTGGCTTTCTGACTCCAGGACGGATCCCTCCTCAGTGCTTCCAGCTCTAATGAGCCATCTGGGAGGAGGAAAGGGAGACAGGAAGGAGCTTTGCCATTTTAAGGTGACACAAACTTGTCACTGCTGCCTCCTTTCATAGCCTCTCACCCAGGGATGTGCCACAGGGATGCTCAGCTTGTTTGGGATTTGTCCCTCATCAGGGTTTGATGTGTGACAGAAACCAGTGCCACCCTGTGGGAAGAGAAATTCTGGGAAGCTGCACTGGCAAAGGATTCATGCCGCAGGAAGCCCACACGAGATGATCTTGTGACCCATCTGTCTTCGTTCAGCACAGGGAGGAGGCACTGGAGATGAACAGCAGTGACAGGGCTGGCGGAGCAGGTGGGAATGCTCAGAAAACCGGGATGTCTCCCATCACAGACAATTATAAGAGACCTACGAAGAAGGAGCTTCTCTACTTGCCCCATTCTCCCTGTCCAGATCTCTTCCCTGATGTGGCAACAATCCATGGAAATGTTGTGTCCCTCCCTACCTGCATGGATCCATCAATATTTTCCAGTTCAGGGCGCAGAGTCCCTGCTCCAGTCTCTGCCCAAGAAGGACAGGGATACATTTGGGAGCTGAGGTCCTGTCTTCCATGACAGGAGAGACACCACTCCCAGAATCCCAGGATATGCCATGAGGGATTCCACCTACACACCAAAAGCACTTGCTCATGATCAGATGTTAGACCAGGGACTCGGAGCAGGTGTGGGATCTTCATCCCTGAATTCATCCAGATCTCAGCCAGAGAATCCCAGAATCATTTAGGTTGGAAAAGACCTTCAAGATCATTGAGTCCAACCTGTGATTGATCCCAAATTTCTCACCCAGCCAAGAGCACTGAGTGCCATGTCCAGGCATTCCTCGGACACCTCCAGGGATGGGGACTCCACCACCTCCCTGGGTAGCCCATTCCAATGCCTGTTAACCCTTTCCATGAGGAAATTCCTCCTGATGTCCAACCTGAACTTCCCCTGGCACAGCTTGAGGCTGTTTCCTCTTGTCCTGTCCCTTGTTCCCTGGGAGAAGAGGCTGATCCTGAGCATCCTGTTCTAAGTTTAAAACTGTGTTTATCTTCAACTTTGTTATGTTTTAAGCAGAACTTTGGACAGGAGGTTTCCAGAGATTCATTCCAAATGTCTTTGGATTCTGTGATTCAGACCAAAAAACAGTGAAAATTCAAAGTTGGCTTTTAGATTAATGAGGATTTTGAGTCCTGGCCCTTCATGGATATCCTGCCTATCCCTGGCTGTTCCCTTTTCCAAAACACCTTCTCACCTCCATATGTGATTCCGTTAATCAGTTCCCATTTCCACAGGATGCAATCCCATCTTATTAATTTTAAATTGCCCAAATAATCATTACCCTCTTAATTGTCTGCTTTATAAATACCCTGATCCCCAAGGGCTTATTGAGGCTTATCTATTCCTGGGTGACCTGGTGAGTATTGATTATTTGCTCGTTAGTCTTCATCAAGGATGGGTTTTAATAAACCGTTGGAAGATAATCCAGAAGCCAGCAGAAGTTTTTCTTGGGAAACATTGCTCACCTTCTCCAGAGGACATCCCCCAAAAAATGGTGTTCATTTGCAAGTCTTCAAGGGAGAAAACTGAATCTTGGGTTTGTTTTCCTGAGATTTTTATGATCCCAACTTTTTTCTGCTTATGGTGTCCTCCAACAACGTGTAACAATCAGGGAAACACCCTGGATCTTGGAGTATGCAGACACTCAGAATATTCAATTCACTTTCCATGGGATTCCTGGATTTCCCAGGCTGGATGTGACCAGAATTCATGGACTCCCAGTGTCCACAAGCTCTGCTCTGGGATTAAGGGAATACCAGTGCTAATAAGGCCCTTTTCCCCAGGAATGTTGTTGCAAGCACAGTGGATGGAGAAAAATTTCCAGCCTGGGAGAAAAAAGGAGCTGCTTTTCTGTCTTTGCCAGAAGGTGGGACAGGACCAATATCCCTGAATCTGTGGGATGTGGAGGTGGGGATGATGCTGGATAGGATTTGGGATGGTGAACTCAGCTCCTGCCTCTGCCTTTCCACCCCAGGGCATCTCTTGCTTCTTTTCCCCTCAGGATTCTGACATGGGCTCAGTTCAGAAACATCATTGTGATTTCTGGGAATCTGGGACAACCTCCTGGGGCTGCCAAATGTTTTATAGGATCTGGAGGGAATCCTCTTGGGGTCAAGCTGGAGGGTCAGGCTGGGGAATGAGACTTTGCCCAGATCAGGGCTGACAGGCTGCACCTGGGCAGGTGTGAAGGTGTCTGTGACCTCTCATCAGAGCCTTGCTGAGCTTGGTTTCCTGCCTGGAAGAGCCAAGGATTTCTGGAATGCGAGTTTCCCACCTTTTCCTTCCCAATGGGAAGAACTGCCTTGCCTTGCTGCAGGGGGGTGCATTTAAAGGCAGAATTATGAAGAGGTGGGGGGGGAAAAAAAGAGAGATTTCTCTTTTTCTTGGGGGCCAAATTAATGAAA
This sequence comes from Climacteris rufus, assembly GCA_013398175.1. Classification (NCBI taxonomy): domain Eukaryota; kingdom Metazoa; phylum Chordata; class Aves; order Passeriformes; family Climacteridae; genus Climacteris; species Climacteris rufus. The sequence continues at coordinate 1,292,860 of VZRZ01008717.1, read as the reverse complement.
AATCAATCTGGCCTCAAAAATCCATTAATGGTGATAATGCACTGTTGACGTAGCAGGAAATCCAATAGTGGGAATTAAAGTGGGGCTCTCCCACCTTCCTGAAGCCACGGGAATTTGTGGGGATCGTGCTGGGGGCAGCAGATGCAGAAGAGCACAGAAACCACTTCAGCTCCTTCCAGGATGTCCTGGATTCCCATTGTGGCTTCCCATGGCAGCTCCCACCTTGCCCAGAGCATTGGATGGCTGAAGACCCCTCAGGAATATCTATCCCATGGGTCACTCAAGGGAGGATGTGGTTCAGTTTTAGGGAAATCTTCTTTACGGATGCACCACGAGAGACAAACCCATCCTGCCCTCAGTTTTGGGGCTCCTTGGAATCTGTCACAGGCTGGATCCAAGATCTCAAATATTCCCAGAGCGTCCCAGACACCTTCAGGGAAACAGGGCCCAGGCTGCCTCTTCCCTGCTTGGCTGTTTCCCTAGGGATAGGATACAACTTTGAGAAGGAAGAAACCTTGGATCAGGGCTGCCCCTCTGCAAAGAGTTGAAAACACACAGGGAAAAGTCAAAATCCTTGACCCTCAATGCCAGGAATCCCTGAGCTAGACACCACATAGTGCCAGGAATTTCCACCTCTCTGCCAGTACCTTCCACATGGTGCAAAGCTTTGGGAACAGGTGGATCTGTCACTGAGTGCATCCCAGCGTGTCACAGCGCGGTCCTACAAACCCAAAGCTTGGGAAGACCAGGTGGACCCCAGAACCCACTCTTGGATGAGCCGCAGCCCCCACAAACATCACATCCTCTCGTCCCCACTCACTCCATTGCTGAGGGATCTTTCCTATTCCAAAGGTAATGGAAGCTGCCTGGCAGCTCCATGCAGACCCACGGAGGTTCCCCCTTTCCCCCTCCTTCCCCCAGCTCCGTCTGCTCCCCCACACCCCTCAGATCCCTGAGATTTATGAGCCAGCCTTGCATTATGAGGTGAGTGACTTATCGCTCTGTCAGGGCCGGCGTTTTAAGACAGAATTATATGGGAGAGGGAAAAGATTTTTACCAAATTAATGAAAAATCAATCCAGCCTCAAAAATCCATTAATGGTCATAATGCACTGGTTCCAGATAGAGAGATAGCGTGGAATCCAATAGTTCCTGTTAAATACCTCTCCTGGAATGGAGCGCCTGGGATATAACTCATTCATTAGGCTGCCTATGTTTACTTTTTAAAGTGACACCAATCCCTGTCCCTGCAGGACTCCATGCAGAATTTATAAGCCCAGCTCCCCCAGTGCCCATCTCCGGGGCCAGCCTGAAGGAATTGATCCTCTGTTCCCTTTTCTCCCCCTCCCTGGGACAATCCCTGCTGAGGCAGGGCTGGGATGGCTCCCTTCCTATACCTGATGGTTTCCAGCCTTCCCTGAGCGCTGGCTTTCACCCCAGAGTGCTCTCCCGAGGTCTGACCTGAGCTGAGGGTGTCTCCTCTCCACTTTCCAGGTCTTAGTGTAGAGCTTGGCTTAATCTCCCTCCTGCTCATCCTGGGGACTGATCCTACTCCCTGCCCAGCCTCCTCCAGCTGTGGACAATGGTGATGGCTCTGGGGAACTGGGAACTGGTGCTTCCCTATTTCCCGGCTTTATCAGCCAGGTGAGGAAAAGCTGAATTGGGATTGTTCAGCCTCTGAAAGAGAAGCTTTGGGGTGACCTAATGGTGGCCTTCCAGTTTCTGAAGGGAACTTACAGGAGAGATGGGGCAAAACTGTTCCCAAGAGGAAGTAGTGACAGGAAAAGGGAGAATGGGTTCAAGCTGAGAGTAGGTTTAGTTTAGATACTGGGAACAGGTTCTTCCCTGGAAACGTGGAAAGGAACTGGAACAACAGTAAAAACCTTGAAAAATCATTCCTCCTCCATTCCTAACTCTCCATTCAGTGGTCCAGTCTTCTACAAAGTGCAGAGGGTCCTGACTGTGGGAATTGAATCCCACTGAGGTGTGTCCTGGTGTCTTCAGGATACTGAACAGTCCCAGAGATGTAAGAAAACAGGTTTTCCTTCTGCAAAATGCCTGATATGCCGAGGAGAAAACTTTTCTAAGGAGATCATTGCTCAGCATGAGGAGGGTTGGATGAACCACTCCCACTGCCCAGCATTTCCTGATTGTGCACTGGAGTGGGTGGGAATTCTGCTTTTCCCAGGAAACTGAACCACAGGTTCAAATGTTCAGCAAAATGAAGTCAGACAATGGAGACTCTGAAGTGACAGCATCAACCCAAAAATATTTCCCTTGGAGGGAAATATTGTTCATTCACTGCCTTGGAAATCACTGGATCAAATACATCCAGCTCCAGCATCCTGCACTGGGTGTTGCTGTTCTTTATCAGGCCTGGAAGAATCTCCTCTCATTGAAAAGCGCAGAAGGTTCAATCTTGTCCTCGAGCCAGAGGTGAGTTGTGCTTTTGGTGCTGCCCTGATCTCACCTCCCTGTGATTTACAGCTTCTACAATCCCTGGGATTCCTGCACTGCCACTGATCCCCTCCTGATTTACTGGGGGCTGAGGAAAGGTGGGATCAGGACCCGGCATGTTGGGACATGGTGCCTGGATAGAGTCAGCTCCACACATCGACCCTGCTAAATGTCATCATGCACCAGGCTTTTGTTTCCTTGAAATCTTTTAAAAAGCAATAAAAGGCCCCAGAATCCTCAGAGCACCAAACATCCAACAAAGTGACAGCCTGTCAAAGCTGCCTTCCCGAGAAACCCTGGGCCCAGCAAATTTTAAGCAGGAAAATTTATTCCTGTGTCGCTCATCTCTCCGAGTGAAAAATGGCCGGGGTTCCTCTTTTGCATGAAGGCTGGAAAACTCCACGGTGCTCAAACAAGCGGAGCGGCCTCAAACAGGACCATTCATCATCCGGAACAGGCGGCGGCGACAACCCCAGCACCGAAAAAAACTGGGAAAAAAAATTAAGTTGTGGGTTTTATCCAAGCTTAAATGATCTCGCCCATTAATATGACACGACAGGCAGAGCACCACGCTTCCCTGGCTTGCCTGGTTTCCCTGGGATCTAACAGAGGTCTCCAGGACAGCGGCTCTATTAGCTGGTCACCTTTGCTGCTGTGGTTTGCCAAGTTCCAGGGAGTTTTTCCAAGGGATTTTGGGGATAGAGGCCTGCTGCCCAATGTTTGTGCTGAGTTGGTGTGGATTTCTAGGATGGGGCTCAGAGCAGGAGGGCAGGATGAGGAGTGGGGAAGGAGATGTGGAGGGAGAAGTATCTGAGCAGGGTTTTCCACCCATGGGAGATGGGTTGGGAATGGAGTTTTCTGGAGGAAGCAGTTTCTGAGCAGAGCTTTCCATTCAGTTGGGAATGGATTTTTCAGGAGATGGTTTGGAGTAGGTGGACTCCAGATTCCCTACTAATTTTTCACACTTCCTGTGCCATATTTCCAGCTTGACTTTTGTTGGACTGTCTGCGTTTTGGGATGTTCACAAATCCCTGGAAGTGTTCAAGACCAAGCTGGATAGGGCTTGGAGCAGCCTGGAACAGTGGAAAGTGTCCCTGCTCACAGCATGGCTTTGGAATGAAATGGTCTTTAAGGACCCTTCCAATCCAAACCATTCCATGATTTTATGACTGCTCTTGAGCTTGGAGAACATGATCCTTGTCAAGCAACCAGGTGTCACAGACCCCTCTTCTTTCCTAGTCTGTATCCTACGGGATGAGTCCAAACAGGCCTAGATCTTCTCTCCTAATGTCCAGGGCTGTGATCCTTTTTGTTTTGTACTCTTCTCTCAAGATCACAGAATCCCAGAGTCATTTCTGTTGGAAAAGATCTCCAAGATCATTGAGTCCAACCTGGGAATGATCCCCACCTTGTCACCCAGACCAGAGCACTGAGTGCTACGTCCAGTTGTTCCTTGGACACCTCCAGGGATGGGGACTCCACCACCTCCCCAGGCAGTCCCTTCCACTGCTTGACCACCCTCTCCATGAAGAAATTCCTCCTGATGTCCAACCTGAGCCTCCCCTGGCACAGCAACCTGAATGATCCCCTGATTCTGCGTTTGGGAAACTGAACAGAGGGATGGACTTTTCCAGGAGGTGACAATGACACAACCAGACGGTCCCAGCTGCAGCCTGAAGGTCTGACCTTCCTTCTGGGCACAGGTGTGATTCTCCCTCCTCCCTCCCTGCTGGGACTTTGCCAGGCCCTCACATGGGACCCATCACGTGGAACTCATCCGTGAACACCTGTGGAACAATTCCATGGGCGGCAGGAGGACAGGGATCAGGTTTTTATTTAGAAATGCTGACAGATAAGGAGCTTAGATCCAGATCTTGTGGATCTTAATCCCCTGGGAGTTTTGAACGCAGAAGCAAAACCAAAGCAAGAAGAAACTTCCCCTTTCTTCCCAAATCCTCTGCTCTCCAAAGGGTGTTTAAATGGCCGGGGTTAGTCCCTTGCCAGCATGAGGGAGCTGAGTTGAGGGAATTTCTGGGCACTCTGTGTCACCCTCACCCAGCTGGCGCCATGCAGATGGTCAGGGAGACTCCAATGGACATTCTGGCCTCAAAATCTGTCACTTCCCACACTTATTTCTTCCTCATGCCAGTCCCTGGATAAAATCAACCCTGAGCTGCACAAACCCCGGGTCCTGCCCTTGGGACCTGTCCTGTGCCCGGTGACAGCGACCTGAGGGGCTGGCAGGGAATTTGTCACCTGCAGGGCTGCATGCAGTGGATCTGTGGTGACGTTTTGTCCCCAAGCCAGTTGAGCTGTCCCATGTTTGCAGCTCCACCTGGTGACACCTCTCCCCTTCCACAACCCCATGTGAGTGTATGATGCTTCCAGGGACTTGCAGGATGGTGAAAATCCCAACAGGAGCCTGAGGACGAATTTTCCCACTGTGAAAGTTTCCTCGCTGTGGGTGCAGACACCTTCCCACCATTCCAAGAACTCAGCTTGGCCACTTCCTCAAGCGTGGGGAGATCCTGGAGAGGTACAAATGCTGCAGCCCAGACCTCGACTCCCACTCACAAGGGTGGGAACAGTCCTGGCATGGTTTGGGTTGGAAGGGACCTTCAGGAACATCCCGTTCCCCCCCCTGCCATGGGCAGGGACACCTTCCACTATCCCAGGTTGCTCCAAGCCCCATCCAACCTGGTCTTGGACACTTCCAGGGATGGGGCATCCACAGCTTCTCTGGGCAGTCTGTGCCAGGGCCTCACCACCTTCACAGACAAGAATTTTTCCCAATATCCCATCTAACCCTGCCCTCTGGCAGTGGGAAGCCATTTCTCCTTGTCCTGTCACCCCAGCCCTTGTCCAAAGTCTCTCTCCAGCTCTCTTGGAGCCCATTTAGGCACTGGAAGGGGCTCTAAGGTCTCCCTGGAGCCTTCCCTTCTCCAGGCTGGGCATTCCCAGCTCTCCCAGCCTGTATCCAGCCCTTGGAGCATCACTGTGGCCTCCTCTGGACTCACCCCAGCAGCTCCACATCCTTCTGATGTCAGAGACCCCAGAGCTGGATGCTCCAGGTGGGATCATCACAGGCTTCAACATCTTCAGGGCAAATCTTCAGACCTCTCCCTCCCTTTTCCCAGGACTTTATAGGATGGGGATTCTCTGTAGTTTATGGTCTTTTCTTTGTCTGTCCTTTGTGAATCCAAGGATTCACTGATTGCTGGGAGGACTGGACAGGGAGCACTGGGAATGGCATAGTGATGGAATTGATTTTATATTGCCCCTCTGTTGTCTTAGAGCACACAACAAAAAACCCCAAAACCCCCCAAAAAACCCAGTCCAGCTTTTTGTCCTAAAACCAAATCTCTACACAGGGCTTAGCCAGACCTGAGAACACCTCAGAATTTTTCTTTAAATCCTAAGTTGAGTGTTTGGCAAGACAAAAGAAAAAGGGAGAAAATCAAAAGCATCTTCCAAAGGTGTTTGGGAAGTCAAGAAGTTCCCCATTACACAGCCACAGTATCAAACAGCCTTTTCGCCCATCCACATAAAATAATTCCCTGGATCTAATTTTAGGTGATTTTAGGCTGTTTTGTGTGGAAGCTTGGAAAAAAAAGAATTTAACTGGGGTCTCATGAAAGTCAAATCGAGTCGTGTATTTTTCTTTCTTTATCTTTCTTTTTCCTTCTTCAAGATGATTTTCCCCTTTGGTTTTTTGACGTCTCGGTGTTCTTCCTAAGGGAAGGGGGGAACAAAGTCTTTGGGAGCAGAATGAGCTCCTCCTTGGCTGCTTTCATGCTGAGCCTAAATCTGAGACAGAAATACATAAAGATAGAGATATCGATTTATCTACAGATATGGATATATGTGCACGTGTGTGAGCAAGACAGACTTTAGACAGGGCTTTGTTTTGGCTCAGAATATTAATTTTTAAGCGGAGCCCCCTCTCCCATCCACCTCATTCCCACTTAAATCTGCTTTAGCCGTAGGGAAACTGAGGCACGGCCACTCTGCCCACATTCCCAGGGATCCTGCTTGATCATCTCTTGACTTGGCACCTTTTGGGATGGATCCTGGGCTCAAAACACGAGGATGAGCTTCCTGCAATGACAAGGAACAAAGCTTGGGAATGTCACGAGGCGGAACCGCTCGATGACACCGACCCCACACTGGGAGGTCCCCGTGGCTCCTGAGGTAATTTCTAAGCAATTCCCGACCAGTCAAGCATTTAAATCCTTTGCAGACTCAATTAAAAGGTTTGGGGGGAGTCTCTGGGTGTTTTGTGTTGTGTTTTTTTTTTTCCCCTAAAAGCCTTTTAAACACTACTAAAAAAGTCTTTCTTCATTTCCGCTGCAGGATTGGCAGAGCGAGGACGCCGAAAGCCTGGGGTCATTCTGGGAGTCATTAATCCTGCTGGACAGGAGCTTTGTTAGCAATATTTCCCTCTCCAGCTGGGTGAGATCCCGCTGTCCCCAAGAGCCTGCAGGAGTCAGACCCAGTTTTGGACCTGAGCTGGAGCAGCAAAGCTTAAAGTCACCGTACAACACTAAGTCAGGCTTATCTTTATCTCTTGCTGTGAGGCACGAGGGGGTTGAGACAACAATTTCTCCCTGCTGGGGGTTTTCTTCTCTCTTCTGCCATGGTTGGAGCAACCTGGGATAGTGGGAGGTGTCCCTGTCCATGGCAGGAGGTGGAATGAGATGGTCTTTAAGTCCCTTCCAACCCAAACTATTCCATAATCCTAAAACAGGGCTCTTCTGGTTGCTGGCTTAACCAGCCCCGTAAAATTGGATTTTTCAGCTGTTTCAGTTTTCCATTCAGGCTGTCACATCCACATGGGACATTTCCTGTGGATGGCAGAAGGCAGGACACACAGTGGGATGGCTCTTGGCAGTGGCCAAACCTCTCCTGGTGGAAGAGGAAGAAAAGTCTTCCCAAATCCCTGCCAATCCATCCTGGTGAGTGAGGTTGGTCCTCTGTCCCTTCCTGGGATCAGAGCACCTTCCAAGTGCTGGAAAGATGCCCTGAGTTCCCCTTTGCTTCCTCTCCACCGCATTTCCCGCTTGGGACCCTTCCTTGCACCCCTGGCAGTTTTGGAGGATCTTTAGGAAAAGCAAAGCTTGGTCTTTCCCCTCTTTCCCTCTGTCATCCCAGTCTTTCCAGGATGCTGTCCAGAGCAATTCTCATCCTTGTCAATACTGGCTTGGATGGCCGGGTTCGCCAGGGTCAATCCGGTCAGAATTCACCCTGGAATAATTTACAGGGGTTATTAGGAATACAATCAATCAGTCCATGAATGACTCATGGGCCTCCTGCATCCCATTTGTGGGATAAATTAATCTTGCCTCTTTCTTGCCCCAACTCATTCCTCCCTCAATTCCCCCCCTTCCCTTCAAACATTCCCATTTCCCATCCCAAGCCCTGGAAGGTGCCTCCAAGGAGCCAGCTGGGCTCCGTAAGCCCTTAAGCAGCTCGGGCCGTGTCCACGTCACCGAAGCCACCGCTGGGATGGCCGAGGTGAGCAGGACAGATTTTCGGGAGCTTATCTCCCACCAGGATGCTCCAGGGCTGGGACAGACGTTGGATTAAGGATTTATTATCCCCCTCCAGTTATAGCAACACCTAATCCAGGGATGATGCTTTTGACAGGTGGAGATGAGTGACTGCATCCATCCCTCCTGACATTAAGGCGCTTCCAGTGGCTCCAGAACTGCCCAGACTTCCTGTTATCCACAGGGCTCCCAGCTCTGCTCCAGGTGAGGTCCTGGATGGGCTGCACCCTCGTTGCTCACCTTCAGCTGGGGATAATGAATCTCTTTGCTTCCCCCCAAAAAAGCTGAGGAAATGGTCTCTGGGGAGTTTCCAGCAGAGCCAAACAGGAGGGATCATATCCAGGCACCCTTTTCCCTGGGGAGGGAGGCTTTGGGACACAGCAGCTCCTTGGATTTTTCCTTTAGTGCAGCACCTGACTTGGCACTTTTGCATCTGTGTCCTAACGAAGCAGTGATTAATTGTCACTGGGATCTTCCTAAAGGAGCCAGCACATCCCAAACCTGTCCCTGACTCCCCCAGAGCAGGGCTGGGCTCTCTCCTCTCCCCCCTCCTTGCTTTTCCACTCTGCCTTCCCTCTCCCACTAAATTAATCTCCATTGCTCCAAAGGTCTCTCTCGCACACACCGCTGACCCAAGCTCAAATTGATTTTTTTCCTTTACCCCTCACCCCTCGCTCTTTTCTGCCAGCAAAGCACAGCCAGGATTTTTTTTTTTTCCTCCTGGTATTATTTTTATTTTTTATTTTTGGAGGGACTCAACTTTGACCCTTCTGTGCTCTTGGATGAAAAAAATAATTTAGAAGTGAAAAGGAATTATTTCAATCCAGGAAAGGAAGGAGCCTGGAGGGTGGGGGCCCTTTTTCATGTCTGTTTAAGGGGTGAAGTTGTAAAGGCAGGTGCTGGGGTTTCATTTTTTTCCTGCTTGTCCTGATTCAGCTGTGGGTTAAGGCCACTGATTTCTCCTGTTCCAAACAAATCAGGGGAAAACCATTCTGTCCTGTGGCTCAGAGATGTTCTGGTGTTCCTGGTTTTGGGAAACCCTTCAAATCAGGAAAAAATTCCATACTCAGAGGGTGGTGAGACTGGTGGACCAGGTTGCCCAGAGAAGCTGAGGCTGCCCCATCCCTGGAAGTGTTCCAGGTCAGGTTGGACAGGGCTTGGAGCACCCTGGGATAATGGAAGGTGTCCCTCCCCATGGCAAGGGGTGGAATTCCATGATCTTTAAGGTCCCTCCCACCCCAAACCACTCCCTGATTCTACGATTCTCCCTTCACCATTCAAATCCTCTTGCTGACAAAAATGAGGCTCCTTTGGCAAATCCCTGCTTTTGATGAGGTTTTTCCAAACCTCTGGAAGGAACTGGAAATGTTTCCTGCAGGTTTTTCTCCAAAATTTCCCATGTCTTTGTGAAAAATGAATTTAAAGTTTCCTATAAAAGAAGAAAAAATCCTGCTGTGTGAAGCAGGATGTGGGGTGGGAGCTGATCCATCTCCACTTCCAGTTTTTCCTCTTCAGAGAGGAGAACCCACCGGCACAGGGAAGAAATGCCCACTTGAAGGAGAAGGAAATATAATTATTATCCCTGTTCCATAAATTAGGGATGAATTAGTCAAAAAGCAGGTTCATGGGGTTTAAGAGAATTCCCAGGATGTCCCTACAGCACCAGCTCCCCTTGGGAACACAGTGACTCCCAAGGGAAAAGAGGTGGGTGTAGGGAGCAAGAGGAAGAAGGAAAATCAAGGAGTGACCCTGATCCACTGATCTCCACCTTGGGCTTGAGACATCAGGGATTTTTCGCCTCCTGGGAAGTTGGAAAGGGATGGGGAGATGAATCCAGGGGCTTGACTCTGCTTTTCCTGCCTGGGAAAGGCACTGGGAGAGGCAGCATGGCTGGATCTGCCCTACAAGGGTCCTCCCAGGAATTCCCCATCTCCTATGGGGTCTCTCGTCCCCTTCCCACTCTGGAGTCCAGACATGATCCAGGAACATGGCTCATGGAGGAGCACATGGGAGCTTTAATCCTGCACTGGATAAAACATTCCAGCATCCCACCTTCCATGGCAGGGCCTCTTCTCCCTCCATGCCCAGCATTCCCAGGCTGCTCCTGGACATGAGACAGGATGTTCTGGGATGTGTTACATGGAACGAGAGCACCGTTCTCAACCCTGGGCATGAAACAGCGGATTTGTCTTGGCCAAAAGCCAGGAAAACAGGACCCTATGGATCTTATTCCAGGGCTTGGATAAGGACACAGTGATGCTCTTGGCAGAGGCAGTGAGGGCAGCGTTAAACTGCATCAAAGTCCAAGGAATTTTGTCCAGGCAAGGGTCTTCCCACTTTTCCTTGGTCCAAGCGGGTCTGAAAAATAAGTGGGAATGTGTGAGAGCTTGGCCTGATCCCACCACAGGATTTGGGAGCAGCATCCTGGCAGGGACAGGATGCTCAGCATCATTCCAGGGGTCAGCCTGGTGTTGGGTTTCAGCTCCAGGGCCCAGGTGGGGAAGCTGCTCCCAAAATTCCTCCACGCAGCCAAGTCAGCAGCTCGGGAATTGGATTCTCAGCAGGTTCTGGGGGACGTCTGAAGGACGGTGCTCCCGCAGAGGCCACACGGAGCTGGGGACACCAGGAAGTCACACAGAGCGTGGCGTGACCAGGGTGGGACAGGAGTGAGGTGGAGGGAAGAGGGCAGGCAGGAAGCACAAGGAATTTTGGGTGGACTCATCCCTGAATTTGTACAGGAGCAAATCTGGGATAGGTGGCACTGGGTTAGTGTCCCCTCTGCAGGTGTCCTGGGGACATCTGTCCATGAGCCCATTTGTCCTCCTGCTGAGGAGCACCTTGGTCAGGGATTGAGATGTTCAGGACACCCTTTCCTATGTCCCTAAAGCAGGAATTGTGGGGACAGCTCCTGATCCAAGCGGTATCCCAGAGGGAGAGAGATGGGACCTTCAGGAGGGAGACAGAAGGGGAACTTTGGGTCAGCCATCCCCTAAATTGTGCAAAAGTCCTTGCTTAGAGCTGGAAAATCCAGTTCCTTCTCCTGTGGCTCTTTATGGCTGGCACCTCGCAGCCCAGAGTCCGGTGGCTTTGGAAAAGGGTGGAAACTTGCAGAGAAAAAATATTTTGGGGGTTCATCCACTGGACAAAACCAATCCAGGTGCATTTGTTGTGCCCTCAGATGCTGCTCAGGTTTCTTCTCCTTTGCTGTGCCAAAAAACCTGGAATGGACGGCAGGAAAATGGAGAAGGGGTGGCTGAGGAGGAGGATTCCCAGCAGAGCTGCTGGGCAATATTGGGATGCAAATTCCGATGTAATCCTGGCCTGCAAATGAGGGGCTGGAGCAGCTGGGAGAGGCTTCAGGGCAGGATGGAGGCCAGGAGCTTCCCATAGGATATGGTGGAGTTGGAGGAGTTGTGTCACCATCAGGTTTTTTGGGATGTGTCCGTGTCACAGATGAGTGTGGCTGTGTCCAGTTACCCTGGAATGATCAAAAATAAACACAGCCCCGCTGCCAGAGCCTTTGGAGAAGCCAGGAAATTGTAGGAGTGCAAGGTTAGAGCCAGGCCAGAAACACTGGAATGATGCTGCAATCCTGAGGGATATACCAGTGTAGGTATCCCCTCCTTGGAACAGGATCCCCAGGAAATGGTCACAACCCCAAGGCTGCCCGGGCTCAGGAAAAGTTTGGACAATGCTCTGAGGCACAGGGTGGAATTCCTTGGGATTGTCCTGTGCAGGACTCCATCCTTGTGGGTCCCTTGCAACTCAGGATATTCTGTGATTCCAAGAAGGTGATTAGCTGGAATCGGGTCAGGAATTGGGATGATGGAGAGAAGAAAAAGAGCAGGGAAACAGAATCCACTGGAAACCTGGGCTTTCCATCCCAGGAGAAGATGGTTTATTTCTCCAGTCCCAAGAATCCAAGAAACACCCAACTTTCCTGAGGTTTTCCATGCATCCATGGCTTTTCCATCAGTCATAAGGATGTGCCTGGGATGGATCTCCTACACTTTTGTGGATGAGTGGAGTCATCACCCCTAAATGTGTCTCCATCCCTAATCCACCTGCATTGGCTCTGAGGATTTTGTGTCCGTTCTGCTGAGCTGTTTGGAATTCCAGGTGGGAGTTGGCAGCAGGATCACATGAGCAGAGGGAAAACTTTTCTCTGGACGTCGCTTCCCTTGGGTTTAGGATGGAAAAACACGGAGTGGAACCACAAGAAAATTCCCCCTGCCCTGAGGAAACATCGCTTCAGATTTGAACCCCACCAAACCCCGGATCAGCCCCATTTTCACTCTTGAACTAATTAAAAATCCACTAATAAAGGCACAAAAATCCATGGATTTACCTCAGGAGGTGTTTTTTTCTTATCTGTCTTTATTTTTCCTGAAATGATCTGTGTTTTCAGTTGGAAAAGGAAAATGCAAAGCCTCGATTCCCAAGGTTTTCCTAAATGGAAACACTTCCCAAAAAGTCACCAGAGAAAATCAGTTGGTTTTAAACAAAGACACAGAAATAATATTATGGAATCGTAATGTCAATGGAATATCAGTGAAATTTGGGCTTTGAAAGTCCATCCAAACACCACTTTTTCTGGAAAGTTTGTTGAAGCAACAAGCTCTATTTCCCAACTCCTTCTTCTTCAGGTTTATTCAAGTTCTGAAGGGTTTCCACCTTTATTTCCATTTATCTTTTCCTTTTTTTTCTCCCAAATTTTTAAAATAATTATCTTCTTATTTCATATTTCTGAGGGAAAGCCACCACGAATCCGCCCAAATTCCACAATGAAGGGCCACCAGGTGTGTGGGTACCATCCAGCAAAAATTCCACAAATGGATCTCCAAGGGGAGGTGAAAATCCTGACAAAATACCATCCACAATTCTCTTTCAACAGGGCTGGAATATTTTACACCCAGGAAGGATCATGGAGAAAGTGTGGGATCATAAGCTCATTGTTACTCCATAAATACAGGATTGGGGAATGTGGCTGGGACCTTTCCAGCTGTGGCTTTTTGGGATTGTAGGAATAGGGGAGGTGGTGCTCATATGGTGGTGTTGGGGAGCATCATCCAATCTTTTCTGGTTTGAATCCATGAAAATCTGCTCAGGCCACAAAAATCCTTCCTGGTTATCACCAGTGAGGCCTTCAGGGATGGGCACTAGGAAAACATTCCATAGGGAGGGGTCAGATGAGGGATGACTTGATTGGGGATGATTTGGGAAGAGGGCAGGAGTCTGGGGTTAATTTCCCAGACTGGAAGAAGACCTTTTCCTGCTACTGGAAGCTCTGGGAAATGGGATTCATCCCTACCTTGGGTCTGCATTGCAGGAAGGGGTTCAGACTGCTGGGATTTGCTGGGATTTGTTGCAGGACACAGATCCCTCTAATCTCCAGAATCCTGGATTTTCCCCCTCCGAGGCTGCTCCCAAAGCAAGGCAGCCCCACGGGGGGCACACAGAGATTTTAGGGATTGTGGAGACCTCCAGGACCATTACTGGTCATCCCCACCCTGCTGAGCTGGACCTCACTGGTCCTGCACCTCCTGATCCAAGTCTTGCACGGGAATTTTATGATTCCAGGATTCCAAAGGATAAGGAAAGGGTTAAGACGACCGGGAGATGCTCAGGCTTCCCTGCTGTGGGGCTGGGAGTGGGGAGAGGGGCTGGGGGTTAAGGACACTCCAGGGAATTCTGCCTCGCCCACAGCCCATTTCCAGAGGCTTTTTCCAAGCCGTGCTTTATTTACCTGTTCAATATCAGAGAGCAATTCCCACTGCAGCCTTAACATTCCGCGCTCCAAAGTGCCAACTCCACAAAATCCCTGTTACCTCTTAAAGGAGCACATTCCATAACCCCCTGCATCCTTCTGTGGGGCATCCATGCAGCCCCACAAATGCTCCAGGAGGGACCAACAGGATGCAGGGACCATCTGCAGATGGATTTGCACACACAGCACTTTTTCTGGTGCACAAACAGAGGGAATTTGCACACTCGGAGTCGGATGCAGCCACACTCCTGCAGGAAAACTCATCCAGGGAAGTGAGGACAGAGCACACACAGGGAATTGGAGGGGGTTTTCCTCAAATGCTGTCTGGGTGGGGGCTCCAAAGTGCTCATTCCAAGCCCATTTGGCTCTGAATGTATCCCTTGGAGGTTATCCAGGGAGGTGTGGAAATGGAATCCCACTGCAGCGTCGGGAAGGGAGGGAAAAGCAAAGGACAACACACAAAGGGGTGAGAAGATGCATCCCAGAGCTCTGTGTGCTGGTATTGGGATTTTAAAGCAGGATTTAGGTGAGCTCCAGGGAGAAAAGGAGCTGGGAAACCACAGCCAGGATGAGGAGATGCTCCAGGGTGGAGATTCCGTGTGCCCAGCAATGTGTCTGTGATCCATAGGGATCCAGAGCTGAGCCCTGGGAGATGTGTTTGGAACGCGATTCCCAAAGCCTGTGGGCAACCCAGGAGCCACCAGTGGATCCCAGTGTGTGACATCCCTGTCCCTCCTCGTCTCCTGATTGCGTCCGTTGTGATCCAGGGTGAAAAATCCCATCTCACCCCCACCCTCATCCCGATGTGAGGAGGAGGATGGAGTTCACGGGCATTACCAGCTGCAATCCTTCACTGCAGCTCTGTCCCTCAAATAGGTGCCTTTTCCCAGGAATCAGGATAATGCCCAGGGTTTTCTAGGACAAGGGAGGTCTCCCCTGCCCTGGTGCCAGATGTGCTCAACAGCTGGCGGCTCCTGCTGCCGGTGGCTCCTCGCCTCGTGCCGGGGTGATGAATGGATTTTCCCGGCAGGAAATTGCTGGCAGCAGCTCAGCCAATCCATCAGCTGCTCCTTGCTCACCACTTTTCCCTTCCCCAGGTGAGCTTGGGATCCATGGCCCTTCCCCAAGGCTCAGAAAGCCTGGGAACGGGGGCAGAGCAAGGAGAGGAGGAGCTGTTCCCAGGAAAGTGGGGCATCCTGGTGGGATTCAAGATCCCTGGGGTTTGACATGGTTTCAGTGCTTCCAAACCTTCCAGGAATCATCTTCACATCCAGATTTTTGTTCCCAGATTTTGGATGTGAAACTCTTCTGGGCAACACCCCAGTTGTGTGATGGGTTTGTTTTCCTAGGAAAGCTGGATGTGAGGGGGAGTTCCTGCTCCATCCCTGAGGCTGGAAGAGGGGTGGTGGAGAGGGACAGTGGGGCTGGGTCAGGGATCCTGCTGGAAAGCTGCTCCCTGCTCCTCGGCAGGGCTGGGCTCCATGGAGCCTCAGGATTAATGCTTGTCCTTGCAATTCTGATGGAAATCTGTCTGCTCCGGAGGAGCCGGCTTGCCTGGTACTTTTCCTGCTGGAGCCCAAATGCTGGGACAGGGAAAATCCTGCAAGGTGAAGGGGGAAGGTGCTGGGGCTCCAGCCAAGCCTGGCTTTGGGATCCTCATGGCACGGGAGAGCAGCTCTGGAGGTCAGTGCAGTGGGAATGCTGTCCTGGATTTGGAGGGGGGGAAAGGAAAAATTCTTTAATTCAAAGGGAAAATTCTTCCATTCAAAGGAAAAATTTGGAAAGGGCAGGATGAGGCTCTGAGCCACCTGATCTAGTGAAGGTATCCCTGATTATTGCAGGGAATTAGACTGGATGACCCTTAAAGGTCCCTCCCAAAACCATCCCATGAGCTCGTGGAACAGCGATGGCACAAAATCCCAGCCCAGGTCTGAGCCAAGACCCTCCTGTTCCCCCTGGATGAGGTTTAAGAGCCCATTTGGGCTTCCCTGACAAATCCCAGGAGCATCCTGGTGCCTCAGCAAGGATCCCCCTGGAGAGGGGACCCCCGGGATGCTGCATCCACACAAAGATTCCTCTTTTCCACCCTTCCCAGCATTGGGATCAATTGATACCTCCAGATCTAAAAAGCAGCAGCATCTGTGTGGGCTTGGGCAGGGTAATGGATGGGAAAAGCCAGTTCAGAGAGAGGAAAAATGGGAAAAAAAGAAGGAAAAATCAATAAGAAGGGTTGGGATGACATCATAGCACCATTATTGTGTCATCAGCTCCGTGCTGATGATTTATCACTCGGGCCATGATTTTCCTCAGCTCTCACCTCCTGCCCTTCTCCCAAAGCACCTCTTGACTTAAAAAGCAGGGAACAGGGACATTCCAGACCTTGTGACCTCTCTCTGCCCTCCCCATCCACTGCAGCTGTTCCCAGAGGGATCTGGGGAAGCAGTGCTGCTGGCTCTTCCCTGTTTTCACCTTTCATCCTTTGGGATGAGCCTGGAAGGGCTCCTGAACCTGATCCCTCTTCTCCAACCATGTTTTTATCCTTTTCCTTCTTTTCTGTGGAGAAAAACATGGAAGGCAGAGCCCAAACCTCTCTGAAGAGGCAGGTGCAGGGATCTAAAACCCTCTTCCAAATCTTCTGTTGCACCTGTCCTGATACCAGGATAGAATTCCAGCTGGATGAGTCTCCCATTTCCCCAACCTCCTTCCCCATCCCTTTCTGCTGAGTTTTGCTGGAAAAAACATCAGGATGACACAACACCTGCAGTGTCTCCCTGTCAACATGGAAGGGAAAAGGCTATTTTGAGATACAGTTTTAAACCACGGGAATAAATTTTTTTGCCTCAGCCTGATTTAAATGAAAGATACAAAAAAAAAATTACAAAAAAAAAGGTCAGGATAAAATAAACACCCCCAAAACTGGGTAATTAAAAACCCCAACTCTCTGTAGGATCATTATCTGAGCAGCATTCCATGTGAATGGCAATTTTTAACGGCTGTTCCAGCAATTTAATATCCACTTTAATATATCCGTGTTTTCCAGCACACGGGGCCTGGGCAGGGAGGCTGATTCGGGCTCAGCAAGGATTAAATGATCGGATTCTATCCCTTAAAAAGCTGTGGAAACACCTCCCATCCCTCACCCAGTGATTAGAGAAGATAAAGATAAGGGGCAGCAGCAGAACTGCCCCCACGTGCCTCAGTTTCCCAACCCTGTGGAACAAACCCAAGGGATTTAGGAGCTCCAAGCCAACCAGACATGGGAAAAGCCAGATTTTCAGGCAGGGCTGAGCTGAGTCCAAGGAAAATCCACCCAGATCCTTGCAAGCCACCTCCTCCCTGTTTTTTCCGAGCTTGGAGTCACCTCCCAGCCCCACCAGTTCCCACTGCGGAAACAGGCACTGAATTCCCAACCCTCCCAGTCCTCCCAGTCCCACCGCCTGCTGGTCATTTTTGAGCTGTGCCAGGTGGTGACTCCCTGGTTTTCCTCACATCCCACGCCATGGGAACGGCTCCATTTGCCTTCCCGTTAAGTCTGGATTTGTTATTTGATCCCAAAAATTCAGCACTTCCAGGCTGCAGAGGGGTGGAGGCTGCACAGTCTCGTTGCACCTGATTCCCTGCAGGGCTGGGCAGCATCCAGATGTGCTGGATTCAGTTTCCAGCCGTGCCAGGCTCTGGATTCCCACACAGAGCTCACCATCCAGATGTGCTGGATTCAGTTTCCAGCTGTGCCAGGCTCCTCGTGCCTGTGTGAGACTCAGCACCAGCTCCTGCACAGCTCAGGATCAGAGCCCACAACAGCCAGATGTGCAGGGTTCAGTATCCAGCTGTGCCAGAGCCATATCCAGCTGTGCCAGGCTCCTCATCCCTGTGTAGGGTCCATGACCAGCTCAGTATCCAGCTGTGCAGCATCCAGCTGTGCAGAGCATCAGGACACAGCAGGTTTCCACACCCAGCTGTGCAGGGCTCAGCATTGGATTGTCCCGGAGCGTCCTGGCTGTGTGAGGCAACAGGCTTGGAATTATTTTGGACATATGCTGGACATTCCCACTGCAGGAGGAGTCCTGGGAAAGGCAGAGATAACCCACAGCTGATGACTGACCGCCGGGATTCACTCCAGGGAAAGGGCAGGGAAAGTTTGGGCAGAGCGGGAATGTTTCATCCCTGAGATATCGTCAGGCTGAGATCTTTCCTCAGGGAATTTTTAACAAAACACTCTCAAAGTGCTTTTCCTTGTCTCGAAGAAAAGGATATCTGCGTTTTGTGGGGGTTGCAATTTGGTTTTCCTCCAGGAAGTTGGAATACTCGGCTGAACTGGTGGCCAGAGGTGGCAACGCCACCACCCTGCCCTGCCACCCGGCTCCGGAGGTGGGAATTTCCCCAGGGCTCGGCAGCACAAGGTTATGGACTCCGTGATTTTTAATTAATGCCATTGACTCGGAGCGTGTTGGGAAAGGGGAGGGCCGGGGACGGGAAATTGTCCCTTGGAGGGACAAAGCCTGACAACCTTGTCATCCCCAATTAGCGGGTAATTACCTCCATGACGAACATCTTTATTAATCCAATTAATAGAGCGGGTGGCGTGACCTCGGCAGAGCTGCTGACTCAGGGTGGTGCTCGCCAGGAGCGAGGGGAGAAAGGAGTGAATTCCTCCTCTCCCAACTCCTCTTCCTCACTAATTAGTGCCTGATTCCCACATGCTGGAATGGCTCGAGCAGACAGGGATGTCTCCCAGCCTGATCCCAACTTTTTCCTCTTTCATTCCTCCTTTCCATCCATCTGCCTTCTTGTTTGCTTGTCCTCTTATTCATCCATCTTCCCACAGATATTTTTTTGGGGGGGAAAATAACCCCATCTCCGGGTGTTAAACCCTGGATATTGATGATCCAGGACACAGGGATCTCTCCCAGCCTGGAATGTTGTGCTCATCCCTGGTGACCTGCAAAGGTCTCAGTGTGCAAAGCTTCCCTGGGTGGGGAAAAGCTCGGGATAGATGGAGAAATAGATGGATGGAGCAATGGATCAATGGAATGATAGGGGAGGGTGGATAGATGGACTGATGGGAAGAGAGATGGATAAGTGGGTGGGTGGATGGATGGATGGATAAATGGATACATGGATAAATAAGGAGCTGGACTGGTGGACAGATAACTGATAGATGTGAATTAATGGATTGATGGATGAATGGATATCAATGGGACTGAAACAAATGGATTGATGACACTGATGTGGACGGGACCTGGTATCCAGTGGGAATAGCTGGACAGACTCAAGGGTCACTGGAAGGCCACATGCAGGTTGGACAGGTGGGATGGCAGTCCCTCATCCCTCCAGTGAGACCAGTGCTGCCCAGTGTGGATGGAGGTGCTTCCAGCACATCCTGCTGGGCTTTGTGGATCCTCATTCCATGTCCTGCAAAGGGAACATCCCAAGCTGGGGTGTCCCATCTTAGCCAAGGCACAATCCCAAGGGGCTGCTGGTGTTCCCCAGGGAGGCAACACCAAATATCCCAAATCCCCAGGGCCACCAGTGGGGCTGGGAATTGCTGCAGGAGCAGGGGGAAGGTGGAGTGAAGGTTTTTTTCACAGCTCTCTTGTGGAGTGAC
Source organism: Climacteris rufus (assembly GCA_013398175.1). Taxonomy (NCBI): domain Eukaryota; kingdom Metazoa; phylum Chordata; class Aves; order Passeriformes; family Climacteridae; genus Climacteris; species Climacteris rufus. Next base: position 1,273,483 of record VZRZ01008717.1, on the reverse strand, counting down.
CTCTCCTGTCTTTCCCCACAGATGGAGCCTCAATTAAATTCGGGAATCCATTTTTTAATAGGACTTTCACCTCAGCTCCCTGCCGGGCTATTAAAGCCATTATGGCAGAGTTAAGTAAAGAATCCTGGGAGCCTCTGGAGCTGTCATCCCATGTTTATGGCCCAGGCAATGTTTGCTTTATTAAAGATTCAGGAGCCATTTCCGAACGCCTCCGTTCTGTCCTTCCCATTAAAGGCCGGACCCCGGTGAAAGGAGGCCCTTTGTGACTGCAGGGAAAAACAGGATTGCTCCTGAGATGGGGAAAAAAAAATAGGATGGGGTTGTTGGGAGAGTCTAAGGTCATGGCAGGAGTAGGAGAAAAAGGGAAGAGGCAGAGGTGGGATCCCAAAGCGCTGCTGGGTTTTGCAGATAAAGCTTTTCCAGGTGCTGAAGGGTTTGGTTTTCCCTGTTTTTCCAAGAGTTGAGCAGGATCTGAAGGTAAATCCCTGCCTGGCCCAGCCACGCAGGTTTCCCAGAGAAACTGTGGCTGCCCCATCCCTGGAAGTGTCCAAGGCCAGGTTGGATGGAGCTTGGAGCAACCTGGTCTAGGAAGGTGTCACTGTCCATGGCAGGGGGAATGGGATGGGATGGGCTGAAGGTCCCTCCCAACCCAGGCCATTCCATGATCCTGTGATCCAGCCATGCAGAGTGAGGTGACACCACCTGGGCTCCTTCTGAGCCATGAGGGCGTCCCCACTGACATCCAGGAGCCTGAAATTCCCTTTTCCCCACCGCAATCTCCCATAGCACAACCTTCCCCCATCCTGTTTTGGACTACAGAGCACAAACCCTTCAGAAACTCCGATATCCTACAGAAAATAGGGCACGAGGGAACAAAGGAGATTCCCTTCTCCACCCCTGCCCTGCTGCCAGGCCACGTCCACCTGGGCCAGGCCTATCCTGCTTCCATATGGGAGACATTCGTTCCCATGCTTGGGAAGGTGGCCAAGCACTCCCCAGGGACCCCATATGGGTTGGGAGAGGGTGAGGGGTTATCCCTAAATCATCCCACTTGTTCCAAGGCACAGGAAGGTGGTCAGGCAGTTCCCAGGGGATGGGAGGGGAGGGAATGGGAGGGGATAAGGGGTTATTCCCAGGCTATCCCCCTTGTTCCCGTGCACAGGAAGGTGATCAAACATTTTCCAGGGACCACACATGGGATGGGATAAGGATTATCCCTATCCCAGCTTTTGCTCCCCACAGGAAGCAGGTGAGGAGGAGGGGCCTGGGGACAGGCAGGTGCCTGCTGGTGGCACCTCCTCTCCAATCCCAGCTGGGCAGAGGCTGCTGGGCAGCACTGAGGGAATTTCTGGAGCAAGAGCACCCATGGGTGCACCTGCACCTCCACCCACGTGACACCCAAGGGTGGCCAGAGGACGTGGGGCTGCACCCGTGGGGGGATGTGACAATTTGGGACCAGGGTGGCCCAGGGTGACAAAGGGATGTGGAAAACAGGATCCAGCGTGTCCCAACTGTGCCCTCTAGTGCAGATCCACCGGGTGCCGTCACCAGCTCCTGAACCTGCTGGTGTCACCCCTGCAGCCCCCAGGGCCTCGAGCTGAGGTCCCCAGCCCTGACCCACCTGGCTCTGGTGGCTTCACATCCCCCTGGTGAAGCCCCTCTTGGTGGCCTGGTGAACTTCCCAGTGTTTGCTGCCACCTGAAGCCACACGGAAGGAATTTTGTACCTCCAAGCTGTTGTGGGGGACAGGGCCAGGAGGGGATCTTGGGCCAGGAGGGGACCTTGGAAATCTCAGAGAGCACCCTGGCAAAGCTTTAAGGATCAGCCCAGGGGAGCAATTCCCTCTCTGCAGCCCCACAGGGGGACGAGGGCCAGCTTGCAGGAGCAGAATGGTGCTCCCAGTGCTTCCAGAGAAATTCCAGCCCTTTCTTTATGGGATGGATGGAGTTTGCTACGAGCTCAGGCTGTAGCTGCTCTGCAACGCTTCGCTTCTTGCACACTTTTCCCAGCAGGATTTTGCAGGATATAGGGATTAAAACTACTCTTTATGCCTTTTTTGGGATGCACTGGGCTCCAAAGCACCCCAAGGACACCCGTGCCCACCCTTGGGTGCCAGCGTGGGTGGGGGGGTGCCTGTCTGGGCAGATTTTGGGGGTTTTGGGCAGTGGGTGCATTGCACAGGGTGCTGCTGCCCTCCAGTGGGCTCAGGCTGGAGAGGAGGCTGGAAGTGGGCATCCCATCCCACACGGATGCTTGAGAAGGCAGAGGTGGGGCTGAGGATGTCTCTTCCCATGGGATGGAGTGAGCGCCGGGCAAGGGATCCCACAGACAGAGCAGGCAGTTCCCATTCCTGGAGCAGGAGAAGTCCTGCTCTGTCCCATCCTGCTCCTGAGAGGATCCCACGGACTTGCTCCTGGACCGGGAGCAGCTCCAGATGCTGCTTAAGGCCCTGATCACTCTAAAAAAATCCAAACTTTTTAACGAGCTGTGGGAGCACCTTGCTCAGCTCCAATGTCCCACATCAGGGCTGGGGCCATCAACCCAGCTCTTTTCCCTCTGTTTTCCCCAGGGAAAGGCAGGAGCATGGATTTGGAGCCAGAGGGACCATTGTGGGTCACAGTGCCAGTGGGATGAGAAGGGACAAGGACACCACAGGGACCTTCTCCTCTTGTTGTGCAATTAATGAAGGAGGGAATCAAAACCCCTTCCCACCACACTGGAAGGGCTGATCCATGGGCTGGGAGATTTTTATTATGGAGGGTGAATCTCCAAGAGCAGGAAAACTCAACCTCATGGGCAGGAAAGTTGGGTGAATTCCTCTGGGTTTGCTGGGCTGTCCAGGATGGGGTTTCCAGGCTGTTTTCTGTCTCTAGGGCCCTACAAATCATCAGGGATAAAAACCAACCCCCCAAATCCTCTTTCCATCTCCTCTCTGGCCATAAGAGCTGGTGCCAGCTCAGGATATTCGAATGTTCCTTGGTTCTCAATTCCCCTGGAGCTCCTTGCTGCAGGCACAGAGAAACCTTTTCTTGGTACTGTGAAGTTATTTTTGTCCTGTTTTTTTTTGTGCTTTTTACCCGTTTTGACCCCAATCACCAGGATCCTACAGGACCCCCTTTGCCTCCTGGCCAAGCTGGAGAAGCCAAGCCTGGAAAGATCCAGCTGCATGGATTTCAGGGAAGAGAAAGGGAGCACCAGGCTCTTGCTGATGGAGCACAGATCCTGTCTGAGAACGTCACCAGAGGGGGAGGTGATCCCGGCTTCGGAGTCACGAGTTTCCCGCATCCACTGAACGTGGGTGGGAGAAGGATCTTCTGCAGCAGAACAACTTCCCTGTGGGTGGCTTCCAAAACCTGGCACAGGAGGGCTGATGAAAGGGGAAAATCCTTAAATTCCAAAATTATGTCCCCCAAAAAAAGCCAGGTCTTGTTTTAACCCCGACTTGGTAGACAAGAGGAAAAGGCTCCCACCACATTCCATGTATAAATCCAATTTTGAAAGCCCTGATCCTGTTTCTTTCTTTTTTTTTTTTTTTTTTTTTTCCCATTTATGGGGGTTTAAAACCCACCTTTCTCCTGTGGGGTGAGTGTTCCCATAATCCAGACCCAAATCCATGGGCTTGGTCACCCTCCCAGGATGGTGGGGAGGTGGTGTCCAGGCCCAAAGGGAAAATAGGGGGTCCCACGTCAAGGATTTGCTGTTTTCCAGCTTCCAAAGAGCTCCTCTGGCACAAGGGATGCCTGAATATTCACTGATGAGCTCTTCCAAAAAGAAAAAAATGTTTGGAAGCCCCCTAAAAAACAGATTTATGTGAAAACAAAGATGACTTCCTCGACCAATTCCCCGTTTTTTTTCCAGTAGAAAAGTCCCCATGGGATCCAACCTGAACCCCACCCTTCACTTCCCACAAAACTCATGTGACAAAGCCACCAGCTCCCACTTGATGAACTCCCATGGCTCATCAAGTGTTAATTTGGATGTCTGGGAGCTCGGTTTGCCTTGGAGCAGCCCATCCTCGATCCAAAGGATCTCTCCCAAACTCAACAGCTCTGGATTTACGTAAAAATGACCCAAAATGGACTCATTTGGAGGATCAACCAGGGCTTGTTTCCCCTTCGTGGGCGGTGCACCCGTGATTCCCAACAAAAGTGCTACAAACTGCTTTTGAATCAGTGTTTTTTTAATCCATAAAAGGTGAGAATCCATGTACAAATTAAAAAAAAAAATGAACCAACAAACCCACCATAAACCCCTGGATTTAGGGAAATCATCCCAATCCCACAGGACACAACCCCTTGGCCAGCGCCAGCACAGGGGTCGGGTGATGCGGGCGGAACGTGACGGCTTCTCCTATATAAATCCCTCTCCAGCCCAGAGACATTTAGGATGGTGGGAAGACACTGCAGGGATGTTTTAAGGGCAAGGTGGCCTTTTCTGTGACCCCACCCCCAATTCCCTTCCTGCTCCCACGCCAAGCAGCCGGGAAGATGACGTGGGAAGTCTGGCTGCACCAGATGGCCCCGCAGTGGAAGGCGGATCCGGAATCCGGTGTGGTGATGCCTCAGGCTATGGAGAGGCCTCTTGGTCAACAACAGAGCTAAAAACCTTCCCTTAGTTCCTAAAATCCCAGGATGGTTTGGCTTGGAAGGAACTTTAAAGCCCATCCTGTTCCAATCCCACTTCCACTGTTTCAAATTCCACTATCCCAGGTTGCTCCAAGCCCTACCCAACCCGGCCTTGTTCCTTGAAGTTTTCCTTAAATAAAATCAGGATTAAAAGCTTGGAAAATGGACAATGAGCCACCTAGAAGTTGTCACAACCCCAGGGGACACTGTGGCCACAAGACCCCGTTGCTCTTTTAAACCATCCCTAGAAATTCCTTAAAAAGTACAAAAATACAACCGCATCTCTCCGCGGGGAATTTTATACCTCCCAGGATCATCCAAGCACTGAAGGCCAGACAGCTCCTTAGCCTTCAGGAAAAATAATGCACCCGGCAGAAATGGGATGGAGGAAATTTTGCCAATCTATTTTGTGGATCCTGAGTCTCCCAGCGTTTCCAAGACAATTACCAGGATGCCTGTATCCATCAGCCCAGCCCAGGAATGCTGACAGCAGCGTTAGGGTATTAGCAACGTGTGCAAGATCCAACAGTAGCACAAATTTAGGAGTTTAATAATCTGGAGGAGCTATCTTCCTGGAATTTTAATCTCCTCCCAGGAAAAAAAAATAAAACAAGGCTCTTAGCTATTAATCTACTCATGGAATATTTAGGGCAATCCACCTCTCCTGATTAAAAGAGCCAGACAACAACTGCACGTTAAGTCCTTCCCTTTTCTTCCAAAGAAGCCGACTGGGCACCTGGGCTGGATTTGCTGAGCCAACCTAGGAGTTCATTCCAAAAAAAAAACTACCCTAAAAAGCACTAAAAATGGTCAAACCATCCTTTTTTTGAGCCCATTTCACTGGGGTACCCCTAAATGGGGGATGCCGCCCAGGCCTGACCCCATGATGGGATCACCGCGAGTCATCGATGCCTGCGCTGTCCCCTCTCCTGAAAAAGGGGAGTCTGGAAGGATTCAGCTGAAGGATTCAGCTCCTCCAGCAGCTCTTGGAGAGCAGTGGCAGTGGTGCCACCTTGTACCTTGCAGAGAAAGCCCAGGAGAGGCTACAGAAGGTGACAACTTTTGCTTTAATGGCTGGGGCTGGGTTTGGCCAAGCAGAAGACACAAACCAGGCCCTGCTTTAGCACAGCTCCCCCCAACCCCTTTAAGAGCAAAAAATTAATCCAAAATTAACAATAAACCAGAGTTTTCCCCTTCGCTTCGCTGAGGATCGCTGGATGCAGGAGCTGGGAGACGGAGGTGCCCGGCTCACCTCACGGCGCGGATCCGACCAGCGGCGCATTCCCGGATCTGGGGGTCCTCACAGCCCAGCCAGGCTTGGGAAGCTTCTCAGGCAGCCAGTCCTGGAGCTCAGGGGACACCAGGGAGCCTGGTCAGTACATGGCCTCGTTGTCCCCCACGGCAGTGAAGGGGACACCGCTGTAGGTGCTCTTCTTGCTGCGCTTGCTCTTCTTGCTCCACACCAGGAGCGTGCTGGCGCTCTTGCTGTTCATCAGGCTCTTCCTGCTGTTCTCCTTGTTGCTCTTCAGCATCCCAGTGCCTGTGGACATCACTGCTGCCTTCCTGTCCACCTGTTTGGGAAGGGTGGAGAGGGGCGTGAAGCCAGGGCAGCACACAGGAGAAAGACCCCGAGGAATTCTCTGGTTTCCCGTGGGATGTGACTTACGGCTTTGGGACATTCCGAGCCCTGCAGGGTTATGACTCCAATGTCCACCCCTTCCTTCCCGGTGCTCTTCAGCAGCTGGACAACCTCGGCATGCTTGGACCACTTGCAGTCCTTGCCATTCACTGAGATGATGTAGTCACCCTCCTTCAGCCCAGCTTCCTGCAGGGAACAAGGGAAAACACACATGGATCGTCACAGAATCATGGAATGGTTCGGAAGGGACCTTCGAGATCATCCACTTCCACCAGGGACACCTTTCCTATCCCAGGGTGCTCCAAGCCCTGTCCAGACTGGCCTTGAACACTTCCAGGGATGGGGCAGCCACAGCTTCTCTGGGATTTCTATTCCAAGGCCTCGCCCCCCTCCCAGGGAAGAATTCCTTCCCAATATCCCATCTAACCCTGCTCTCTGGCAGTGGGAAGCCATTCCCTGTGTCCTGTCACTCCAAGTCCCTCTCCAGCTGTCTTGGAACCCCTTTAGGCACTGGCAGGGGCTCTAAGGTCTCTCTGGAGCCCTCTCTTCTCCAGGATGCAGAGGGGACACAACTCTGCTCCAGATATGATCCATATCTCAATCTTTGGGAAGATTTTAGTCTTCCAAAGAGGGACATGATCCTGCTGCTAAGGAGCTTGTTATTCCAGAGATGCTGGGATCTGGATGGTTGCTGCTGAGGGAGTGGGGACAGCTTTTGGGCATCCCACCAGGATTCTCCAGCATCTTCTGCTGGAAAACAAAGTTGTCCTTGTTTTTTGGATGTGCCATCTTGTTCCATTCACTGTCACGTCCCAAAACAAGGGACAAAGGAGCTGTGTGGGCTGCCAGCAATTAAAAACTGAGCAAAATTCCACATTTTTTCCTCAGCTATCTCCTAAAAATTAATCTTAATCATTTCATGACGCCCACCTGCAAACCCCAGGCTGAGCTCCAGCAGGGATGAGTCTCCCCCTGAGCAGTTTTAAGACCTAAAAACCCCTGGAATCCCTCAAGGCAGCTGCCTTCCAGCATTCCCATGGGAATAGCAGAAAACTGGGATACTCACAGCAGCACAACCCCCTGGGATGACCCCAGCAATGAGGACGGGGGAGTCTCCTCGCAGGGTGAATCCAAAGCCGTTCTCTCCTCTCATCAGGTGGACTCTCCTTGCTGGATACCACTTGTTCTTGGCTGAGAACACGGAGAGGGGTCCCTGGGATGAGGGAGAAACACGGAAAGCACCTTTTCAACTCCCTGGGGAAGTGCAGCCTTGTAAAACACCCACTTCCAGGGATAGGGAGGGGGCAGAGGAAGAAATCCTGTCTTTTGCAGGGAAAACAATCCCATCATCCAAGGGATGAGGGGGTTGAGGCTGTCTGGATCTGGGGGATGCAACCAGGGGTTGGTCCAGGAGCAGGGTGTGGGGTGGTGGGACAGCTCACCACTTCAGGGTCACTTTCCCCCCAGTTCTTTCCTATTTTCCTATCTTTTTCCTGCTTTTCTATTCCCACAGGAGCAGGATATTCCTGCCTGCCCTGGGGCCGAGATGCACAAGCTCTCCCTGAGGTGCTCAGGGGGTGATCCCACCACAGATCCCACCACAGTCCTGAACCCCACTCCTGCTCCCCTGTAAACCCAAAGAGGGCAGGGATAAAGCTCCAGTGGGATTCTCCTGCTGCCTCCCTCCACCAAAACCCTTCCTCTCAAGGGTCCCTGTGCCTGCTGCTCTGTCACCAGAGGAGCTTTGTGACCCATTTAGGTGTCACAGAGACAGATCTGTGCCCTCCCAGCCCTCCTCCTGCTGCTCCCCCTTGGAAAACCGCCAGAGAGAGGGAGAAGAGGCTGCAGGAGGAAGGAACCCAGGCAAGCAGAGCATGCAGGGGAGGAGGAGGAGATCTCTGCTCCCTTGGGATATTCCCCATCCCGGAGCTGTACGTACCAGCCTATGGAAGAGGTCGGTCACCTTCACCTGGGAGAAGTTGGGGGATTTTATTTCGGGTTTCTGGAGCGTTTTGGCTGATGGGAGGGAGAGAAAAGCACACAGAGAGGGTGACCTCGGGTAGCTGGGCCAGCTGCTGCCATCCCAAAGAGGGACATTATGACCCCATAAGAGCCAGGACCCACTCAGGCAGCTGCCAGACCTCAAATCCCGGAATAATTCTGATTGGAACTCAGAGATCATCCAGTTCCAGCCACAAACTCACCGTGGAGTTTCCCCACCCACAAACCCCCTCCCCAGCTGCAATCCCCCGCCCTTAAAAAAAACCCCACTCACGATGGATGTCCGGGGCTTCTCCCGTCTCAAAGAAATCCTCCTCGTGGTCGATCTCGGAATATTTGCTCAGGGAGCGCTTGTGGGCGAAGGACAGGACCTCCTGCAGGATATCCATCTTCCTGAGGATCTTGCACAAGCCGTGGATCCTCATGGCTTCCTCGTGCTTCATGATGGCTTTTTTGAGATGAGCTTTGCCTGCCAGGGAGCAGAGCGAGAGCTGAGCCCGACGGAGCGGCAGCTCCGGCGCCGTTCCCGCTTGGCTGCCCACGGATGACAGGAGCGGTGCCACCACCCCGCCGTGACTCAGGGACAGCCCAGTCACGTTCACAGCCTGCTGGGTGCTCAACGTGCCCTAAATGGGGTCGGTCCCAGCCCATGGAGGGCTGGGAAGGGACTTTGAAGGGTGACCTACTTCGCTCCCCCGGCGCCGGAGCCGGCAGATGTTCCTGAAAAACCACCCCCGGCCGTCCCTCCTCACGCTTAACCTCAATCTCCTGTGCAAATTAACTTCTCTCCATCGCCTCGGATCCCTGGGGAATGGGAACACGGAGAACAACCCAGCCCTGTCCTGCTAACTGCCTTTGGAAGATGGAACACATCCCTGTTTTCTAGGCTAACCCTTCTCCTCGTCCTGCAGCTCCTGCTCTCCATCCTCTGCTCTTTGCTCCTCTCCACTTGCCTTCGACGTGTTCCCACCCTCGGGAAAGGGAAGTGGTCGGGAAAGAGGAGCTGCAGTGCCAGTGACCCACGGATATCAATGCAAACATCTCCTCCGTGGGAAACTGCAACCAAGGCAGCCGTATCCAAGGCTAAACTCCCAAAAAAAGCTCTCCTTGTGTATCTTGGAAACACGTGTGCCTGTGGCATTTCACGTTCAGGACACACGGTGGCAACAGAATCCAGGGAGAGGTTTGCTCCAGACTCCCGGAATCCACAGGCAGAGGAGCTTACAACCCAGGGAATGCTTTGGGGTTGGATGGAAAACAGAGAGGGAGAGATTCCCAACTCCCCAAATTGTCATGAAATGCATAAACTGTGAAATTATGGGGAATAATAATAATGGAATTATGGAATTGTTTGGGTTGGAAAGAACCTTAAAAATCTCATCTCATTCCACCCCCTGCCATGGGCAGGGACAACTTCCACTATCCCAGGTTGCTCCAAGCCCTGTCCAACCTGGCCTTGGACTGTTCCAGGAATGAGGATCCACAACCTCTCTGGGTTTTTCCTTTCCTGTAAACCAAATCCAAGCTGAGCTTGGTGCCTGCACCTCCATTTTTCACCAGGAATGTTGAACAGAGCCCGTTCCCCACAGGAAAATCAGGCAGAGCTGGAAAAGCTGATGCAAAACAGGTGACAGCTGAGAGTGTTGGGATGCTGTCCCCACAAAACGCTTGGATTTCGGGGTTTATTTGGGGGTTTCCCACTTCCCGTCCCCAGCAGCAAAATCTGGCTGAGCAGCCAGAAGGACTTTGCCGAGTCCAAACTCATTCCTGATGGGATCACACATGTGCAAGGAGGGAAGAGAGCCCCAGGGGGCAGCTCCTGGGGGAAGCAACACCCCAAATTCTGCATGCTGAGTTTGCTCTCGTTGCAGCCTCGCTGGGGAGGGGCTGCCAAAACGCGGCTTCAGCTGAATAAGCACCGTCTGTTCTTCCCCTGGAGCTGAAAATCTGCATGGGAAGAAGTTCTTGTCTCCCAAGCTTTTTGCTGCAGCTCCGAAAGCCACCCCCTGAGCATCTGCTGTGTCTTGTTTTTGAGCCAAGTCAGCCCAAACTGAGGAGCTTCCAGGATCTCCGTGTCCCTACGGATTTCTCCATAGCATCAGGTGACGTTACCTGGCTTAAAACACCGGGAAATTTTCCTGTCAAACACAGCTGGACAAGCTGGGACAAGCACCACACCAGTTGTTCCTCACACCCTCAACAGGACTGTGATGCTTTCCTGCCTTCTCAGGCTGCTTCCTAAGAAATTCCTCTTTGCATGGAGAGATCCCCCCAAAAATCTCATCATTTGTGGGATTGTACCCGCAGGGGTGGGGTTATGATGGGATCCAGGAGTTTGTGCTCACCCAGCTTCCTCCTCTCTTCAGGATCCTGCAGGAGGACACGGAGTGAGGGCCCCTCTGGCATGGTGACATGGAATTGCAGGAAAGCCTTCTCCTGTTCTGGGAGCTCAGCATCCGAGGGCGCTGTGGGAAGCAAATGGGTGGGATTGGGATTAGAGAGAGGTCAGGGCCACCCAGCCCCCTGTGGCAGTGGGGACAAAGGGACCAGGGAGCCACATCCACATTCAGGTGGCCCTGGCAGCACCTTCCTGTTGTCCAACCACTGGGAAGAGGGATGATCCCAGTCAGGGCTGCACCAGGGTCTGAAGTTAAGGATTTGTCCTGAGCACAGCTCTTCTGCCTCCCTCCTTCCCTTGCTCCCATCTGGAAGCAGGATTGGAAATAGAGAACACTGGGATTTCCCCACCTGGAGGTCACCGACATGGAGACAAATGAGACAACTAAATCAGGGAAACATGGAGTGGTTGGGATGGGACCTTCAAGACCATCTAGTTCCAACCCCTTTCCATGGGCAGGGACACCTTCCACTTGGCTCCAATCCCCATCCAGCCTGGCCTGGAACACTTCCAGGGATGGGGCAGCCACAGATTCTCTGGGAATTACATTCCAGGGCCTCACCACCCTCACAGGGGAGAATTCCTTGCCAATATCCCATCTCACCCTGCCCTGTGGCAGTGGGAAACCATTCCCCCTTGTCTTGGCACTCCAGGCCCTTGTCCAGAGTCCCTGTCCAGCTCTCTTGGAGTCCCTTTAGGCTGGAAGAGGCCCTAAGGTCTCCCAGTCTGTCACAGAAAACCAGGGAAGATTAAAGAGGAATTTGAGAGCTGAGCCCTCCCTGCTGTGTCTGGGATCCCTGCAAAGGTAGAGAGCTCACAGTGCAACCACGGGGGACTTTCCATGGAAAAACAGAGATGGATCCAGCTCTCCCAGGCTCTCCAAGCCCCACACTGTGCTCTTTAAACCCTTCTTTCCAGCCAAAGCTGTTCCTAATCCTCTTTGGCTCCCAGGAAGCTCAGGTTTGCATGGCAGCCTGTTTTCCTGGACACAGAGTGGGATGAGAAACAACCCAGAAGTTTCCAGGGAGTCTTGTTGGTCCAAACAGAGGATCCCAAAGCCTGGTGAGCACAGGGATCAGGCTCTCCCTGTGCCAGCTCTTGCCATGTCAGCACCCCTGAGGGATTAAACTGCACTGTGAGGAGTTTATTCCCAGATGGTTATGGGAGCAAAAGATTTGTTATTCTGACAAGGGGGTCAGGGAAAGGCAGGGAGCAGGCACCTGAGATCCCAACAGCAGGCAAAAAATTCCCAAATTAGGCATCTCCTGCAATCTTCTGCTTCTCTCAGTGCCTAAGGACACCAAAAATTTTAGGGGAAAGGTCTGTTCTGCCCCGTGGAGCTCCATAGAATCCCATCTCCATCATCATCCTCTCCTGTTTGGGTCTTCAAGCCCTTCCAGCTCCACAGTATCCCACCCTCTCCCATCTTCTTGCTCAACCCTGCTTCTGCAACGCCCACAGGGCACAAGCAGGATTTTGGGAAGGCTCTGGAGCGGGGGAGGGTGTTAGGACAGTCTGGCAGCCACTGGTGTCACTGGCACGGTGCTGGTTTTCGCAGCCAGCCCTCAAAAAGCCTCCTCAGCCACCCACCAGGGGACCAGGTGGCATCAAAAGGTCACCAGGAGCATCTGCTGCCCACCCCCGGATCCTCTGCTCTTTCCAAAATTGTTCCCAAGGTGTTGGTGGTGGCATCCACGGAGCCACATCCAGCACAGCCATGTGTACCCTGCTGCCATCACCCTGAGATTCCCACGACATCCATCCAGGGGGCTGGAAAACAAATCCAAGGGATTCTGGGGTTTATTTTTAATTTTTGAACCCCCAGCTGGCCCAATACAAGAAGCAGATGACTCAAAGGATGCTGGGCTGAGGACACTGGCAGGAGGTCAGCAGGCAGGTGACCCTCTATTTACCCACCCAGCCCCAAAGAGGACAGCAGGTGACATCCCTCCAGCAGCTTTTGGCTCCCCTTTTTAGGATTTTTCCCTGTGGAAACCAGAAATGGGGGAAAATCTGCCCTGGGGATGAATCACTGAGTCCATAAACAAAATCCACAGCTCAGACCATCCCAAAAACTTCAGGTTTTGTATTTACTAACTTTCCATCACCTGTTTTTTTGGGGAATCCCACCCCAAACCCCAGGAATAATGTGGAATGAGCAGGAAGCTCCCTCCAAGCTGGACACTCACCAGGGCAGTCGCAGAGGGCGATGGCAGCGAAATAATGGGAGAGGGCTTTGAAATGCTCCGACTTGACGTGGACCATGGTGGTCCAGGAGAAGGGAACATAATCCTTCACGTGGGGCTGGGTCATGGTCTGGTGCACCAGGGAGTAGACATCTTGCACCTGGGAGGAGGGAAGAGAGGAGAGATGGGATGTAGGATGTCCCTCAGGAGATGGTGACAGCAGGTTGTGCTCTCCTGGAGGGTTCTGCCGACCACAGCATCCCACCAAATCCTCTCCTTCCCAAAATCCTCACCCTTGCTGCCTCCTGAGCGAGCTGCAGGCGGGCCAGGAAGTCGTTCTGGGCACGCAGCAAGGTCATCTTCTCAAAGACACACTCCTGCACCTGGGCCACCATCAGCCTCACCAGCATGGTCAGGGAGGCCGCGCTCATGTCCAGGCTGGGAGCGTTGGAAAAGTTTTCCTTCAAGTAGTTAAAGGCACCTGCAGGAGGAAAAAGCTCCTGGGAGTCACCAGGCTTGTGAGGAGGAGGATCAGACTTTGGGATCACACAGGTTTCACCCCCGCACATCAAACATCTCACCATTAATGGTGGGTGAACAGGTCAGGGGTCCCTCCCTTGCCATCTAAACCATCCTTGTGCTTTCTCCAAAACCCTGGGTGATCCCAGTTCCAAGATCCCTTTTTTTCCATGGGGAAATGGATCAGCGTCTGTCCTCTCCTCTGGGACATCCCTCTGGCAAGTGAGAGCCCTTTGGGTGGCTGTTGGATCATCCCAAATCCTCTTCCCAACCCACAGAACCAACGTGGAGCCACCTCATGCTCCATTTGTGATCCTGTGGAAACGCCTCTTCCCACGACTGCTCCCTCCCCTTCCTGCACTCATGGGGATTATTCCCACCCTAGGAAAAAGCTGCCTGGGGAGAGGGGGAAGAGGGGAACCCACGTACCAGCTGCCTTCTGGAAGGCATCGATGGCCTGGTTGAGGCCAGGCAGGGACGCGCGGTCCTGCCGCGCTCCGATCTGCGTGTGCAGCGCTCCGAGGTTGAAGAGGACACTTCCCTTCTCAAAGGCCAGAGCCCTCTGGTGGGATGGGACCCCTGTCAGGGAGTCGTACCTGGAGAAGGGAAGAGCCAACAGCTGCCCATCCCCTTCTCATGGTCCCCAAAGTGTCCCCGTCATGGTCCCCAGAGTGTCCCCGGTCATGGAACTGGATGATCTTGAAGGTCCTTTCTGATCTAAACCACCCCATGGATGCAGGAGGACCCTGGGGAGTTTTCAGTGCTCCAGGTGGGCTTGCAACCACCTTTCCCATCATGGCTCATCCCACAGGATGTGTGTTTCCCTCTGCCTCTCCAAACTAACCCACCCAAGGCAAGAGCAAACCCAGAGCCCCATGTCCACTGCTGCCGACACGGCGATCCCATCACGGAAATCTGGATCCTGGCTCTCTCCCTTCCCACGTGGGATGGGGAAAGCTGCACCCACCAGTGGAAGAAGACGCCCAGGGTTTTGGTGGGAGGGAAAAAGCGGCTGTCCAGGAAGTAGAGCTGGTTGTAATATTCCATCAGGAGCTCCAGGCCGGCCTCGTTGCGGCTCGGGGTGCGCATGGCCTGCAGGAATGGGAGAGGAGACAGGGATAGGAAAAGAGGAGGAAGCTCTCTGGGACAGGTTGAGAGCCCCCAAAGATCAGCTGAGAGCTGGGAATGTCCAGTCTGGAGAAGAGAAGGCTCAAGGAGAACTTGGAGTCCCTTGCAGAGCTTAAAGGGGCTCCAGGAGAGCTGGAAAGGAACTTTGGGCAAGGGATGGAGTGACAGGACAAGGGGGAATGGCTTCAAACTGGAATAGGGTAAGATTAGATCGGATACTGGGAAAAAATCCTTCCCTGCGAGGGTGGTGAAGCCCTGGAATGGAATTCCCAGAGAAGCTGTGGCTGGCCCATCCCCAAGAATGTCCAAGGCCAGGCTGGATGGGGTTTGGAGCAACCTGGGATAGTGGAAGGTGTCCCTGCCCATGGCAAGGGGGTGGAACTGGATGATCTTTAAGAGTTTTTCCAACCCAAACCATTCCATGATTCTAAGGTTCAGCCATGGGGAAAGTTCGGGTGCTGGGACACCCAAATCTGGAAGCAGCAGCCTGGGAGCTGTGCTGGAAGCAACTCTCACCTAAACCATTCCTATTTTTGTTAAGAGAAACTCTGGAAATTCTGATTATATAAATCCTAGGGAATAAACAGGATTTTTTTTCCTCCTTTCCCAGGCTGCTTTAAATTTCCTCTCCTCCCAGGCCCACCTGGAGAGAGTCTGTAATATTTTGTAACCTATAAACCAAGGCCAAGGTGCTCCAGCATGGGAATGCTGCACCCTGAAATACATGGATAAATGTGGAGTTTGGAGAGAGGATGAAGGGATCTCCCAGAGCAAAATGTGGCACCACCAACCAACGATCCTGGACAAGCCAAAGGAAGACTTTGGAAAACAAGGGACACCAACCTGTCGCAGCTCCATGAATTCCTTGATTTCCTTTTCAAACAGGACACTCTCCTCTCCATAGTGTTCACTGATGAAATCCTGGATGGGGAAACAAGAGAAAATCCAGACTTTTATGATTTAAAGGTTGACTTTGAGCAATTCTGTATAAGAATTTACCACTTCTGCCCACAAGGAAAACTGCACTAGGGAATCATCTCCTCCCTGTCCTGCTCTCCAGCATCTCCAGACCCTCATCTCCCACTTTCTCATGTTTTAGGTCCAGTTCCTCCCCATGGATTTATTTTTTTTTGCAGCTGTTCCATACTGGAAAATGCTTTGCAGCCCCAATGCTCACCTTGAGTGGTACCAGCAAATCCAGCTCCTTGGTTTCCTTGAGTCCCAAAGGGATCATGGGAACGCTGATGGATTCACTGGAAGAAGATAAGAACCTATTTGGAGGTTGGATTAAAAGTCTTGGAGTGATCCTGAGGGTTGGAGACTAAAAGGAAGCAGCTCTTGGGTCTGGGTTTGTGCTGCTCCTATTAAAGGGTAAAAACAGACTCCATACAGAAGGAGGCTCTTCCCAAAAACATTTGGGAATGGCAGCACAAGAGGAGAGGTGAAAAGAAAACCTGAAATCATCACTCTTATTTCTCCAGCTCCTGCTCTTCAGAGGAATCCTGGATGTTGAGTGGGCCAGACAGGATCAAGCCCTCATCAACACAACTGCCCCCTCTCATTATCCCCAAAAATCGCTGACAACTCGTTAGCACCTCATTAATTGGTGAGGAAAAGAGGCAAATGAAGTCACAAAAACCAGGAGAGCAGGACAGGGAGTTTGCACCCACATTTGCATTGGAATAAACAGCTCCAAGAGCTATAATTAGTGCAGAAAACCCATTACTGCTCGTTCCCTAACGAGACTTCCACTGGAATCCAGTGCCTGGAATAAACAAAGGAGTTTTTGTTTGGCCTGGGCAGGGTTTTGGGGTTGTTGTTGCTGCAGTTGCTCCTGTTTTCTTTTTAAGCCAGGGCAAGCAAGTGGCAGACTGGAAAAGCTGAGCATCCCTGACAGGGAATGCACTGGGAAAAGCCTGTGGATGGACACAGAATCGTGGAATCATGGAATGGATTGGGTTGGAAGAGGCTCTAAAGAGCATCTCATTCCAACCCCCTGCCATGGGCAGGGACACCTTCCACTATCCCAGGTTGCTCCAAGCCACATCCAGCCTGGCCTTGGACATTTCCAGGGATGGGGCAGCCACAGCTTCTCTAGGAAACCTGTGCCAGGGCCTCCCCACCCTCACAGCCAAGAATTCCTTCCCAATATCCCATTTAACCCTTACCCATTCCAGTTTAAACCCATTTCCCTGTGTCCTGTCCCTCCATCCCTCATCCAAAGTCCCTCTCCAGTTCTCTTGAAGCTCCGTTAGGCACTGCAAGGAGCTTTCAGGTCTCCCTGGAGCCTTCTCTTCTCCCAAAAGCTCATGCTCTGGTGAGATGCTCAGGAAAGGGGAAGGATGCCTGGGATGATGATTCTTTCTTCCCTGTTCCTCCTGCTTTGTGACATCAGAGTCCAGAGGGTGCTCCATCCACCCCCAGACATCTCAATATCCCCTAGGAAAATGCTGATTTTTGCTCTCCTTACAGCTCCAAAAGGAAAACACTGGCATTCCCAGGATGAACACTATTTCCAGCAGATCTGATCCATTCCCAAATCCACCCCTATTCTCCAGCCACCACCTCGTGGTCCCTGCCAGAGGGTGCATGCAGAGTGGGGCAGACAATGCATGAGGCTGCCTTGCACCCCAAAAAATTCAGAAATGGCACAAAAAATGAAATCCCAGGGGAACAGGCTGCTCTTCCCAGACCCACCTGTCGTTCTGATACACGTCCATGCTGCTGTTGAGCTCCTCCAGCTCCTCCTTCAGGAGCTGCAGGTTGGAGTTGACGTAGCTCAGCTCCAGGGCGACCGTCTCCTTCACCTTGTGGTTGCTGGTGGCCCTGCAAGAAACCCATGGATCAAACTTCCCTCTCTTTATCCATTAATTTATTCAGCAACTCGAGGCTGAGTTACCCAGGGATGCAATCCATGTGCATCCACGTGTGGATCTCTGAAAGTCATTCCAATCCACCCCCTGCCATGGGACACCTTCCCCTATCCCAGGTTGCTCCAAGCCCCATCCAACCCAGCCTTGAACATTTCCAGGGATGAGGCAGCCATAGCTTCCCTAGGATTTCTGTTCCAGGGCCTCACCACCCTCACAGGAAAGTATTTTTTCCCAATATCCCACCCAACTGTGCTCTATTTCCAGTTTGAAGCCATTGCCCCTCGTCCTGTCATTCCAGGCCCTTGTCCAAAGTCCCTCTCCAGCTCTCCTGGAGCCCCTTTAGGCACTGGAAGGGGCTCTAAGGTCTCCCTGGAGTCTCCTCTTCTCCAGGCTGAATATTCCAAGCTCTCTCAAGTCAGGGCCTCCACACCTTTGTGCTGTAGAGGCTGAGACCAGGCAAAACTGCTCCAGATCCACCTTCCCCTTGCCCATTCCTGCTCCCACCCCCAGTGCAGCTTCAGCTTTGGCTCTGAGCACTCCACATGTTCCCCCATCCCAAATAAATGGTGGGATTTGAGGAGGAAAACCACGTTTTTGGGTGCAAACAACCCCTGTGCAAGAGAAGGGCTTTGCTGAGCTCTCCCCCTTCCTTCCCTGCTCCTGTCAGGAGCTGTAAACACCAGGGATTGGTTTCAGCTGCCTGTTCCCATCAAGACTCAGCTCCCAGGCTGATTATTCCCTCCTTATCTGCTTCGAAGGAAAGCAGGGAGAGATAACCCAGAGCTGAAAGGGGCTCTGGCTCCTGAACCACACTGGGATCCAGGGAAAACATCACGTGCAGGAGCTCTGCTCCACCAGGGCACTGCTTCCCTTCAGGTTTCCCAGAGTCTGTTGCCTTTGACATGGATTTTTTAATGGATTGAATCCTTCTGGGTCTTGTCCTGACCTGGCTCAGGGCAGGAAAAGAAGCCCCAGTGTTTTCCTTTGAAAATCTGGTGGTTTAGTGCCTCCTCCTGCCTCCCCTCTGCCAGGATTTCCCAAGAGCAAGGAATTTTTTTATTCTAAACAAACAAAGCCAAACCACAGCACATCCAAAGATCCCCGTGGCTGCTTCCATTGAAACATCCTTCAGCATTCCTGCAATTCCCCAGGCAGCATCAACCCCCTCTTTCCATATGAACTGGTATTTAATCCCTATAAACCAGGTTTTAATTCCTATTTGTCCTCCACACATCCCAACACTTCCAGGACACGGGTGCATCACCACTGTTGGTACAATTTTCATCCCATGTGGATTAAAGGGAGCTTTCCCTTTTTGTTCCCAGCTGCCAACAATTTCTTTGGTTCTCAGCAGTCACCTGATGGTTTTCCAGGTGTCTTAGCACAGGGATGTATTTTATTCCTTTCCAAGACCCTGGACATCTTTATCTCCCCCTTGCTCTGCTCAGCCCCACTATTTGAACAAGAAACGAAAAGGTTTCCTCTGCCTCTTCCCATTTATTTACCCAATGTTCCCCAATACCCCATTCCCGGCATCTTCTCCAGGAAAAGACACAGATAGGCTGAACAGAACAGTTCAGATGACTTTTTTCAAGCTTTGGGGTAATTTTTTTTTTCATTTTAGAGGTAAAAATCCCAGCAAATTCAGCTTCAAACTGCTCCAGGCTGGCCAATCCACAGCTTTTTTTTTCCATGTGCCTTCTGCACCAAGCTAAAGATCCAAAGAAAGTTTATTCAGGCAACACAAGCATAATTTTTAAGCAATAACTTTTAGACTTGGATCATAATCCCCCCCCTCCTCCTCAGCCTTTAATTTCAGGCTTGATTATTATTTCCTCCCCCTCCAGATTTCCCAAGTTTCATAAGCTTGGAGCACCAGAATGCCCAGAAATCAACTTTATTACTCAGCTGCAAGGTGGATTTGTGCGAGGGAGGAAAAAGTGGCTGCTCCAAAGGCCATCCAAAGCGCTGAGCCAGCAAAAAAAGAGCCCCATCAGTGCATTTCCCTGATAATTAAGACATGTTTTGCATCCCGTTTTTTCCTCACTCCCCCTTTCCCACAGCTCCCATTCCTGCTGTTTGCACCAAAACCAGGCTCGTTTCTGCTGATCCTGCACATTTCCCCCTGTTTTTTTTTTAAATATAACACAGAGGAGTCGTGTGGAGAGACACATGTTGGGATTTCATAGCTTTTTTCCTTAATTAAGTCAGGCACAGCAGCATGGATGGAGCACTGGGATGTGGGGGATGTCACTCAGCTCCCCCAGGAAGCCTTGCTGGCCTCATGCCCCAGGAAAAGACCATTTTTTTGACGGATCAACCATAATTCCCTTCTTCCAGGTGCAGCAGGATCACTCCACTGATGTTAAATCCTTCAAGTTCACGAGTGGAAAGTCAATCCTATTTTATTTGGGATAAAAAACTATCCATAAACTGGCAACATCTGTCCCAAAAAAAGATTTTTAAGGCAGATTTATGGTATTTTCTTATATTAAAGACCTGCCCAGCCTGGCAATGTGGTCAAAAATAATACAAAAAAATTAAGTAAAGACAAGAGATGCTAAAAAAAGTCATCTTTGCGTTAAAACCCTGCTACACATGGTGTGTACACTTGCTGTGTTTCCAGGCAGGAGCTCTGCAGTCCAAGCTCAACCTCACTCAAACATTCATTCCCATTACTCCCTCGGCTCACACCCTGCTTTTTAACAATCTTCCAGGACTTTAAAATGATATTTTTAAATTAAACTGCATCACCATTGCACTGAGTGCAGAGCAGGAAAAATACTTCCAAAAATACTTCTTCCTAGGAAAAATACTTCAAAATCATGGGAAGACAGCAAATCCCCACCACAGCCATGGCACCTCTTGGACATCAAGACGATTTTTTCCATCTCCAACCAAATTCCAGGGCCAGGGGGATGCTCAAGGAACCTGGACTCACCTGAAGAGGTTCTCAGCTCCTGCCCTCATCCTCATTTCCTTGTTGATCTGTTGGTTGATCCGGGCCCGGCGGTGCTGGAGTTTGCTGCGCTGGGTCTGGGCAAAGGGGTCACAGCCCTGCTGAGAGATCCAAAGCCACAGTTTGGGATTAAAACTGGCACTTTCAGATCCCAGAATCACAGAATGGTTTAAGTAGGAAGGGGCCTTAAAGACCATGGAATTCCATCCCTGCAATGGGCAGGGACACCTTCCACTATCCCAGGGTGCTCCAAGCCTCATCCATCCTGGCCTTGAACACTTCCAGGGATCGGGCAGCCACATCTTCTCTGAGATTTCTATTCCAGGGCCTCACCACCCTCATGGGGAAGAATTTCTTCCCTGTATGCCATCTAATCTTATCCTATTGCTGTTTGAAGCCATTCCCCCTTGTCCTGGCACTGCATCCCTTATCCAAAGTCCCTCTCCAGCTCTCTTGGAGCCCCTTTAGGCACTGGAAGGGGCGCTGAGGTTCCCCGGAGCTTTCTGTTTTCCAGGTGAACACCCCCAGCTCTCCCAGCCTGGCTCCAGAGCAGAGGGGCTCCAGCCCCTGGAGCATCTCCATGGCCTCCTCTGGAATTGCTCCAACATCTCCACATCCTTCTGCTGTTGGACCCCACAGCTGGATGCAGAATTCCAGGTGGGGTCTCACCTGAGCGGGGCAGAAGGGTGGAATCGGCCCCTCTCCTGCTGCCCATACTGTGGGATGAGCCCAGGACACGGGGAATTTCTGGGATGTGGGCAGCACATGCCAGGTCATGTTGAGTTTCTCACCCCACAGACCTTCCACTGCACCTGGAATACCATTTTATTCCCTAACCCCATGTGTTGCCAACAGGAATTTCATTCCCTGAGCTCTTCCCAAATGCACCCATGAGGAGGAATTTCACACCCCCTTCCCAGGGATGTGCCATCCTGACACAAGCCAAGATCGAGGGGGGCTGGAGAGGAGCTCAGTACAAGCCCAAAGCTCAGGAACAGCTGTGATCCCGTGGCTATTTCTGGGATATGGAGCACAGGGAGTCAGGAGTTCACAGGGGTGGAGAAATGAGCCACTCAAAGCCCTAAATTGATTCCATCCTTTCCTCCTTCCCGTGCCTCTGGCTCGGAATTTCTGCAGACAGGGAAACTTTAATTCCCAGCTTCAGGAAATATCAGACAGCAAATTTCCCTCTGTCTCACAAGGGGTTATTACAGGATGCCCCAGGGAATGAGGTGGCCACAAGGAGCATCCCCAAATCCAGGGCCACAAAAGCTCTGCCCAAGCAGGGATAATTCCCATTGTGCAAGGGAAATTTTAGATGGATGAAATGAGCCTCAGACATCCCTGGATAAAAAAATCCAACCCTGTTTGGGAAGGCACAAGGCTGGGAAGTTCAAGAGGTTGAAAAGTTCCAGGCCAGCAAAGCACGGGAAGATCCCTCCAAGAATCATGGAGTGGTTTGGGTTGGAAAGGTCTCTAAGGATCATCTCATTCCAACCCCTGCCCTGGCACAGGTTGCCCAGAGAAGCTATGGCTGTCCCATTCCTAGAAGTGTCCAAGGACAGCCTGGATGGGGCTTGGAGCAACCTGGGATAGTGGGAGGTGTCCGGGCCCATGGAATGAGGTGGTCTTTGATGTCCCTTCCAACCCAAACCATTCCATGGAACACTTGATCACCTCTCCAGTGAGACCTGGCAAGTAGAGAATGGAAAATTTTGAATTTTCACGGAATTCAGCTTCCTTAAAATGAATTCCTCATATTTGAAGTCCATCAAGTGCTGCCTCCTTTGGAAAGGGTCTGGGATTAACATTGAGATTTTCATTTAAGGGAAAGATTGGCGCTCCTAATTGTTCCATTGGAGACTGAGGAATCAGAGTGACTCCATCTGCTCCATAAATCTGGGGGCTTAGTGCTTTACAGTAATCCATGAATTTGATGAAAGGAACAAGCTGGAAGCGTGACATCCCAATTATTCTGTAAAAGCAATTCAGTGGGATGCTAAGGACAACACCCCAAAAGCTTGGGTGTGAAACACTCAGGAGCAAATACAAGGAAGTTTGATCCAGAATTGTCACTTCTGGATTTGTCCTGGGTTTGTCCACCCATCCTGGACAAACTGCTGGCTCCCTCAGGGGAAAAAAAAAAAATCTAGGAATCAAAGGAAAAGGGAAATCAACCCAAGATGTAAAGAGAAGATGATTATTAAAATTTCAACGTTTATAGATGAGATGTCTGACAGCATGACAGATCCAGAGACAAGCAAGACAAATGTGTATGCAAATACACCCAAATATATGCAAATGAGACAGTTCCAGGCTCCCTCTCTTTGCCTCCAGAGCCACAGAAATCCATCCAAAGCCCACCAGATGGGAAGTTTCTCTTCTCTGCCGCCAGCTTTTCCTGCAGGAGTCCTCTCCACTTTTGGCAAAGGTTTGTTTGGAAGCAGCCAGAGGATTTTAAGGAATTTTTTGGAGGAAAAAGGAGCAAAGATCACCTGGATACAGGAACAGCAGGTGGGAGAAGATGGAAAAGGCACAAGTGGGCAGATTATCCAAACCCACAGGGAAGGATAATTCCTCATTCCTGGAGGAAAAGCACCAGGAATGAAGGGAGGAAAGAAGAGGGATGCAGAGTGCCAACAGGAGACACCGGGATGGCCCCACAAGATATTCCAGGAGTGTCTAAACCTCTTCCCTGCAAGAGCCATGAAGGGATTTAGCAAATTGACCTGAGTTCTCCTGCTGGGAAGCACTAAAGCTGTTTTTAGAGCCGTGAGGGTTTTTCCCCGTTTTTTCCCTCAGATTTAATGGGATAAATTATCAATCCCCATCCAGGCTCCTAAGCCAAGAACAAAAAGGTGCTGGAAAATCAGAAGCACCTGATGAAAACCCAAAGCCTTGTGAGGATAAATCAGGACCTCAAGAGCTGCTGCTGTTCAGGATTTCCTGCGATCTCCACACACTTTATTTTCCTCACCTTCTATGAAGCTGGAAAAGTGCAGGAATATGGGATTGCTGCCCATCTTCCCTCAACAGGATCCACCACGGTCCCAAAACATCATTCCTGGCTGGCATGGATCAATGTAAACATCATTCCAAGGCCACCATGAGGAACAACCAAACCCAGTCTGCAGGTGCTCCTGGAGCATCACAGAAATGTTTTAATTCCACAAATATTGGAGAAAGAAGGAAATTCGGCTCCAGGAAAGTATAAAAGGCCATATTTAAATCAAAATATAGATAAGGAAAAAATCAAAAATCAAGGGGAGAGCATTCCATCCTCAAACAGTTTGCACTCAAAGGATCCCAGAGCTTTTCCTGTCTGAGTCCCAGCTGAAAACTAAAAAGTCCAGAATGAATTTCCAGGGATTTAAACATGACTTACATAAGGGGAAAAAAAGAAAATCACACCAAAATCCACTGTTAGGGTCTAAAAGGGATTTTCTTTGCTTAATTCTTCTTTGCTCAAGCTCTTGAGGTCACCCCCTTTAAGATCAGAGGAAAGAGGGATTCTTTCAACCAGGCTTTGGAGTGCACCTGGGGACACCTAGGAAAGGGAATTTGGGTTTTTAAAAAGTGGTTACGGTGAAAATTCAACTTTTCTTTTCTAGTTTAAAGCTTTTAAGGGAAAAACGAGCACAGAACTCTTCAATAAATTGTATAGGAGCCAAGGAACAGCAGGGCTGATGTGTACAGGGAGGATGATGGATCAGATATCCATGAAAATTAATAAGGTGTGGTCCATCCTGCAGTTTATCACCTGTGACAAAGCAGGATTAGGGTCAGGAATTGGACTCTGTGATCCTGAGGGGACCATTCCAACTCATATTCTATGATTTTTATTGAAACAAGGCTGTTTAAGCCCAGAAAAATTGGCTAAATCCCACTGTGTCCAACCCTCAGCACGCAGAGGTGACAACGGTACCAAAAATCCTCATCCAGGGTCTCCATGGAAGGCAAAAAAAATTCCAGAAGACCCTTTCCAGAGGAAATCCTGACAAACAGCTCCCCTTTGAGGGACATCAAGGATTCCAAACCTTTACGTCTGCAGGGAACATTCGGAATGACTCAAGGGTGCTGTTGCCTCCCCAACACCTCTCCCAGTTCCAGAGGGCCCATCTGGGGTGTTAAATAGGGCAATTACTTAGGATTGGTCCTGGAAGTGAGTCCCTAGGGAATGTTTGCTCAGAGTGTACTTTGCACTTCACATCGCCAGGAGATGAAGCCTTGGGTGACAGCCACACCCAGAGAGTGATTTGTGACCTGGGTGCCAAAAACAAAGCTGCTGCCTCCCAGTTTTCCAGCGCCGGAGACAAACTGCATCACCTGGAGGAAGAGGTGGAGGCCAGCAAGTCCAAAGTGCAGTTCCATGACAAAGGGATTGATTTCTGCTCCTTTGTAGCTGGAAGCAACTGAGGAAAAGGAAAATGAAGGGTATTAAGGGATCAAAGGAGAACCATGAGAAGGGAAAACAGGATCCTTGGAAGCGCTGCTGAAGTTAAAAACGAGAGAAATCGGGATGCAGATCCAGGTGCTGCTGGATCCCTGTCCAGACGAACAGGCACAGGAATGTGCTGGAAAAAGCCAGGCATGGATCTCTCCAGAGAAACAAAGAAGGGATCAACAGCTGGGAGTTACAGCCCCAGCAGGGACCGCAGGAAAAGCTCCTGGAGATACCAGGAGAGCTCAGCTGGATCCCAGAAGCTGCTCCACAGCCCAGCTGCCAAAGCACCAACCAAGCTGGGGCATCTCCAAGACCAGTTTTGGCCACAAAAGAGTCACCACCAGGATTCCTCCCAATTAGGGAGGGCCAGGGAATGCTCAGAGAGAAACTAAGGAAGTTTAATTTGCAGGGAGACTCGAGACATCCATCATGTGGGGAGAGGAGTCATCAGCTGCTGCTGAGCTCAGCTTCGCAGCCCCACCTCCAAGCAGACGACCTTCCCCTTCCCAAGGACAGGAAAACTGAAGGAAAGCAGGACTCCAGCCACTCTGGATCTCTGCCATGGGTGTCGACAAACACACGGACACCCTTCGTGCCAGGCAAAGGAATACAGGAGGGATCACAGAACCATAGAATGGTTTGGGTTGGGACCACCAAGATCATCTCATTCCAACCCCCTGCCATGGGCAGGGACATCTTCCGCCATCCCAGGTGGATCCAAACCCCATCCAACCTGGTTCCAGGGATGGGGCAGCCACAGCTTCTTTGAGAATTCCATTCCAGGGCCTCACCACCCTCACAGCCAAGAATTTCTTCCCAATATCCCATCTAATCTCACCCTATTCCAGTTTAAAGCCATTCCCCCTTGTCCTGGCACTCCAGGCCCTTATCCAAGGCCCTCTCCAGCTCTCCTGGAGCCCCTTTAGGCACTGAAGGGGCTCTAAGGTCTCCCCAGACACTTCTCCAGGGTGATCATCCCCATCTCTCCCAGCCTGGCTCCAGAGCAGAGGGGCTCCAGCCCTTGGAGCATCTCTACAGACTCCTCTGGATCTGCTCCAGCAGCTCCACATCCTTCTGCTCTTGCACCCCAGAGCTGGACCATGATCCCAACCCTGTGCATTTGGCACCTGGCCTGTGGCTACAATCTCAACCCCATAAATTTCTCCCACCTACAACATCTCCCACTCCAAGAAACCAAAACAAAACAGGGATTTATTTTTCACCCCGTCTCAGCAGCACCAACACTTCCTGACACAGAGTTTTTCCTCAAAACAGGAAGTTTCCAAGTGCACAGATGATCCAGCAGCTGGAAAAGGTGCTGTAGGAACAGGGTAACTCTGGGCACCTGTTTTATTTCCAGAACCACACTGGTCTTTACACTTTTTTTTTCCCCAGAGCCAGTGCTGTCCGATGGGATTATTATTCCTCTTTGGAATCCACAAGTTTTTGAGTCAGGCCAGCACCAGAGAAGTGGCCAAGTGACCCTGCTTTAGCCACATTATCCTGTGGGATAGAGAGCAAAACAAAAGCCAGAGAACCACTCCACACACACAAACAGGCTTGAAAATTCTCCTTTTTTTTCCCAGGATTATCCAGAATTTCCTTCCTTTTCCAGCCAAAACATTTAAGAAATTAAGATGGGCTGTTACAAGACAAGCTGGGTATCACAACTAGTGGTTTTTACTCCCTGAAAATCTATTTATATAGGAAATTCCCTATCATGGAACTAATCTCATGAACACCCTGGCTCCAAGCTGGTTTTCTGTGGGAGACATGAGCAGCTAAAACCTCTAAAACCTTTTATTGAGAATATGGTTACATCACAGAGCCTTTTAACAAATGAGGGGAGGATTAAGGTTTTAAATTTCCCAAGTGCCCTCACTGGTGGTTCATGCATGCAGCAAGAGGAAGGAAAAATAAAACCGGGAGTGGAAATAAAAATATGGGGGATTGGGGGTTTTAAACAGCACAAACTGCAGCTAAAATTTTAATTTTACCCGGGTGAAACTGCTCTGGGGAGGTGGGGGCATCATGAGAGTCAGGGCAGGGCGCCAGCAGGAAACAGATGTATTAAATCTTCACTCCTAGGACATAAAACTTGGCAAAAAAAGAATTAAAAACCACTTTTTCAGCAGCATTCAGGAGCCCCTGCAAGGGAGCAAATATGGCGTGGTCCCATCCACACTCCTGTTGTTGTCAGGGTGATGAAAACAACAGGAAAAGGCTGTATTGATAATTTCTTTTAAATAACAATAACAAAAATAAATTAATAGGAGATCTGATCAGGTGCTCTGCTGCTTTAATTTAAAATATAATCATGTTATGACAGAGGCTGCTTATCCCCTGCCAGTTCCCCCTCCAAAGCTTTGCAATATTTTCCATGTTATTCTTTGTGCTCCAGATCCAAACAGGGTGAACCAATTTTAAGAGAAACAGAATAAAATGGGGAAAAAACCCTAAAATTCCTCCTGCAAATCTTCCCTTCCAAGCAGCACCTGCTCTTCAGACAAGGCCCTGAGTGGTTTAAGGTTGCAACCTCTTGAGCTGCAGACCAGGCTCAAGTGACTCCAGGTCAGATTGAGCCTTGTGCAATCCCAGAGGGAAAAAAAAATCCCTTCCAGAGTGTGGCTGAGTTTGGCTTTCTTGGTTATTTGGGGGTTTTTTTGGGGTGTTTTAGGTGCTGGGTTTTTTTGCTCTGAAGTTTTGGAAGTGATGGATTTGCAAAAAGAGCTCAGATTGTGGAGTGAACTCACTGCAGGTTTATCCCATTGGATCTCAGAGGGCAAAACCAACGGGATAAACACTTAAATAAAGCCCAAAATGAGTGTTTTCCATGTTTTCTTGCTCCCTAAAGCCTCTTTTATACCAGGCGTGGATGCTGATGCCCAAGAGATCAGGGGCTGGGGGCAGCCTGGTGACAATTCCCATTGATTGCATCCCAGTGTTACTAATTTAAAAAATGCAGAGCAATCAGCCCCATCTCTCACGCACAGCCCGACTTTCCTTGTGGGCAGATGCCAAGGGAAAAACTCCTTAGGAAGCACCACCTTGCCCAGCACCTCTGGGAACGAGGAGAGGGAGAGGAAGCACCTGGCTGGATCATCTTTCTTCAGGAAGGAAGGAGGAAAAAAAAGCACGAAAATATTGGAGCAATTGGTTAAAAGCAGGTGCTTGGGGAAGCTTGGGGATGGAGCCAGTGGAGAAGATGGGATACAGGAGTGGAGTTTTAAGGATGATGAGCTGGGAGAGAGTTGTTTAGGGCTATTTATGGGGCAGCAACTCCATTTCCATATTTATGGACCACCATCCCCATGGATGGGACAGGGATACGGAGCCAGCCCTGTGGAGCACCAGCTGAGCCCATCCCGTGCCCACCACGGCCTCACCTTCCGTGTGCTGCTGCTCTTCGGGCCATGCAGGAGGACAAGGCCACTGTCCCTGTCCTCGCAGCCATCCGGGCTCTCCTCCTCGGGGGGCATCATCTCCAGGGATGCAACATCCACAGGCTGGGAATGGGGGGGCCGGAGCTGGGGGGCTCCTGCTGGACCTCAGGGTGGTCTGGGGGCTTGCTGACCCCTCCTTTAGTCCCCACAGGGGCCTGGACCCCAAGCCTGTCCTAGGTGGGGGGTTAAACCCCCCTTAACCCCTGCTCTGTTGTGCTGCAAAGCCCCAGGCACCAAACATCTGGCCAGATGTGAGCCCTCAGCCTGCTTCTCCCCTGGCTGAGAAAAATCCAGGTAAACAGGGGGCACACAAACCCCACAGACCCTTTCTGTAAAGCTGAGATGGGGGGAATGTTAAACCCCACAAAACCCTCCTTGCAGAGCGACCCTAAAGAAGGGAATTTGAAAATTCCCCCAAACTCCCCTTGCAGACCTAAAGGGGGGGAGGAGGTTTAAACCCCTAAAACTCCCCTTACAAGAGTTTCTCTAAATGGGATGGGGAGGGGTTAAACCCCCCAAATCACCTTGCAGAGCAATCCCCGGGTGGGGAAAGGGGTGAAACCCTTACAAACTCCCCTTTCAGGGCTACCCCAGACAGGGGGACCCCCCCGAATTCCCCTTACAGAGCTGCCCGAAGGGGAGGAGGGACTTTAAACCCTTCCAAACCCCTCCTCTCGGAACTATCCTAAACACAGGCGGTTTAAACCCACCTTGCACGGCTCCCCCAGACGGGGTGAGGGGTTAAACCCCCCTCCCCTCACAGCGCAAAGCCCCCAAAATCCCCCTCCTCGCGATGCTCCAGCCAAGGGGACCCCCCCAAAACTCCGTGCCAGAGCCAAACCCCTCCGCCCTATAAC
>VZRZ01008717.1:1222800-1244025 GCA_013398175.1 Climacteris rufus | reverse complement strand
GAGCCCCACCTCCAAACAGGTGCCCCCCCCCCGCCATCCCGGCCACATTTGGGCGCCCGTCCTGCCTCCCCCACCTCACATCTGGGTCTGCTCCCGGACACATCTGGATGGCACCACTTCCAACCAGTCTCCTGGTTCACCTCTGGATGACCCCCACCTACAAACAAGTCCCCCCTGCCCCCCATCTCGGCCACATCTGGGCATGACCCCAGCCCTTGCCTCACATCTGGGTGCACGTCTGCTCCGCCCCCGGCCACATCTGGATGACCTCAGCTACCACAAGGAGCACCCCACCCACCATTCTGGCCACACCTGGGCACCCCTCTAGCCCCTGGCCTCACATCTGGACATATGTCGGCTCTGACCCTGGCCACATCTGGATGTCAGCACCTGCAGCCAGGAGCCCCTGCTCCCATCCCAGCCACATCTGGGCGACCCAAGCTCCAACCAGTCGCCTTCCCTCGCCACATCTGGGCGGTCCCTCTCTTATTCTGCCCCTACAATCTCTTCACCCTCCTCCCCCGGCTTCCCTCCTCCCCCCCTCAACATCTGGGCTGCTGTTTTGGGTCAGGGGGTGCAATAAGGCAGCACCCACCGTGCATCCCCCACTCCCAGTCAGCTCCAGATGCCTCCTGCTGCAGGTGCTTCTCCTCTGTGTGACCCCTGGGAACATCATCACCTCCACACCCCCCGAAAGAAAAACATCTGGATGGAGATCTCCAGCTCTCACAGCTGCTGGAGCAATTCTACAACATCTGGGACTGCTGTGCCCTTGCCCTGTTACAGCCATTGGATGTTGCTCCTGCATAAACCACAATGGAATAACAAATATAATAAAAAAATTAAGGAAGAAATAAAACCAAATCCACTTTATTCCTTTTTCCAACCATATACAGGCAAACCCTGCCCTATTTCCCCACTCTGAGCCATTGTCACCAACCACAAAAAGGTCCCTTAGTGTCAGCCTGGGCTATGATGAAGTTAATGAGTGATAAATCCCGTTCATATCAATGGGACACAGGGAATTCCATGTGGATCCAGCTGTTTATTGAGGGGAAAGTGTTAGCAGAAGGAGCAGCTGGACTAGGAAAGTGGAATTACTGATTAATCAGGAATAGCAGATAAGGGAATATTGTCACTGATCCATCCCCCAGGAGCTGCTGTGGAGTCACCAAACAGTGCAGGGATCCCATTCCAGTCTGTTTTTCCCCAAGGATGAGCCAGACCCACTCTGTGCTCCACATTTCCCATGCAGAGCTTTGGATGGAGCCATCCCATTCCCACTTCCTCCATTGCAAAGAGCATCTGCACAGGGGAAATATTTAAAAAGACACAAAACTCAGCTTAACTTTTAAGAGATTTAACCCAGGGTGTGCTTAGGCAGGACGAAGGAGCAATCTGGAGCTGATCCAGCCTGGGACAGGATTTTCCCAGCTCACCTCCCTGCAAACCTCATCTTTTCCAATCACGGACATGAAAAGCTTTGAAGAAACCTTCACCAAGCTGAATAAATCTCATGGAACCCAGTGAAAACGGGAGAAATTCAAATCCAAGACGGTCTTTGGAAGGAGGCGGCCGAGGGAGAACAAGCCCTGGCATGAAGTTGTCCTTCCCTGCTCCCTTCCCTGGGGGTGGCTCCCATCCCTGGACAACTTTTACTCATCCAGCCAGAAAGGTGGCTTGGATGCATTTTTCCCGGGGTGGTGCAATGGGGATCAAAGAGGCTTTCCCAGAGCCAGCCCTTCCTCCGGGGGTTTCCGCTCCCGGCCGCAAACCAGGCGGGACCTTCCCAGGGGAATGCGGGGCCCCCGCTACTTGTCCTGGCTGGGGATTCCATGTGGACAAATGCCCTTTATTGA
Source organism: Climacteris rufus (assembly GCA_013398175.1). Lineage (NCBI taxonomy): Eukaryota > Metazoa > Chordata > Aves > Passeriformes > Climacteridae > Climacteris > Climacteris rufus. The sequence continues at coordinate 1,242,166 of VZRZ01008717.1, read as the reverse complement.
CCCAAATCCCAAAGTTTTCCTGAATTTTTGGGATGGTTTGGGTTGGAATGGGCCTGAAAGAGCCTGAGGGGGCAGGGCGACTTTCCACTAAAGGAGGTTGATCCAAGGCCTTGAATGCTTCCAGGGATGGGGCAGCCACAGCTGCTCTGGGATTTCTATTCCAGGGTCTCAGCAGCCTCACAGGCTAGAATTTCTTCCCAATATCCCATCTGACCCTGCCCTCTGGCAGTGGGAAGCCATTCCCCCTTATCCTGTCTCTCCATTCCCTTATCCGCAGTCCCTCTCCTGCTTTCTTGGAGCCCCTTTAGGCACTGGAAGCAGCTCTGAGGTCTCCCTGTAACCTTCTTTTCCCCCCTAATTTGAGGAAAGCTTTTGCCCATTCACCATCCCCTTCTCATGTGTGCTCCTTACACCTCGTTGAGGATGGATGAGCACATTTGGAAGCTCAGCTGGGATGAGGTGCTTGATGACACCCTGGGCAGGTGGAAGCAATGGGCTCATCCCATGAATAGGGCTGGAGCCCAGTGGAATTGGGAAAGGCTTTGGGATGAGGGTTATGGGCAGTTGTATCCAGTGGGATCTCAGCTTTGCACCCAAATCTGTCCAAATCCAACTGTGGGATTCTGATGGCTGAGAGAAGATGGATTTGGGAATTCATTTAAATATGTAATTGAAGAGGAAACATCTCCTGCAAAGCAGGTTTTTACAAGCTGTTTCTAAATCCATGTTTTTGGCCCCATTCTCTACAGTGCAAAGTATTTCCTTTGCAGGTCTCCCTGCTGAGGAGTTCCTGGATAAGGAGCTCTCCCAAAATTCAGCTTTTGGCTTAAAACTCCATTTCCCAGGGTGCATCTTGGGCTGGGAGCCTCCAATCAGGCTGAGGGAGACTTTAAATAAGTTTCCTGGAGCGGGGGGATTTCCCTTAGGGCAGCAGCTGGGTGAGGAGTGAGGTCTTCTCCAGGCTGGATGGGTTTGGGAATGTTCTCCTGTGCTGACTGAGCTTGGTCCCGACTGCAACTCCAAGTGCTCCTGGTACAGCAAAGCCAGGTAAAATAGGGAGTTTTTCCAAGTGTTTTCTACTCCTGGAGAAGTTTACAGGATGTTTCATGCTGCTTTGTTACTTCTGTCCTGGAGAAATCCCCTTTTTCCTCAACAGTGGAGGTTCTTCATGGACAGGGAGCAGGAATGTGATTTTTTATTTCTTGCATCCTCTGGGGCCTTGAGTTTCCTGGGAGAGCAGGGATTTGGGAGGGTCTGGCTGCTCCAGCCATGAGAACAAGAGAGGGGAGAGGTGGTGGTGGGTGGACTCAATATTTCAATTTACCCCGTTTCTGTGCTGTGTTTAATTATTTTTAATTATTGTGGTGGAAACTGTGATTTTGTGTACAATTTTAAGGGATTTACTTTTATTTCCTTACCTTTTATTTTTCCCACCTCCATCTGTAGCTCAGGGACTGAGCTCAAGGATTTTCCTTTTTTTTTTGGTCTACTTGGGTCCTCTTTAAAGCTGAGTTTGACCCTCTGGGCAACTCTAGACTTCAGGATTGGGATGTTGGGCTCTCCTTGGAGAGCAAAATTGGGGTGTTACCATCTCTGTGCTGATTCCATCTTGTTCCAGTCATCATCCCTGGGGACTCTGCCTTAACATTCCCAAGAAATTGTGGATGACAGAGCCATGGGGGTCTCAAAAGCCAATGGGGTGAAAAGCAGCAGCAGGTGGGTACCATGGGGTGTGGCAGGAGATCTGGAAGGGCTCCAGCTTTGTTATCCCACTGGTTCTCTTGGGAATTTCAGTGGTCAATCAGAGAAATTCCTCCAGATTTCCTTTTGGGAGCCCATTTTTGGTGCAGCTGGGCTTAAGGGTCAAGCAGTGTGGCATCATGCCGTGGTTTATTGTCACCACCAAGGGGTGGCTGCTGCTGCTGGTGGCTCCAGTGGGATTAACTTTTCCTTGTTCCAGGAAGCGAAAGAATGAGTTGGAAAAGGGGCAGGATGAGCCAAAGGCACTCCGGGCAAAGAAGAAGAAGAAGAAGGAGCTGGAATGCACAGTGAAGGTACCAAACCCCTCTCTGTGCATTGGGGTGACCCTTGTGGCTGTCCCAAAAATTTCTGTGGCCATCAAATCCATGGCATGACCTTCCTTATCCTCATCTATCCTGGTGCAAAGCCCTCCATGGCAAAAGGGAAGAAGAAGAAACCATCAAAAGTCAAGGAAAAGCCCCTGCAGGAGAACATCATCAGCAGGTAAATCCTTGGATTGGGGTGGAGATGGGGTCTTCAGGGCTCTGCTCCTCCCATGCTGGGCTTTTCCATCTGGATTATCCCAGAAATGTGCATGGGAATGTCATGTCCAGCCCTGCTTTCCTCGTGCTGCTTTGGTTGTCAAAATGAGTTTTTAATAGGGAACAATAAAGTCAGGTGGTGATGGGAAGAGGGGGAATGGCCTTCAGCTGAAGGATGGAAGGTTTAGATGGGATATTGGGAAGAAGTTCTTACCTGGGAGGGGGTTGAGGCCCTGGCACAGGTTGCCCGGAGAAGTTGTGGATGCCTCATCCTTGGAAGTGTTCCAGGCCAGGTTGGATGGGGCTTGGAGCAACCTGGGATAGTGGAAGGTGTCCCTGCCCATGGAAGTAGCTTGGAACAACATGATCCCTTCCAAACCAAACCCTTCCACGGTTCTAAAAAAATGTGTGTCCCTTCTCTGTGCCCTTTCTGGCCAAGAAGCTCTCTGAAGCAGGAGGCTGCAGAAGGGAAAGACCTTGGCTCGAGCCTCTGGAATGGGATCCAAGCTGAGGACGGAGCTGCATCTGGTTTGGTATGTGGTGGTCACTGTGCTGAAGGCTTTGGGAGCACTCCCATGGTTTGTTCCCAAGGGAGATGGGAGGGTGGTTGTGTGCAAGCCCCTGGCAGGACCTTTTAAGCATCTTAAATGAAATTAAGGATTAAATTTCCTGGTTTTGGGATGGAATCTGTCACATTTTGGTATTGGCCCAAGAGCACGACCTGGCACCAGTGGGGAGCACCAGGACAGGGGTGGCTCTGTCCCTTCCGAAGCAGGAGGTTGGGATGGGGCTCATCCTGACAGCATCCCTTCCTCAGGAATTTGGTCTTCATCACTTTCCTCATTCGTACCCCATTCCCTGGAAGTGTTCGGGGGGTTGGATTGACCTTGGAGTAACCTGGTCTAGTGGAAGGTGTTCCCATGGCCTGGGGTGGAATGAGGTGATCCTCAAGGTCCTTTCCAACTCACACCATTCCATAATTCTTGGATGGTGCTGGAGAATCCACAAATCCTGACCTATTCCCACTATATTTTGCTCTTCCTACATGAACAATTCATCCTCTTGGTGTGTAAATCCAGCAGAGATGCTTTTCCTCTTCCCAATGGAGTTTCCATCCATCTTACAAACAGGATCCCAAATGTCTGCAAGCTCTCCTGGGCGGATCAAATTCAAGGAGCAGCCTTGAAACCCCAATGAGGTGCCAGTGGTCCTGGTGTTCCTGTTATTCCTGGTGCAACCATCAGGCATTTTCATGCAGGATTGACCTTGGAAGGTCGTGGCTGTTCCTGAATTTCCCAACATGATTTCTGAAGGGTTGTGAATCCAAGAGCAGGCATATTCTCAGGGAACAAAAGTTTATATGGACAAAACCAACCTGTAATTAACTCAGGGATTTTTCCCCATTAATGAGTTCACCCAGCAACTTTCAGGAAAAATCTGTGTGTGGTTTTGGCCTCCCTTGAAAGCCTTGGGAAGAGAAACTCGGGGAAGTCAGAATTTATAACATGACCTCGATGCTTGGCAAGCTCTGGATGAGGCTGGGTTGGGTTTTGGGATGCTTTGCATGGTCAGGAGCAGGAGAAGATGGTTCCAGCTTGTAAAACAAGTGTCCAAACAGTGGGATGGGATTTCTGGTGGCCTCCCTGGGACACAGTTTAGGGCTCTGTGTCCCCTCTGAGATAATTTTCTTTTAGGTCCTGTTCCCATTTTCCCTAGATTTTTTTTTTTCTCCAGGATTTCTGGTGGCCTCCGGAAATCAGATTTTAGGGCTGTGTTTGTGACCCCTCTGAGCTCATTTTCACCCAGATCCTGTCCCCATTTTCCACATTTTTTTTCCTTTGACTTACTTTCTGCTCCTTCTCATTGTATTTCCCACTCTGTGGCTTTGCCCCTCACCTCTCTTTCCCTCTTGCCATCTGCTGCAAGGGTGATTTCATCTTCCAAGGACCTGGCATTTGCTCCGTGTTTGTTTTGGAGCCTTCCCATCCCTTCTGTTCCCTGGATTGCTCTCCCAGCAGTGCTTCCAATGAGCAGGTGGCTGAGGAGGGCTGGGAGTTTTCCTATATTTCCTTCATAAAATACCTTTATAGTGCTGTTGGAAGGAAGACAAGGATTTCCTAATCCCATAAAACCTCAAAGCTTGGAAAAGCCTGGAGTTTTGGGCTCCTGGTTTCCAGCCAAGGTGGCTGAGGAAGGGGAAGTGGTGTCAGTTTGGTGCTGGGTGATGGTTTGGGGGTGATGCTCTTTTGGGGTACCTGTGCCAGGTAACCTTTCCCAGATCCTTGATGTTTTCCAGGAGGAGACCAAAGCAAACCTCCCCCAAAGGCCCTCAGCAGGGCTGAAAGGCTCTTCCAGGTAAGTTGGGTCATTTTTTTGGATGATTTTTGCCCAGGGAATTGGAATTTCGTCCTTTTTCTTCTTCCTGTGGGACTGCAAAATCCTGGTTTTCCCTCCTGGATCACTGATGCCTTCACGGAGCATCTTTGCCATGTCCTGGTGTTTTCAGTGACTTTAAAGCTTCCCAAAAACATCACAAGTGGAATTTGAGGCTGGGATTTGAGGGTGGAGAGGGAAGTTCCATCCCCATCCAGCCTCTGCAGTCAGCAGGGTGTGATTGCTCAGGTGCACATTCCTACATAAATCCCGAGGTGGGGAAGTCCTGGTGGGAACACCCAGCCTCCCAAATCCTGGGAAAGGGCTGTTCTTTCCCTCTAGATCTGGGCAGAGATAGGAAGCAGAATTCCTAAAGCTGGTTAATCCTCTCAGCCTCTTAAAAATTCCCGGTGAGAGGCCTCTAATAAAACCTTTGGAGGAAGGAGCCGATCCCAAAAGGTGGCAGGATTTTGCCTTCTGAGTCATGGATCTGCTCCCTGCTAATGGGATTGGAGGGGCTGAGCGTGTTTTGCAGGATGATTTTCCCTAAGGAGTTTAGTGGAGATTGTGTAACTTGTGTTCCAGCGTGGAAAAAGCATCCAGCTCCTGTTTTTTTGGGAACTTGTTTCCATCCTAAGCCAGCTTGAAGGCTTTCTTGGGTTGCTTTGATGTCCCACAGCCTGGTAATTAAATAACAGCCTAAATTAATTTATATAAAGGGGCCAAAAAAATCTCACTTTCTGTTGCAGAAATTTTGGGGTATTTTGGTTAAAACCAGCAATTGTGGCTCTTCTCTCTTTGGGCTCACCTGGAAATCCAGGAGAGCCATCACTGCCCTGCTTGGGAGGAGGAAATTGGCTTCCCAAATCTTTTTTGGGTAGGATCAGGGCAGCTGGCTATGCTTCTAAAGAGTTCCTGCTGAGGGATGCCAGGAGTGGGGAAAAGCAGGGAATGGATCTGATCCATGGCTTGAACTCAGCTCCAGGCTTGCCTAGGATGGACCAGAGGATTTGGCTGGGAGATGACAATGACCCAGAGGGAAAAGCCTCAGGTTTCCCTGTGGGAAAGGGACATCATCACCTCAACGTTAAACTCATGGAATGCTTAAGGTTGGAAAAAACATCCAAGGTCATCAATTCCAACCATTAACCCAGCACTGACAAGGCCACCACTAAACCATGTCCCAAAAATCACATTTCCAGGCTTTTGGAACCCTTCCAGGGATGGTGATTCCACCTGGACAGCTTCTTCCAGTGCTTGGCCACCTTTTCAGTGGACATTTTTTTCCTAATATCCCATCTAAATCTCCCCTGCGCAGTTGTAGGCTCAGCCTAGGAGACGTAAGCTTAGTTTAGGCTGTGCTGCTGGTCCCTCATTCTTTTTTTGCTTTGATTTTTATGGAACATGAACAACTCCAAGATGAGCTTCCCAACTCCCTACCTGGCTTGGAGAAGCCTTGGGAGAAATTATAGGGGCAGGTTGGTGCTTTATAATGTTTGCAAGTCCTGCAGAATTCCCCAAAATTCATCTGACCTCTCTGCTGACGAGGGAAGCATTCCTGGATTCCCCACCCATATGGATGGCAGAAATCATGGCTCTTGTCCTGCAGCTGCTTCCCTGTCCTTCCTTTCCCTTCCCATTCCCCTTTGGAACGGGAGAGCTCATCCCTATAGTCCCAGGAGTTGTGTTCCATCTGTCTCCTTCTCCACTGTGCCCATGATAATCAACCTGATCCCATCCTTTGTGCTGTTGGTGCTGCCAAACCTTCCAAACTCTTCCCCTGAGGTGTCTCTGGGAATATTTCCTTGGGACCTTCCCTATTTGTGGCCCTGCTCCTTTGAGCTTCCTCCTCCCATGAAATCCAGCTTGGGGTCAGTCCCTGCTGCTTTGGGATTTCTCCATTTGCCACAACCCCTGTGGCGCTGCTGCGGTTGGAGGGAAATGAGGGGGCAATTCCCTAATTTGGGATGTGAGAGAAGAATGCTGGTGGTGAGAATTGGCTGTGATGTTGTTGTAGGTCCCAGGATAAATCCCAGAGAGCAGGACCTGCAGTGGAAGAGCAGCTCTTGATGACCCAGCATGGAATTGGGGTAGGAAAACTGGGGGGACTGTCACCCCCTGGACCTAACCCTGCAACTCCTTCATTCACTTGGGATTTGGGATAACCTGTCTCCTTTCCCAACATCTCTTCCCTTATGTCTGCTTCCCACAGGTCCCAAAGCCAAGTGCTGGTGTTGCTGGTGGGGTTGCATCCCCCTCTGGAGATTCTTTGGAGGTGGATGTGGGGCCCACAGCTATGAGGGAGAGTGAGGAGCAGGAGCTGGATCCTCCTATCCCACAGCAGGAAGGGAGTTCCCAAGCCCCAAAAAGAAAAAGAGGGAAGAAACAAGAGGAACAGAAGAAGGAAAAGGGATTGAAGAGAAAAAGGGGGAGGAAGAAGGGTAAATTTGAGGAAAGCTCTGGGGATTTGGTGGATGGCATCGAGGAGGAGGAGGGTGATGAGGGCAGGAATTGTGCAGGGGGACAGGGAAGAGCCAAAAGAAGGAGAAGCAGCAGGGGTGATGGGAAAAAAAAACAGGAGAAGGGGAAAGCAAAGAAGCACAAGAAGGTGAAAGTGGATGGGGTGAAGAAGGCGGGAAAGAGGAAAATAAAGAAGGGAAAATTGCTGGAAGAGGAGCAAGAGGTGGAGAAGGATGAGGAGGAAGGAGGGAAAGGAGTGGGGGGTGAACTGGAGGAGAGAGAGGGGGTGGGAAAGGGAAGTGGAGATGGAAAAGGGGTAAAGGAGGAGGAAGAGGTGAGTGAGAAAGGGGAGGAAGGATTGGGAGAGACTCAGAGTGCAGGGATGGGGCAGGAGGTGAAGGAGGAGGAGGATGAAGGGAAGGGAGATGAGCCAGGGAAAGAGAAAAAGCAGAAAACTAAGAAGAAAAAGAAGAAAAAAGAGGAGGAAACAAAACAGAAGAAGAGTGAAGAGGAGGAAACCCCAGGGAAAAGCCGGAAAAGGAAATCTAAGGAAGGAGGAGAAGAAAATAAAGAGGAGGAAAAGAAGACTAAAAAGGTTAAAAAGCAGAAGGAGGAAGAAAAAGAGGCAGAAAACAAATGGAAATGGTAAAAGTCCTGTGAGCCTTTGGCAGGTCTAACACTGGAGTTGGGGTTTTAATGTTTTGTGGGGAAAAATGGTGAAAATTCAATTTTATTCCTATTTTTTTGCTATTTTCCTGTATTTTTATGAGCCTTGAACTCCCCACTCTCAGCAGGAGGAAGGGAGTGAGAATATATTATAACAGTATGTTTATTTTTTATTAACTATAATAAATATAGTAAATATACAAATATATGCTTATATATATTTGCTATATATAAATATAGTAAATATAATATTTATTTCTCCTCAAATGATTTTCCTGGTGCCCATCCCAGGAAAGGAGATGCTCATAATTACTGGAAGAAGATAATGATAATGTTATTATAGAAATTATAATGATAATATTAAAACACCTTCCAAGGCAGCAACACCTTTATCAGGGAGCTGTAAAGGTGTTTTATTTCTTCACCACTTCCTTCTGCAGCATTTTTGGGATGATCCAGGCAGGGATTTTAGAGGAAAAGATGTAGAATGTGGCTGCTGGATGCCAGATTATTTCTGGCAGTGTGGCTTTAACCACTTGGTGTCACTCTCTCCCAGAACTCCCCAAGATCTGGGACAGAGAACGAGGAATTTTGGGATGCTTTTTTTTGGAGCCTGTGGCAAACCCTGATCTAGGGGAGACTCCAAGGGTGTTATCCCAGACTGGGATACCTGGAGCTGTGAGGTGGCTCTTGAGGGGCACAAAGTGATGTGAAAAGTGGGATTTTTTTTTTTTTTTCCTAATTAACGCCTTGTTTGGAATGGCTGGATCCTGACACGGAGAACAGAGGCCGGTACGTAGGAATTTCATCCCAAAACACATCCAGAACTGCATTTCCCATGAGCCTGCAGCACCTTGGCACGTGGGAAACGCCACCCCCTGCACTTCTTGGACACGGTGGTGGCTTCTCATGGCCATGGCTCAGGTGCCACCAGCCCCCTGTCCCCATGAGGAGCAGGGGGGGATGTTTGGGGTCACTTGGGCGTCCCCCAGCCCTGCTGGCTCTGGGGGACATCAGTGCCAGGTATCACTGCTTGGCCACAGGGGCTGCCACCCCCTGGTCACCCCCTTGGCCCCTGGATGGGCTCAGGGGGCTGTGGAAGGTGAGTGTGGGGGATTCTCTGCCGGGATTTGGGATCCCATAATTTTGGGAGGAGAAACAGAGCCCTGGCACTGTCACAGAATGATCCTGGTGCTGCCTCTCTCCGATGCTTTCAGCCCAGATTCCTGGAGCTTGTTGATTTTCCTTGAATATTTTATTTCGTATGTTTTTATGGCAAAATGCACCTTTGGATGCAATGGATTTATTCCACCCCGCTTCCCGTGGGGAAGAGAAGTCACCAATACTTCCGGGGCACTGCTGGGTGACAAACAGGAGTTTTTCTTTCTTAGTGTGGAATTTTGCTATGTTTTCCCAGCAATCCTTGGCTTTTTTTTTCCCCCCAGAGATGGTGGGATTAAGGGGCCAGTGCCAGCCTGGCTGGTGCTGAGCTGTCCCCTGCTGTCACAAATGCTCTTCCTCTGCTCCGGCCTGTGTTGTTTTTCCTCTTTTAAAGTTCTGCTCTTGATTTTCAGGTTGGATGTTTTGACAATTATTTATAATTTTTGAACTGAATTTTATGGGGATTTTTTTGTTGGTGCTGTTTTTAAATCATCATTTCACAGCTAAAACTTGCAGTGACTTTAAAATCCGCTTTGCTGTGGTGGAAGGGGAGATGCCTTAACATCTTATTTGCATTAAAATCAAAGTTATAAATATTCATGAGGCACAGAGAAGCTGTGGCTACCCCATCCTTGGAATTATTCCTTGGATTGGATGGGGCTTGGAGCAACCTGGACGAGTGGAAGGTGTCCCTGTCCATGGCAGGGGGCTGGAATGAGGCCGCCTTTAGGGTCCCTTCATTCTCCCCCTGAATCCCTCCATGCTACCACACCAAACATCCCCTTCCTCAAGACACTTTTCCCTGGATTCCATTCCAGTTTTCCGTGTTTCAAAGAGCAGGGAAACTGAGGCAGCAGCAGAGAAAACAGGATTTCATCTGGACTTCATGCCAGCTGTCACTGCTTGGAGCATCTCCCCAGGATAACCTCAGGAGAAGGTCCCAGATGCCAGATCTGGGATGTTCTCATGGATTCCTGTGTCTTTGTTCCAGGTGGGAAGAGGAGAAGAAGGAAGATGGAGTAAAATGGACACAGCTGGAGCACCGAGGACCCTACTTTGTGCCCCTCTACGAGCCCCTGCCCGAGGATGTGCAGTTTTATTATGATGGTACAACTTGTGGGGGGCCTGGGGCTTGGGGTCTTGTCCTGTCCTGTTTGGAAGAGGAATATCCCATTGGAAAAACCTATACCCATGGGTTAAAGCTGGAGGATCTTACACATGGCTGGAGTTATGGGGTTATTGAGGAGCTGACCCTAATGGTCACTCTTTCTCATTAAGCTGCATTTTGGGTTTGAGCTTTAAGTCAGTTCATCCAGGTTTTCCTGAAAAGCTGGAAAAATATGATTTTCCTGACCCATGGCCCCAGTGACTGACACATCACTTGCTCTCCAAATGTTGAAGGATTTGGCTGGGCTGCTCCAAGCTCCTGATGTCCCCAGGGTCACCACACAGCAACTCAGGGTGTCACTGGCAGGACAGATCCAGAACTTTGCTGGCCTCCTCATTTTCCTGCCATTCCAGCTGGGTTTCCTGCCATTCCCTGCTCTCAGTTTCATCCCTGAACTCATTTCTGAGAGATCATGGGAAGAAGGCAAAAAGGACGTTGGGGCTTGGCCAGGGGATGCTGGAGATGGGAAGAAATCACATTCCCATGGGGTCTTGGTGATCCTTAATCCCCTCACTGGGGCTTCCTATACCTTTTTTAAGTAGGAAAAAAGCCAGTTTGGGGAAAGAGGTGTCTGGCAGCACCAGAGGGCACTGCAGGGACATAGATGGGGCTGTCAGGGATTTTTGGCTCCATGAGAGGGAGCCCTGGCAGGGTTTGGGCCTTCTCTGTGACCTCGGAGTTCTTGGGGACACCTCTGGGTGTTGTGTGGATCTGGCCTGGTGGCTTTGGACTTTGGGATCTTTGATGTTGGCATTTTTGCTAAAAAATGTCACCTTTCCTGGATGGAAAAGGTGTTTGTGGACAGGAAGGGCCCATGGGTCAGCTGGTGCATGGGGCTGCTCCAAGTCTGTCCCCCACCATTCCCTACTGTCCAGGAACCCCAAAAAACAGTTCAGCTAGGATTCAGTCATTCCTGGATCTCTGCAGGGTGCTTAATCCTTGGCTAGCTATTTCCAAGTAATTCCTACGATGAGCCAAAATGTTCCTTGGTTTTGTTTTATTCTCCAGCCAAAGAGCTCAGGAGAGGGTGGTGACTTTACCACCTCCGAGAAATTGTCTGAGATCCTTAGAAAATCTAAGTGATCCAACATCCTGCCCAGGGAATCTGTGGCTGCCCCATCTCTGGAAGTGTTCAGGCCAGGTTGGACGGGGCTTGGAGCAACCTGGTCTAGTGGGAGGTATCCCTGCCTTTTTTCCCAGGAAAACCCTTGAAGCTGAGCCTGGCCACAGAGGAAATCGCCACCTTCTATGCCAAAATGCTGGATCATGAGTACACGACCAAGGAGATCTTCCAGAACAACTTCTTCCATGACTGGAGGAAGGTACCATCCCTGGGAGTGCTCCTTGATATCCATTGAACCTATCATTCCCAGGCTGGGATTGAGGGATGGGGGTATTTGTGGCTTATTTAGAATTAAAATATTCTAAATTCTGATTTATTTCCTTGTTTGTTGTGGGTTTGAGCTGGGATTTGCTGTCTGTGCTCCCTGTGAGTTTTAGTGATGGCAGCAGGCGGTGGGTCTTCCCAAAACTACAAAACCAGTTTGGGACACGTGTCCCACTGAAGGAATGGTCCCAAAAACCCCCAAAAGCCCTTCTAGGGCATGTTTTTACTCCCAAATAACTCTGGTGCTGTTCCTGCAGCCCCTACAGTCCAGTTGCAGCCATATTTGGGGACTGTTTCCCATGTCAGAAGTTGTTCCACCCCAGAACTGGCTGTTTTTTTCCAAAGAACTGGAATGTGGGTCTCTATTCCCTTTTATGAGGACAGGCACAAGCAGCAGCTCCGTGTGGAATTAGTTTTTGCTTCCTGGCTTTACCCAGCCCCTCTCATCCCCTGCCCAGGAAATGACTTCAGAGGAGCAGGAGATAATCAAGGATCTGGACAAATGTGACTTCAGGGAGATCCACAAGTATTTTGTGGACAAAAATGAGGCCCGGAAAGCACTTCCCAAGGAGGAGAAGCAGGTGAGGACTGTTTCCTATGACATGTTTTGGGTCCAGTTTTGGGATATTCTGGCTCCTCCTTTTAATCTTTCCTGGTGTTGTGCCCTGAGCTGGGACCTCTTTAGACCAACTCTGTCTCCATGGCCATCACCCTCCTCTTCGTGAGTTCTATCAGCAGATCCTGCACATTTCTTGGGTTTGCAGGGTGCCAGTTGTCCTTGGATCCTGTTTTGGAGTCCTTCCCTGTCCAGAGGATTCTGGACCTTGCCAAGGGAACAATGGCACTCAGAGTTGTTGGTTGGAATGCTGAAGATCCCTTCCAATCCAAACCATTCTGATTTTTTTTTTTTTTATGGTGTCCTGGTTTCAGAAACTGAAGGAGGAGGCAGATAAGATCCAGGAGGAATATGGGTACTGCATCATGGATGGGCACCGGGAGAAGATTGGCAACTTCAAAACTGAACCCCCGGGGCTTTTCCGTGGCCGTGGGGAGCACCCCAAAATGGGGATGCTGAAGAAGAGGATCATGCCAGAAGATGTTGTCATCAACTGCAGCAGGTGGGTTGTCCTTGGAAGTGCTCATGGGGTTTCCTTTGGGATTGGGGGGAACTGGATGCCTCTTCTGCCCAGAGCTAGACTTTTGCCATCTCCTACAATCCCTGCTCTCCATACCCTGAGAGTGTTTTTCTCTCTGAGTTACATGAGCTGGACTGGTTTTAAACCACCCATTTGAAGACATTGATTCAAAACATTCCCCACCAGTCCAGAAAATTCTCCTGTTGGTCCCAGCATCCAAAGGATAAATGCCTGGTTATCTGAAGGGTTTGGAGCACCAGGAGCAGCTGAGGGAGCTGGGGGGACTTAGCTTGGAGAAAAGGAGGCTCGGGGGGGACCTTCTGGTTCTCAGCTCCCTGACAGGAGGATGGGGCCAGGTGGGACTTGGTCTCTTCTCTTGGATAATAAATGATAGGAGAAGAGGAAATGACCCCAAGTTGTGCCAGGAGAGGTTTAGGTTGGATATTAGGGAAAACTTCACAGAAAGGGTTGTCAAGTGCTGGAACAAGCTGCCCAGGGTAGTGGTGGAGTCACCAGCCTTGGAGGGATTTGAAAGATGTGTGGATGTGGCACTTGGGGATGTGGTTTAGTCGTGGCCTTGGCAGTGCTGGTTTGGACTCTATGATCTTGGAGAACTTTTCCAACTTGAACAATTCCACGTTGTGGAACAGTTTTGGATGTGTTTCATGTTTTCTCATGTGGTGACCATCCTTCAACTCACTGAAGGTGAGGTCATGACCTGTTTCTTTACGGTCTGAGGGCTCTAATCCTGCTCTTCCCACAGAGACTCCAAGATTCCTGAGCCCCCAGAAGGTCACAAGTGGAAGGAGGTGCGCTTTGACAACACGGTCACCTGGCTGGCCTCGTGGACAGAGAACATCCAGAACACCTTGAAGTACATCATGCTGAATCCCAGCTCCAAGCTGAAGGTTGGAATGATGCCCTTGTTCAGGGAAAAAAAAAATCCGGGCAAGCAGATGTGAAATATCAACAAAAAACCCTTTTTTTTGGCCCTTCTCTAAAAAGGGGATTAAAAAATTAAGTGGTGAGAGGGAAAGGACTGATGACTTTTAAACATCAGACCTATCCCAGGGGATGCGTTGCTCCTGGCAGAGTCATCCCAGTGCTACATTGTCCAGGGAAGGCTATTGGAAGCCAGACAGGGACTGAAAGGATCTGCAGGGGCTGAGAGGATCCACAGGGACCAGAGTTGGGTTGAGTTCATTTGTGCCAGGAAGTGGAGGGGAAGGAGGGGTGGCATCATGAGCTGTAGTGCCATGGGAGGGAATGAACACTGTGGGAAGGGAGAGGGGATTTAAGGCTATTTCCAGGGCTCAAACAAAGTGGGAATGCTGCACAACTGAGCAAGTCCTGTGTGAATCCACACTGGTGCCCAAGAAGCTGCTTTTGGCCATGGTTTGACTACTTGGTCCTTGCCATGCTCTGGCTGGTGGAGAACACCCTGTTTCGGCTGGGATCCAGATCCAGCACAGCCAGCAGAGGGCACAGAAATGCTGGATGAGCTGTTTCAGCTCTGATTTATTCACTTCATGGATTTTTCCTAAGAAAACAATGGGGTTTGAGCAGGATTTTGATGCTGGAGGTGTTTCCAGAACGAGATTTGACTGGTAAGGGGGGAATAAAGATGGGACACTGAATGGAAAATATCCTGGTCTCCCTTTCCAGGGGGAAAAGGACTGGCAGAAATATGAGGTAGCTCGACGCCTAAAGGATGTTGTCCATAAAATCCGGGCTCAGTACCGAGCTGATTGGAAATCCAGGGAGATGAAAAAGCGGCAAAGAGCAGTGGCCCTCTACTTCATTGATAAGGTACCCACAGCCCCATCCATGTGGCAATTGGGAATTCGCTTCCCTGATCCACCCCACCCTGCAGTTTTTGATGTTTGCTGGTTGGACCAGCCAGGGTGGCTCCACATAAGGAATCTGGGGGTGATTATGGAATCATGGAATGGTTTGTTTGGAAGGGACATTCAAAATCATCTCTTTCCACCCCCCTGCCATGGTCAGGGGCACCTTGCACTACACCAGGTTTCTCCAAGCCCCATCCCGTCTGGATCTGAATATTTCCAGAGATGTGGAAGGTGTTGTTCCTACTGGAAGGTGTCCCTGCCCATGGCAAGGAGGTGGAATGAGATGATTTTGAAGGTCCCTTCCAACCCAGACCACTCTGTGAAGCTCTAGATGGAGATGATTCGACCTCCTCTAGTCCACATCCACTTTGATAACCTGGGAAAGGGGAATTGAGGTGGGATGGGATGGATGGCTCCCTATTTCCTTCCAGCTGGCCCTGCGAGCTGGGAATGAGAAGGAGGAGGGGGAGACTGCGGACACGGTGGGCTGCTGCTCCCTGCGTGTGGAGCACATCCGGCTGCACCCCCAGCTGGATGGGCAGGAGCACGTGGTGGAATTCGACTTCCTTGGGAAAGACTCCATCCGTTACTACAACAAAGTGTCGGTGGAGAAGCCGGTGAGTGGGGCAGGAATGGAGGCAGCTCAGTCATCACTCAGTGTTCATCCGTTCCAAATTTGCATCCAAAAGCTCTTGCAAAGCTGCCTCCTGTGCTTTAACACCTTGTTGACCCTTTCCTGGAGAACAGGAGAAATTTTGGGATAGAGCTTTCGTGGTTATTCCACCCCATGAACCCATGAAAAGTCCCACCTCTTGCTGGAGCATCCTCAGTTGGCTGGTGGGAGTCAGGCCTTGAAATGCCCTCATTTAAATGGAATTATTTTGCTTTGCCCATGGAAAAGATTATTTTAATGGTGTCTTTGGGGAAACTGGGATGTCAGAGATGGGAAAGATGGGGGGGAAACATCCCCTGGCTCCTTGAAGTTGAGAAGGTTGGTGGGATGTGCCAACATGAGGGTGAATCAGAGTCCATCCGGATGAGGAGACAGAGATGAGGGAGATGTCTGGGAGCAATTCATTCCTTGGCCCTAACCAGGCTGTCCTTTCCCCCTCTTCAGGTGTTCAAGAACCTGCAGGTCTTCATGAAGAACAAGGACCCCACTGATGACCTCTTTGACAGGCTCACTGTGAGTTGTCACCTCAAAGCTTTTCAGACCACACTGGGGGCCCTGAGGGAGGAGAATCCAAACCAGGACACCCTTGTCCACCTTGGGTGGTCATTCCTTAGCTTGGCTTTAACTCTTGGCTCCCCTGGGGTGGGGCTGTGTTGTTTTCCAGCCTCTTTCTGCACTGGAGCATCTCTGCTTCCCTGTGTCCCTATTAAGGAGGTGGATTCCTGCTCCTTCCCTCCTCTAACTCATCCACTTGGGCTTTTTTTTTAGCCTGGGAAGGTCTGCCCACACTGGGAAATTACTGGAGGTACCAAACCTCAGGTTTTTGATGCTTTAGCAGCTCACCAAGGCCCCACAGAGGTGGGAGAGGCTCCTGGAGCAGAGGATTGCAGGTCCTGCAAAAACATTCTCCCTCATCTTCCTTAGAATGGGATATGGGATCCATAGGCAGCCCCATGTTCTCTGTGGAACAGAGATGAGATATTGGATGTGAGATGATGAATCAATAAGGTTGGAAAAGACCTCTAAGATCATCAAGTCCAAGCATTAACCCAGAACTGCCATGTTCACCACGTTCCCCAAGTGCCAAGACGTGTCCTCTTGGACACAGATGGGCAGAAATTGTTGACTTCTGGAGAGATTTTTATATGGGTTTAGGTGGAATTTATGGCAGTTTGGGGCAGGTGATGGCCTGACTCAATAAGCAGATATACAAGCTGCAGCAGTTTTTTTTTTAATGCCTAATTTGGTTGCTTAGGGAGAAGATGGTGTGAAAAACAAGAGCTTTGTTGTCCTGGCATCTGCTTGTTCTATTCCTTTTCTTTCATAGAATAATGGAATAGTTTGGGTTCAGAGGGACCCTAAAGCCTATAATGGGCAGGGACACCTTCCACCACTAGACCAGGCTGCTCCAAGCTCCATCCAATGTGGCCTTGAACACTTCCAGGGATGGGGCAGTCGCAGCTTCTCTGGGAATTCCATTCCAGGGCCTCGCCACCCTCACGGGGAAGAATTCTTTCCCAGTATCCCATCTAACCCTTTGTCAGTTTGAAGCCATTCTTTCTTTTCCTATCACTAGAATTCCTGATGTGAGTTTCCTCCTGCTTTTCCCTGTTTTCCCTCCTCCAGACAACCTTCCTGAACAAACACCTCCAGCACCTCATGGATGGTTTGACAGCCAAAGTGTTCAGGACCTACAACGCCTCCATCACCCTGCAGGAGCAGCTCAAGGCCCTCACCAACCGTGAGTTCCAGTGGTTGTGGTGTCACTTGTGGTGTCACCAGCTGCATTGTGGGACCAAAGGGCTCGGGAATGTCCATCCACTGCCTTGAGATCCCTAAAACTGCCCATGTCCCACTGGGGCAGGTGATGCTCCACACAGTAGGGCGGGTGTAACTTATGGGGGCGTGCAGCAGGTTGGGAAGTGAGAACTGGTGAACTCAGGGATACTCTGACCAACTGATAGCCAAGATGGGAGTATTTTTCCCTCTTTTCCTTGTGTTGCTGGTCAGTTGAACTATTTTTGCCTCTTTGGGTACGTGAGGGATGAGTCACAGCACCACGTTGTGATGCTCAGTTGTCCTTCCCCAGTTTCCACAACCATTATTGTTCTCCCTGGAGAAAGAATGGGAAAAGCAAACAACTTCCTATCATTCTGCTCTGTTCCCTGCCTTTCCCAACTCCTGGAATGGAGACAGAGTGATGCTTTCATTTATTTCCAGCTGAAGACAACGTTGGAGGAAAGCTCCTGTCCTACAACCGAGCCAACCGAGCTGTGGCCATCCTGTGCAATCATCAGAGGTCTACACCAAAAACCTTTGCCAAGTCCATGCAAATTCTCCAGGAGAAGGTGAGACAGACCCAACTGAGAGACCCCAGACCTAATCTTGCCTCTGAATTTAATTTTGGGCTGGGGTGATGCTTGGGGAGGTCATTGTTGGTCAAGCACACCAGGAAATGCCCTGGAAATAGTGGATTTTAATCACTTCAGACCCAGGGGTGGAGTAGGATGTGGTGAGCTCACATGCTGGAGAGAGCACACTTGACACAGAATTTGGCTGAGTTTTTATGGGTTTGGGGCTTTTTTAATCACTTGGTGTCTTCAAATCAAGCTGGGGGCCTTTAGTGATGGCACAGCTATGGCCCAGTTGGATCAAGATCAGGGAAATTCGTTTTCCTATCGATTTGCAGGAGGAGCAGCTTGAAAATACCTCAAATTACCACTTTTAATTGTCCTCACCTTTTGGTCACACCCCACTGATGGACTGGGAGTTTTCTGAGGGCTCTGGTGCTGTCACAAGTCCCTCAGTCTCAGGCAGGTGCAGAAGATGAAGAGATTTAAGAGCTCCAAGTGTTTGTGGCATCTGGGCTGGGATGATCTTTTGCAAGGTGCTAAAAAATGCTTGAGCCCAGAAAATGCTGCAGGGACAAGCTGGGAAGTAGGGCTGGTAAGAAACTGAGGATTGGTGTGGGAAGGGAAAGAGGGAGGCAGCTGAAAACCTCCAGGGAGGCTGGAAGGGTTGTCTGACTTTATTTCCACCTCCACAGATTGATGCCAAGAAGAAACAAGTGGAGGAAGCCCAGGAAGAAGTGAAAAAAGCTGAGGAAGAGTTTGAAAACACAAAAGATGCCAAAGCAGAAGCGTGAGTGACTTTTCCTTGGAATCCTCTCTTGCAGAGGGGTCTGTGTGTGGAGGGCCCATGGATGGGGATGGGGTGGCCCAACACCCCATCAAAACAGAAATACCCATTTCTGGGGTTTGGGATTGGGTCCTTCTTGTCCCATGAGAGTTTGGAAGGTGGTTAAGATCTTGTGGATGGTTCCCTTCAGGGACACCTTCCACTAGTCCAGGTTGCTCCAAGCCCTCTCCAACCTGGCCTTGAGCAGCACTTCAGGGATGGGGCAGCCACAGCTTCTCTGGGCAATTCATTCCAAGGTTTTGAGGGTAATGGTCTGTGGATGTGGATTTTGTGCTTGCCCATCTTTGGTGGTGGTCATTACTTTTTTTTATTGCTTTTTAATATTAAAAAAAAAAAATCATACCAGGCCCAAATCCTTGGGAAATGGGTTAGTGCTGAATGACGTCTTTGACTCTGCCATTCCAGAGTATTTCTGGGCTTTAGGACATTCTGTGTTGTTCCTCTTCTGCCCTCAGCAAGGTGGAGAAGAAGAAGAAGCTGTTGAAGAGGCTGGAAGAGCAGCTGGCCAGGCTGAACGTCCAGGCCACGGATAAGGAGGAGAACAAGCAGATAGCTCTGGGCACCTCCAAGCTGAATTACCTGGATCCCAGGATTAGTGTAGCTTGGTAAGTCTTGGGTGTGAAATCATGGAATGGTTTGGGTTGGAAAGGACCTTAAAATTCATACTGTTCCATGGGCAGGGACACCTTCCACTATCCCAGGTTGCTCCAAGCCCCATCCAGGCTGGCCTTGGACACTTCCAGGGATGGAGTGCAGAGGACACTGCTGGGTAACTGGTCCCCACTGGTGTCTTGTGGTCTGCACAGGTGCAAGAAATTTGGGATTCCCATCGAGAAGATCTACAACAAGACCCAGAGGGAGAAGTTTGCCTGGGCCATCGACATGGCCGGCGAGGACTTTGAATTCTGAGCTGGTGCCTTCCACGTTAAATCCTAAATCCTGCTCATTTGGTTCTGTTGGGAAGCTTTTTTTTTTTTTTATTTTGCTGTTGCAATTGTTGCAGGGTTGGGGG
>VZRZ01008717.1:1203189-1222752 GCA_013398175.1 Climacteris rufus | reverse complement strand
TTTTTTTTTTTTTTGTATGGAAAAGCAAACACCTTGTTTTCCAGTTGAAACATGTACTGCAGATTGTGACCCTCACCCTGACCTTGCAGCGACTTTGGGAACTCTTAATTCCTCTTCAGAATTGCCAAGTGCCTGGGATTTTTTTCCTTTGTTCCTCTGGAGTCTTGGAAGAAGATTAAATAAGAGCCTTAATTGCGCTGATCAACAAGATCAGGTCTAATCCTGTCTCCTTGGTGTGGTGGAGCTGTGCTGCCCTTTCCAGACTGAGGGGGATGGATGGGGAAACACGAGGTGATGACAGCAGGAAAGCAGGGAACTGCAATATAAAACCTGGGCTTGGGTTAGGGATGCACTGGGAACAAAGGAAAAACCTCAGGGTTTTACATTTCAGGGGGCTTTGTGCCCTTTCACCTCCAGGAGAGGAGAAAGTTGTGCGGTTGCAAGGACAGTGCAGTTGTAGTTGCAGTTGGAAAAAAATATTTTGGCAGGAGGGAATGTGTGCCATGGGAGAGGAAGATTTTTGGATTAAAAAGCAGTTTCACATTGCAGGAGGTTAAAATTCACCTTGTCATGAGCAAAGTGTATTTTAAGCACCCCCATGTGGTTAAATCTTGGTGTGGGAGAGGACATCTCACTTGGGGCCATGTTTATTCCCTTATTTCCTTCATTTGGCTCTGGCTCAGCTCCTGTATCCAGACCAGAAACTGAACTGTGCAGCCACAGGTTTAGGAAATGGGAAATTTCCTAGGAAATAAGCAATAAGAAAGAAAGGAAAATGCTGGGCCAGGCTCTGTGGGATGTGTGCTGGGGAGTGGGACCAATCTTCCTGGAGCTGCTCCTGTGTTGGGATGACACCTTTGGCATCATCCCTCCCCATCCAGGTGGGCATGGAGCAGGCAGGGATCAACAGCGTAAACTGGTTGTATTTGCTGCTTAATTGGCTGCTTTCCACACCCCACAAAAAAGGTAATACCAGCACATTCCTGGCAGCATTCCCACATCCCAGTGAATCCCAGGTGTGAGCAAAGCCTTCTGGCACCTCAGGGCTGATGTTCAGGGCTCTGTATTCCAAAGCTCCTGGTGCTTCACATGTGTTCATTCCCACTTGTTCTCGTGTTGAAACTGTTGCTGTTTTGGTTGGAATTTGAGGACTTGGAATACATTTCATTAAAACTGGGAGTGATTTTTCTGTGTATCCATGACTGGAGGCTTTTTGCAACTCATCCCAGATGTGGCTCTGGGTGTCCCATCCTTGGAAGGGTTCAAGGCCAAGTTGGATGGGGCTTGGAGCAACCTGGGAGAGTGAAAGGTGTCCCTGCCCAGGGCAGGGGATTGGAACTGGATGAACTTAAAGGTTCTTTTCAATCCAAACCATTCTGTGATCCTATAAAAAAGGGAGTAATTTCAGCAAGGCTGGGTTGTTGTTATCCTAAATAGGGTGAGAATGGGCAGGACTATCTTTTTCTGGAGACCTCCAGGTGTTTCTGGCAGGATTCCACAGACCTTTCCTGGCCTAATGTCCAGTCTGATGGGGGTTTTGCCACTGCTCAGGACCCTGTGGAACAGGATTGTTCTCCCATCCCAGAGAGGAGGAGCCTTCTCCCAGCCTAATAATTTGGGGTTATTTGGTGGCTCCAAGCAATACGGGTGTGCTCAGATAAACCTTTCTCACTTTGGCCCTTCCAGTCATGGTTTCAACTCCATTTTTCTAATGTTTTTCTGAAGTCTCCATCCCTGGAAATGCTCAAAAAACCTGTGGAAATAGCACTTGAGCACATGGTTTGGTGGTGCTGGGTTGGTGGCTGTACTTGATGGTCTTAAAGGTCTTTTCCAACTTTCTGTGATGTTGTAGGCAGAGAAAAACCTGTGTTTGATGCCTTTTGGTAACCCAAAATCAAGATAATTACAACATTTAGTGAAATGCAAAGTCAAAAGTTGAGCGTTTTTCCGTTGTGGTGACTTCCTTTTTTTATTTAAAAAAAAAATGCAAAAAGAGAAGGTGTGGTTTGTGACAAAACCAGAAGTGACACAGGAGACCTCTCCCAAATCTACCAGAAAGAAAATTGTCTGCTCAGGCTGGTATCGCATGAGCTTAGGGCTGTTCCAGTTACATAATGATGCTTTTAAAAACAACACCGAAAAAACCCCCGAACAAACAAAAAAAAAGCCCCAAAAAACCATCTGGGAGTTGGGAAGTTTGCCTGCAGCCTGGGGGTGTCCTACACTGATGGCACTGGACAGTGGTGAGAGAGGGGATCTTGGAGAAGATAAATTTAGGGATGGGAGGAGATAGTGAGACGTTCTTTTCTTGCTTTGGCATCTGCTGCCCCTGCCAAGACTCTTCCCAGAAATCCTGGCTTGGGAGGGTCTGGGGAGTCCAACATTCTCCTCCAAGGAGGATCAATTTTGGCTGGGTTGCTCAGGGTTTTATGTAACTTGATTTCAGTGTTTCCACACAGGGAAATTCCTCTGCCATGTCTCAGGGTCACTGTTTTGGAAATGAATCACTGCCCAGGCAAAGCTTTTCTTTCCTTATATCTGGTTGGAATTTCCCTTGGTGCTGCTTGTCCTTTCTCTGGGTAGAGCCAGAGCCAGACTGTCCTTGGATATCAGCTCCATAATTGTCCCGTTAAAGGCAGCAACTCCATCCCCCCCTCAGCCTGTTCTCTTCCATGGGGTCGTTTAGCCCCAAATCTGTGACTTTGAACTTAAAGGATCATGGAATGGTTTCAAGATCATCTCATTCCAACCCCCCTGCCATGGGCAGTGACAACTTCCACTATCCCAGGTCGCTCCAAGCCCCATCCAACCTGGCCTTGGACACTTCCAGGAATGGGGCAGCCACAGCTTCTCTGGGCAACCTGTGCCAGGGCCTCCCCACCCTCACAGGGAAGAATTTCTTCCCAAAATCCCATCTAACCCTGCTCTCTGGCAGTGGGAAGCCATTCCCCCTTGTTCTCTCTCTGTAGGCCCTTGTCCCAAGTCCCTCTGCAGCTCTCTTGGAGCCCCTTTAGGCACTGGAAGGGGCTCTGAGGTCTCTCTGGGGCCTTCCCTTCTCCAGGCTGGACATTCCCAGCTCTCCCAGCCTGGCTCCAGAGCAGAGGGGCTCCAGCCCTTGGAGCATCTCCGTGGCCTCCTCTGAACTCGCTCCAGCAGCTCCACATCCTTCTGATCCCAGAGCTGGACACAGTTCTCCTGTGCCTCCAGTACAGGGATGGCTGGGGGTGTACAACCAATGCCTCATCCCACAGAAGTTATTTGAGCAACTGGATGCTCCAATAGGACCCATCCCTGCTCATTTCATCTAGAGATTTGGGAACATAAATCCCTTGGGCAGAGCTGTGCGCATCAGAAACCTCCCCATGTCGTGCTGTCTCCTGGGCATGAGTCAGAATCTTGCTCCGTGTCCAACAGATTATTGATCCTTGTGGGTTAAAAAAATGCCTCCTGTTTTCCACAGCCACTTTCCATAGGTTCAGGTTGGCAGGGCTGCTCCCCTCCCCTGCCCATCAGGTAGATCTATATCATGGAGTAATTTAGGCTGGAAAAACCCTTTTAAGTTCATCAAGTTCAGCTGTTAATTGCTGTGTTCACCACTCGATTGCGTCCCCAAGTGCCACATTTCCATGTCTTTTTAAATCCCTCCAGGAATGGTGACTCAACTTGGGGAAGGGAATTCATCAACTCTGCCTGGCTGCTCTTTCATTTGCTTAATGACACAGCCTTCATGCTTGGAGAGATGGAATTCTGCCTGATTTATCTTAATTGGTGCAGAGAGGGAAGAGGGGGTGATGGAGCAGTTGCTGTTCCACTGCTGCTTCTCCCCTGCATCTGCTCCCTGGAATGATGGGATAAAGGAAAAACAAATCAGCTGCAGCCTCTCTGACTCTTAAAAAGTGGGAAACCCCTGTGGGGATTTGAGGAAGAGAAAGGTGAAGGGTGTCCAGAGGGTTTTTTCCTCCCTGCCCTTCTCCCTGGGAGGTCTGACGTTGCTAAAATGGGGGAAAAAAAGGGAAATACAGAACAGAAACTTTCAAGAGAATGTTTTGTCGGCCTGAAAGGGGAAGGACATTTGAGGCTGTGGCTGGTTCAGACGCTGTCTCTGAACTCAGTGAATGGAAGCATTTTCTTTTCCAACCTTTTAGTGGGAGACAAGAGGATGGCTGTGGTTTGGGATAAATAAAACATGTGCTGATGGAGCTCCCTGGATTTCCAGAGCTGAACTCTGTCCCTTCACACTCAGCCAGGCTCAGATGGATGGAAAATAAGCCCAAATTGGAGAGCCATTATCCCGTGCCACATGTTTGGAAGTGCTGATGCCAAGGAACGTGGCTGCAAGGAAAGCAAATTATTAACCTGGGAGAAATTGGATCCCTGAGATAAACTGAAGAACTCTCTAATGAGGGGCAGAGGAAAGGCTTCCCAGGAAGGATAAAACTCCAGGTTTGTGCCCTGTGAAGGAGAGCTGACACTGGCTGTGGGCTGGGGAAGGAGGATGGCTGCACATCCTGGGTATTCCACTGGGAATGAGTGGATAACACCAGCCTGGCTTTTCCTCTAGCTTTAATTAGGCCTAGGAGTGCTGTTTTTGGCCAGTGATCACCTCTGTTGTTCAAAACAAAATAAAGAATCAGGACAAGCTCAGCTGAGTTGTCCCAAGCTCTGAGATTGGCTTCTCCAGACCTTAATCCCGAGCCACTGCAAGCTGGGGCAGGACAAATCCCAATAAATTACTTAGTTAATATTCTTAATCCGAGTCTGGATTAAACTGCAATTATGATTGATTGGCTTGGCTCAGAACTAAGCCTTGGGATAAAGGCTCTCCCAGCTGCTGGGAGGCTCCTAAATTCCTTCTTCTGGTGTGAGCCTGAAGAGAGAGAGAGCATGGAATCATGGAATGGTTTGGATCAGAAAGGACCTTCAGGATCATGGAATTCCACCCTCCTACCATGGGCAGGGACACTTTCCACTATCCCAGGTTGCTCCAAGCCCCATTCCGTTTGAACACTGAGAGGGATGTGGCAGCCACAGCTTGTCTGGGAAACCTGTGCCAGGGCTTCACCACCCTCCCAGGGAAGAATTCCCAATATCCCATCTAACCCTGCCCTCTGGCAGTGGGAAGTCATTTCCCCCATCCTAGTGATCTATGAGTGTAAGAAGTCACTCTCCCAAGATGATGTGAGGTCTCTCCAGACTGTAGTAACTTCCAGAGGTTCCCTGGGAGTGCCCTGTGCTGCAGGAGGGGTGATGAGGCAGACAGCTGATGCCTTCCCAAAAAATGCTGTGTTTCCAGGCTGGTGGGTGGCACTGAGGCTGCCCCTCCCCTTGCAAACAGGGCAGATGATTTCCCTCGGAGGATGAGAGAACAAGGAAGTCTCCAGTCCCTTCCCAGGGTCACTTGGAGTTGAATGAGCTCATTCTGTGTAATCTCTTCCATCTCTTTCTCAAGCTTTTGTTGGGATCTTCAACTCCTGAAGGCTGGATTTGCCAAAGGGGAGATGAGAATGTGGGGTGGCAGTTAACTCAGCCAGCTTTAATTAGGGCTCCTGCTTCATTCTTCCTCGTCCCCCAGGCAGAAACAGATCCTGACTTCCCATAGTTTATTCCTGTTGCAGGAAGCAGCACTTCAGTTGGAGGGAACACCTGGAGGGGTTAAATCCCCACTTCCACCCCTCTCCTATGCATCCTTGGATCCAATACTGGATTTCTGACAAAAACAGGCACGGGATGAACTCAAATGTCTTCGAAATCAAATTCTGCGGTGGCTGGCGCTAAGATGTGAAGGTGGTGAGGGGAGATAAACTGGACCCAGAAGGTCTGGCTGCTCTTCCTACCCCAGGAAATTGGCCCATTCCCATTTTTTTTTTTTTGTTTGGCTTCTCTTCCTTCTCCTGTGGGACCCTCTATTGCATGGCTACAGCCATAATTTCATTCCACTTTTCCTACAGGAAGCCTTGGCAGGCTTTGGAGTGTGGCCCTTTAAGCAAAAACGTGGCTGGACTGAGTCTGCACAACCCCTGATTCCCTTTTGTGATGAAAAAAATATATTTCTTTGTTTTATTTGTTTGATTTTCCTTTACATTCTCACATTTGACAGAGCTCCTACAAGGGGCTGTGCTGGGTCATCCTCACAGGGCCTTCCTGTGTGTGGGGAAAAATAAAATGCCACCACAAAAATGACAAAGGCAGGAGATAAAATTCCAGAAATAGAACAGAGAATTGTTCAGTCCAGGTTTTCCTCTTTGAGAGTCCAAGACAAGGTTGGTTGTTATTCCTTTAATTTGATCTTTTCTGTGGATACTCCTCTGCCCTGCTCAGGTGAGACTCACCTGGAGCACTGTCCGGGAATCAGAAAGATGTGGAGCTGCTGGAGTGAGTCCAGAGGAGGCCAAGGAGATGCTCCAGGGGCTGGAGCCAGGGTGGGAGAGCTGGGAATATCCAACCTGGAGAAGAGAAGGCTCCAGGGAGACCTTAGAGCCCCTTCCAGTGCCTAAAGGGGCTCTGAGAGAGCTGGAAAGGGACTTTGGACAAGGGCCTGGAGTGCCAGGACAAGAGGGAATGGCTTTAAACTGGAATAAGGTAAGATTAGATGGGATATTGGGAATAAATTCTTGGCTGTGAGGGTGGTGAGGCCCTGGCACAGGTTTCCAAGAGAAGCTGTGGCTGCCTCATCCCCGGAAGCGTTCAAGGTTGGACAGGGTTTGGAGCAACCTGGGGTAGTGGAAGGTGTCCCTGCCCATGGCAAGGCGTTGGACTGAGAAGATTTTTAAGGTCTCTTCCAACCCAAACCATTCCATGATTCCACTAATGGGCCACCAGCTTTGCAGTGAGTTTGTAAAACCTCTGGCTTGAGGCTCGTTGGATTTGCTCTGCCTGAGCTTCTCTTGACCTGCCTGAGGCTTTTTGTTTTTCTTTTTAATCTTGGCTGAGTGGGAAGAGCAATTTTCCTAATTGACCAAGTGGTTCTGGCTAATTAGCTCTGCTTTTGTTTAGCTTTGTATGGAGCAGCTGCAGATTTGTATAAATAGCAGCAACAAGCCACAATTCAGGGCAGAATGAAGGATTTATGCCTCTGATCCAAGGACACAGGGTAGGAAAATTCTGGGTTGGAGGTCTTGAGGAAGGGAAATGTGGGATGTGATGGAGAGAAGGGCAGGTATGGGGTGATTGGATGGGGCAAGGCCCTGGCACAGGTTGCCCAGAGAAGCTGTGGGTGCCCCATCCCTGGAAGTGTTCAAGGCCAGGTTGGATGAGTGACCTGGTCTAGTGGAAGGTTCTCTGTAGGGAAACAAGATGGTCTTTAGGGTCTTTTCCAACCCAAACCGTTCCATGATTCACCTTAATGCCACCAGAATGAAACCCCCAGGGGTGGGGAGAATGAGCATAACACGAAGAAAAGGGGTAAAAATCACTTTGTGCGTGTAATAATCTTATTAATACTGTTCTGCATAGGATTGATCTTTATTTTCATGAACTAGTCAGGACTTGGATGATCCTTGTGCATCATTTCCACCTCAGGATATTCTATGAAATCACATGAGACAAATCCACATGGCCACAGTGGGAACCAGCCCTTCCCAAGGCTCCAGGATTGACCCCAACTGGGCAATCAAAACTGATCCTCACAGAGTGGTTTCTCCTTGCTGGACCCAGCACATCCCCTTTTCTCCAGGACCAATCCACAGCATGGAAATCCAGGAATCCCCATCCTGTGGTGTTTGGGAAGTCAGTGGACAGGGATATATTAAGAGCTGGTCTGAGGGTTGGTTTTCCTTCTCCTCCGTGGTGTCACAACTGCCAAAATCTTGACCTGCAGACTTAAGTGCCCTTGCAAGGTTCTTATCCCATCCTGATTCCCCAGAATCATGGAATGGTTTGGCTTGGAAGGGACCTGAAAAATCATCTCCCTCCATCCTCCATGGGCAGGGACACCTTCCACTATCCCAGGCTGCTCCAAGCCCTGTCCAGCCTGGCCTGGAAGATTTCTGGGGATGGGACATCCATAACTTCTCTGGGCAACCTGTGCCAGGACCTCACCATTCTTGCAGAGAAGAATTTCTTCCCAGTATCCCATCTAAACATTCCCTCTGCATCCACTATTAAAAAACCCCAATTCCAAGATGTTTATTATTTATTCTCTTTTTATGAAGAGCTGACTCACAGCAGGGCTGGGGTTTGGGAACAGGTTGTTCATGGAATCACCCAGGGAGAAAAACAAATGGAATTGAGTAGGAGGAAGATCCAGTCCTGATCAGCACAGCCTCAGCTCTCAGTGTGTCTCAGCCAGATGGAAATTTTGGAAGGTTTATGGAAAAAAAAGTCTAGAAAAATAATGAATTTACAACTCCAATGGTATTTTTCCAGTGTTCTGGAAGACTCTGATCTGGACAAGGTCTGGGATTTTGGATGTGGGATTTTCCTACTTGGTCAGGTCAAAGCCATACTAAGGAACAGGTTAACAATTAAAAATTGTGGACAGCTGTGGGATAGCCCTTGGAATTTTGAGTTGACATCACTGTTGGATCCCTGCATTAACACCCCCAATTACAGGTGGAATCCTTTATTTGACTTAATCCAGATCCAACGCGGATTTGGGCAATACAGGAGTCCCAGAGACACCATAAAATCAAGTAATACCCATAGCCAGGGATTTGGGATAGCCCTGGGGCACCATTTCCCTGCCCTGCTTGGAAAAGAGGAAGCCAAAGGGCAGGTTCTCAGGATTTCAACACCTTGGTGTATCCCAGCCCTGGGCTACCAGTGCTTGGTTCCTGATCCTGAGTGTCTCTTCCCCATGGGAATAGACATGGGGAGCACCTGGGCACCTTCAGAGCACTCAGGAATGGGGAATGTGTGGGAAATTTGCAGGAGCAGCCACAGGGACAGAGTCCTCCAGTGATTTGACATGCAAAGGGTTTGAGCCTGTGTGGGATTAGCTCCAAGCTCCTCTTGGTTTCCCTGGGAACCTGTGAGGGTCTAAGGGGAGGACAAATCTGTGTCAGGGGGCTGGTGGTGACAAGTCACCTTCATGTCCTGATTTTGAGGAGGTTACAACCAGGAAGGATGCAAAGAATGAGGATCAGCACAGGGAAATCCCTGTGGAGAAGGAAAAATTATTATTCAGCCACTGTCATTGGATTGAAGAAGGGAAGAGCTGGAGCTCCCACTCACCCAGGAGCTGCTCAACACACAGAGTTCCTTTTCTCCCTGGCCATGTGTCCTTCCAAGTGTTTTCTTCCCTGCCAAAAAACAAGCAGTGCCATGTCTGGCCTCTTCCTGCCTCAAAACCCCACAAAAAATGAAGGATGGGGTACAAGATTCTGCAATTGCTTCATGGGGTTTTATTTAGGGCTGGAATATCCCTGGAGCTGGGAACCAATCCCATCCTGCAGCCCCTGGTGCACCAGGACGGGGTGGGAAATGGCAAAACACAGATTGGGATAGATGGAATGTTCTGGGAACCTTCTGAGATGCCACCTGAGAAGGTGTGAGGCAGGGACCACAGGGAAGCTAAGCAGGTAAAAACTTCAGGATAAATAAAGGGAAGAGGTCCCATGAGGCCAATCCATGATGTTTCTGTCCTTCCTCATCACTGTGGTTCCATGTGTGGATACTTGTCCTGAGGCCATTTTTGAGAAGAACCCAGTATAAGTCTCCCAGAAAATGAGCAGATCCCTCTTCCTTGACTTCCAGTCTCTCTTCTACATCCAGGAGGCCTCAACATTCCAGAGGGCAGGCAAACAAAGCCACGTTTGAGTGGCTCCAACGCAGGTGTGTAGTGCAGTGTTCCAGAGCCAAGAGTAAAACCCAGGGTCCAGTTCTCTTCCTGAAGGATGTGATTCACGCACCTGCAAGGGCCTGGTCTCCAAGGATGAACCTAAGCTAGGCAAATAAACAGTTGCTAGGAACATCCCTGGTCTGGAACATCATCCACAACATTTAATTAAGTTGGTTTAATTGTTGGCACGTTCCCTGGCAATGTTCTAGGATGGATCAACCACCCTTACTCCATGGGATATTGGGAATAAAACAGAGGAGATGGCACGAAGGAAGGACTATTCACATATCCGCCTCTTGGTCTCCATGCTGGACGTAGCCTATAGATACTGGGACACCATTTTTTCCAGCTCTCTGTCCTGTCCCAGCCAAGCCTTCCATGCTCCAGTCATGCTGCTTCCATGTGTTGGCTGCGCAGGGTGACACCACCATCCTGAGGCTCCTGAGGAAATGCCAGCCATGGCAGTGCCACAGCTCACATGTGCATCACACATATCTGAGGCCGGGATGGTGACTTCCCAAAAATCTGGCTCAGTGGGCCACTGGCAACCCCCAGAATGGGAATTGACCCATTGTGCACCTTTGTCCCTCAACCCACTCCAGCCAGCGGAGCTGTGGTGGACCACTTCCCATGGCCTTGGAGATCCTGCTGTTGGTGAGGAGCAGATTTGAATCCCTGGACTTGGTGACTCCACTCTGGCTCCATGTCAGACAGGAGATGTTTGTGCCATCAGTCCTTGGAATTGAGGGGATAAACCTTGTTAATCAGGGAATGGTTTGGGTTAAAAGGCACCCTAAGGATCATCTTGTTTCAATTCCCTGCCATGAGCAGGGACACATTCCACTAGACCAGGTTGCTCCAGGCCCCATCCAGCCTGGCCTGGAACAATTCCAGGGACAGAGAGTCTGCAACTTCTGTGTACAAGATCCCAAATCGTACTAAAGAGTAACACAATTATTTTTCCTTTTTTTTTTTTTTTCTCAAAAAAACATTTTAAACTGGTTAAAACAAGAGCACAGAGCTTTTCCACGGTGGTCCTGCTGTTGCAGGATGCTGAGCCTTGATTTCCCAGATGATTTCCAGACTCCCCCAAAGAGTCATCCCTGATGCCATGATGAATCACGTTGGCCAATCCTTATGCTCTGGAACAGGTCCTGCTCTTGGGTCACTGCCTTGTGACACTTGGGAGCACTGACACACCTCCTCTGGCATTCCCAGGGTGTGCAGTCCCCGAGCCTGGCACGGTTTCATCTCTTGGGCAAGAGATGTGGTTTATCCTCTCCACACCCAGGTGTAGATCCATCGGAGAAGAATGGCTAGTGCTCCTGGGGTTATCAGGGATGACTTCCCCATCCTGTTGATCCAGTTTTACTTCAGCAGCGCCAGTGGTTTCAGAAACCTTCAAAATATCTGTAAATCAACCAAAAAAGTGCACTGCAATCATCCCCCTGCCATTTGTTTCTTTGGAAAGGAAGATGCGATGGGTTTTGGTGTCTCTTGGAATTTCCTCTGGCCGTGCCTTTGCTGTGATCAGTGACTGATCCCACTGGATGCTCTAAATGTCTGGATGAGCATCTCCTCTGCTTCAGGGAATTTTGCTCATCTGACTTGGGTCACGTTGGCTCCCCATGTTTAACCCTCACCTTGTCCATCTAATCTTTCTTCCAGATGTTTCCAGAGCCTCTGCCTCTTCTCCTTCTGCTTCTCCATCTCCTAAATCGCAGGCTGTGTGGTTGCAGTGGGTCTTTGCTCTCTGTCCTGCAGGATGCAGAAGGAAGGGATAAGCAGGCACCTGATTTCCCAAGCAGATTCCATCCAAGGGGCTCCTCCTGCTTCATCCTCTCTGCTCTTTGGTGGCGTGGTGATTCATGGAGATGTCTGCTGATATCCAGCACTAGACATCCTGATAACTCTTTCCTTGGAAGCATGAGTGGGACAGGCAGTTGAATGGGAGCTCTAAAAGGGATAAAGTTATCAGCTCCAGCTCCACCCAAAGTGTCATTGTGCAGAGAAATCACAAAGGCTGAGAACATTTTTGTCTCACTGGTATTAAGCAGGGCTTGAATTGGATGCTCCATGTAAAAGAGGGATAAAGATACTTTTAACCCTTTCTGGAAGTGTTCAAGTTGCCAGGTTGGCTGGGGCTTGGAGCCACCTGGAAGGTGTCCCTGGTCATGGTAGGGAGTTGGAATGAGATGGCCTTTAAGGTCCCTTCCAATCCAAATCATTCCATGATTTTATGATTTGAAATTTTGTAGGTAACCAGCAG
The DNA here is from genome assembly GCA_013398175.1 of Climacteris rufus. Classification (NCBI taxonomy): domain Eukaryota; kingdom Metazoa; phylum Chordata; class Aves; order Passeriformes; family Climacteridae; genus Climacteris; species Climacteris rufus. The sequence continues at coordinate 1,210,705 of VZRZ01008717.1, read as the reverse complement.
GTTTTCTACATTTTCTTTTTATATTGTCCCCATGAATATCCAGCTTGGTTTACTGTGACTGTAGAAACTGGGAGTTCTCCAGGTCTAACCCTGGAAAGGCACTTGTCAATAATCCACACAGATGAATCCATTAATTTATGCCACTTGTTCCCCTTTTTCCTTGGGAAAAGGAAACTCTTCAGCCAGAGATGCAATGATCAGAACAAAACCCCCACCCAGACATCAGCAGCACTGCTGGCCTGACCAGAGATAAATTAAGGTATTAATCGCAATAAATGGTGTGAATTCCCAGAGTGCTTTCACTGCTCCCTGGACTCACCAGCCCAGCCTGAAGGCAATGCTGAGGTGAGAAAAAAAACCCACATGCATTCCTGGCCTCTCATCTAATCCATGATCCCTGCCCACTCTTTCCAAATTGTTGTCTTCATCATCACTCACTCCAAAGGCAGGGAAGATTTATATCCTGTCCCCAGGTGAGGGTGTTTTTCCTGGGCTGCGGAGACGACCGGGAGAAGATGAAGTTCTCCCTCCTTGTGGTGCTGGCTTTGGTCCTGTTGGCAGCTCAAGGTGAGATGACACAATTTGCTATTAAATAATGTGTTTTAAAGGCAGGAATGCCTCGTATCCAGGGGAAAAAATCATGGAAGAGGACGCCTCAGCTCTTGCAATGGTGCAGCTGAAGGACATGGTGCTCCTCTTTGGGGTTTTTTTATCTGTAATCTCAGTCTGGGTGTGTGAAAAGTTAATTTTCCATTGGGAAGTTTTCCTGTCCTACTGGATTTTTATGAGAACAAGGCAGGGAAAAGGAGGCGTTTGGCACTGTTATGCCTTTGAGACTTTCCAGGGAATTTTTCTGTTGGGGTGGTGCAAGGCTGTAGTTAATTCTAAATTTTGATGGAGACAGCACAAGGCTCTGTGTTCCTTTTGTGGTCCACGAGGGCAGGGCCACACCTCCGAGATCTGGCCTTGTGCAGCTGTTTCTACCCATCTCAGAAACCCTACAACCCTGCAGACTTCAGAGATTTTGGGACAAAGTCAGGGAATTAGGAAGAAGCTGGGATGGGGCCTGAATGGGTTAAGCAGCTGGGATATTTGGCTGTGGGTATTTGCATAGTAATTGTGTTGTAGATTGTGCATTTTATTTCACAGAGAAATGGTGAATTAAATCAGAGCCCTTTTAAGGAATATGATCCTATATCCTCTCTAGACCAGACAGTGAATCAATCATGGAGAACAAACCTTATCCTCATTTTGGAAAGAGGGATAGGCTTTGCCAGCGCTTGGAATTGAGCCACATGTCTGGTGCAGAAAAATAATTCCTTGGAACAGTTATTTCTGTCCCATTGTGGCCTAAGAATACCTTTCTCCTATTTAGCTTTGTTCATTCACCAGAACAGTGATCCTGACAGATTTCCAAGTGTTAACAAGGCCCGGGAGACAGGGAGATTGTCCTCAGTGCCAAAATGAAGCCTGGCCTAATCCATGTTGGATAATCTGGGCAGTGAAAATTAAGCATTCACTGCATGTGTCTTAGGGCTGAATTCTCACACCCAAGAGTTAAAAAACCTTTTCTTCATCATCTTTTTTCTTTAACTCAGGTACTGGATTTATGTTTGGGGACATTGATGTCCCACCCTGGAACAAAGGTGTGGGAGCCTGACTTCAGGCTGTGGAGGTCCCAATTAACCCTCTTCATCTGCCAATGCTTTCTCCCTAATTAAGATGCAGTTTAATAGTCCCCAGCAAGTAGAAAAGGTGACCCCAGGCCTTGGGGCATCCTTGGAAACTCCTCCAGGAGTCCCTGCCCTTCTCTGCTTCAAGCATCACATCCAACCTGGCACCCTTGGCCTATCAAATTGAAAGAGGGGAAATTTAGGTTGGATATATGGAAAAAATTCTTCCCTGTGAGGGTGGTGAGGTCCTGGCACAGGTTTTCCAGAGAAGCTGTGGCTGTCCCATCCCTGGAAGTGTTCAAGGCCAGGCTGGATGTGGCATTGGAAGAGTGGGCCGGGTCTTTGAGCTCCATGGCTTTTATCAGACCTGCACCTCCTTTATTTGAGACTCAGCGAAAAGAAGGGGAAAATTTTTGCTGCCAGGACTGGTGGGATTTCACAGGATTGTGAAGGTTTGAAAAGACCTCTGAGATCATCAAATCCAACCTGTGACTGCTCACCACCAGAGCTCTGAGTGCCGTGTCCAGTCGTTCCTTGAACACCTCCAAGGATGGGGACTCCACCACCTCCCTGGGCAGCCCATTCCAGTGCCTGACCACCCTTTCCATTAAGAAATTCCTCCTCACGTCCAACCTGAACCTCCCCTGGCACAACTTGAGGCTGTTTCCTCTTATCCTGTCCCTTGTTCCCTGGGAGCAGAGCCCGATCCCACCTGGCTGCACCCTCCTGTCAGGGAGTTGTGGAGAGCCAGCAGGTCCCCCCTGAGTCTCCTTTTCTCCAGGCTGAGCCCCCACAGCTCCCTCAGCCACTCCTGGTGCTCCAGACCCTTCCCCACCTCTGTTCCCTTCTCTGGACATGCTCCAGCCCCTCAAAGTCTTGTCAGGAGGGGCCCAGAACTGGACACAGCACTTGAGGTGTGGCCTCACCAGTGCCCAGCACACAGGGGCAATCCCTGCCCTGGTCCTGCTGGCCACACTATTGCTGCTACAGGCCAGGATGATTCCATCTCCCTCTTCCATGTTTTGTGTGTTCTCCTGCAGCAAATGCCCTGTACTGCTACACCTGCAACTGGGAACAAAGCAACTGGAGCTGCCTGAAGGCCGAGAAGTGCTCGGACAAGGATACGTACTGTGTCACCAATGTAGCCTCTGTAGGAATCGGTAGGTGCTGGGTCTCTATCCCCTGATGGAGATTCAGGAATGGGATGGGAGGTTTGGGCTGGATTTGTTATGGTTGCCTGTGCTGAGGGATGGGCTGAGGAGTTGTTGGGATGCATATGTGGGAGCTGGAACCCTTCCTAGCCCACCCAGGCAGAGCTGAAGGTTTAGAATTCTGCTCCCCATCACACACTGAGATTTTCCTCTTTAGCTGCTTATTTATTCCTGCATGGAAAGTCAGGGGACACTGAGAGAAGAGAAAGGATCCTTCAGAGGAAGAATAAATAAATTTGAACCTTAATTCCTTATTCCCTGGGAGCAGAGCCTGACCCCAACCTGGCTTCACTCTCAGGGAGTTGTAGAAAGTGAGAAGGTCCCCCCTGAGCCTCCTTTTCTCCAGGCTGAGCCCCCCCAGCTCCCTCAGCCTCTCCTGGTGCTCCAGAGCCTTCCCAACCTCCATTCCCTTCCCTGGACATGCTCCAGCCCCTCAATGTCTTTCTTGCAGTGAGGGGCCAAAACCTGAACCCAGGATTTGAGGTGTGGCCTTAGCGGTGCCACAGGAGGGGAACAATCACTGACCATGTCCTCCTGGTCACCCTGTGGAGGGAAACAGAATTTCTCCTTCAGGCAGAGTTGCCTGGAAATGTGATTTAAATCCAAGAATGAATGTTGTCATTGTACACCTAAAAAGTCTTGATGTGAGGATCCATGCTGGGAAGTGCCAGATTCCCAGCGTGGATATGGAATGCCTTGTGTAGGAGGTCACCAACAGTTACTGGGCTGTAGTGGGACCAGGATGGGTCTCATGCTGATCTTTTGGGCTGTTGGTGGACAGTGGGACTTATCAACCTAAATCCATCCTGCACGAGAAGGACTCAACAAATCCCACTGCTAATCCTGCTCTCTCCCTTCTCTGGCCCAGGCTTTTTGTCTCTGTGGAAGAGGATCACCAAGAAGTGCTCTGAGACCTGCCCAAACCACAACTTCCGCCTGGGCCTGGCCTCCTACACCTCCTACTGCTGCCAAAGCTTCCTGTGCAACCTGAGTGCATGCCCAGGGCCCAGGCTGGCTCGGAAGTGAGGTGCCAGGGAGGCCCATTCCTTCTCCTTCTTCACCTGCTCAGTGGTGCTGGGACAAAGGAGCTCCTGGGGGCCTGAAGAGCGTGGCCGGATTCCCCCAGGAGGGTGTGCACATCAAACATGTGAAACAGAAAACGTATTGTGGTCATCATCCTGTCCTGTCCCTCCCAACCTTCTCATTTTCTTCTCACACCTGAGCTCTGTGGCTCCAGCAGCTCCATGGAGAAGGGGCCGCGCTCTGTCCTACAGCCTGGGGGTGGGAGATGCTCCTTCTGGACTTCCTGCATCTCCAGAGGTGTTTCTCCTCCCATTTTATCTTACTTTGGGCTCTGTTGGAGCCACAGAGTGGCAGCTTCTGGGCAAAAATAACAACTCATCTGCACAGGCTGCACATCTGTGGACATCTGCTTGTCTCTGTCCCCACCTCCACTTCCAGCATCCTTGGGCATCCCTTCCTTCACCTTTCTTTTCTGTTGCTGGAGCCACATGACCTCACCCAGGGCCAGCAGCGCCCTGGATTCACAATTCCTACCACCTGGAGTTGTGTCTTCCAGCAATCCATTCATTTACCTTTCCCTCCAACGTCCCCCAAAGCAACCACAGGGGAATCATGGAATATCTTGAGTTGGAAGGGATCCATAAGGATCATCCAAGTCCAACTCCTGGCCCTGCACAGGACACCCCAAGGATCCCACCATGTGCCTGAGAGCTTTTTCCAAGGACTTCTGGAACTCTGTCAGGCTTGGTGCCCTTCCCGGGGGAGCCTGTTCCAGTGCCCCAAAACCTTCTGGATGAAGAACCTTTTCCTAAAATCCAGCCTAACCTTCCCCGACACAATTCCAGTTGTTCCCTCAGGTCCTGGGCACCAGGGAGAAGAAATCTGTGCGTCCTCCTTCACTTCCCCTCATGAGAAGAATTTGCAGCATTTGGGTCGAGCTGCTGAGGAACGTTTGAGAGGTTTATAAGGAGAACAGAGATTCCAGAGAGGCCAAATAATTCATGGAGATGTTTCCAGAGGCTGCAGACAAATGAGGGTAAAAAGAAGCTGGAAAAATGAACAATGACAAAAGTGCAGATATTTTTCACTGCCAGAGGTGCTCAGGGTGCCTCTCCCTTTCTCCCAAGCAGCACTTTTTGGAGGAATTTTGCTCTGGGAAAACCATGGGAATGCTTTAACTCTCAGCTTGGGCTCCCAAATCTGCAAAACATTCCTCAGCCAAGGGATGACGCTGTGTCTTGTGCTTCCAGCCCAAGCCTGGTAAACAACGGGGGACAAAAGGGGCTTTGAGCTGTGCTGAGCAGGGCTGCCTTGGGCTGCAGCCCAGGGCTGCTCAGGATGAAGGATTTCTTCCCTAGTGCTGCAGAACAGGGAATTTTCAGGGATGTGTCTCTCTTTTATTGATTGACTCCTGTTTTCCTTCACCCCCTTCTTGTCACAGTTACTGTGTGAAGAAACCTGGGTGATTCCTTTTCCTTTTATTTACACCACGGTCTCTTTCCAGCCCTCTTCAGGAATTTTTATTTCCCACCCTGAAGCAATCCAAGCCCTCTCCCTTTCCTCAACCCTGACCTCTTAATTTACTCATCACACAATACTTTCTCATAAAAAGAACAAAAAACAAACAAACAAAAAGGGGATTTGTGTGTTTTTTCTCCTGCATGCCAGAATTCTTCAGCTCTCTGAAAGCACCAAGGAATCCCAGTTGGACAGACTCTAATAATTAATATTTCATTGGGTTGGATTTATTCGTCCTGCAGTAGTGGAGACAGAAGCTCCCCCAGCCTGCAGGAAAACACAGTCAAGTTTTTTTTTTTTTTGCTGCTCTAAAGCAAAACTGACTGGGTTTTCTTCCGTGATTTGCTGTGCTTTTGCTGCAGAAAAGCTTTCTTGTATCCATGGATAATAGAAAGCGAAATAAATCATCCTGGGCATGGCTAAAGAGCAAAGGGTTATTTTTTTACAACTCTATGTAATGATAGGACGAGGGAATGGTTTTAAACTAAAAGAGAGGGGGTTTAGATGCGATATTAAGAAGAAAATCTGTATTCTGAAGGTGGTGAGGCCCTGGAATGGATTTCCTGGAGAAGCAGTGACTGCCCCATCCCTGGAAGTGTCCAAGGCCAGGTTGGATGGGACTTGGAGCGATCTAATTTAGTGGAAAGTGTCCCTATTCATGGCAGGGGGTGGAATGAGATGATCTTTGAGATGGTCTCTAAGATTCCTTCCAGTCCAAACCATTCCATGATTCTGTAATTCCCACTGCAGCTCAAGGATATGGAAATCCCTCCTCTCATAATGCAAAGCAGCCCTGGTGGCAATTACTCCTCTGCAAGACATCTGAGATGGTAGGGAGGAAGGAGAGGAGGGTGTGATCCCCAACCACTAATTTTGACCAGGAATTAGGGCCAGTTGGGACCATGGGGAGTCATTAACACACGGATGAGGCTGCCCAAAAAATTACCCCGAGCTGTGTTGTGCAAGGCAACCTTCACCCCTTGGGTTGGGAAGGTGTTTGGAGTAATCTAAAGAAAAAGGGCTTGGAAAAAACCTTTTTCTCCTCACTCCAGACTGCACTGAGCTTCTCTGACCCCTTCCAAAGGTGTGATGGGGATGGGGGGAGAGAGGAAAAGATGCTCCAGAGGCTCATCCCAGCATTATTGTAGGAATTTGGGGAGGGACAACCAGAGGGACATGGAGACAGAGGGGAGAGTGAGATACTGTCCTCCAAGGCATGGAAAAAGGTCCTTGGAGGAAGAATTCCCTGAGCATAGCACTGAAAGAGGCAGCACAAAGCAAACACAGAATCCTTTCAGCGGCTGGAGCCGACAGGATCACGTGGCATTGGGATGAAGCAACAATTCCAAATGGAATAATAAATGCCTGGTTGTGAATAATAACCAGCAGTTAAACACCTCAGGGACGTGTTGGATGGAGTTGTGACGTGGTTCCTTCGGGTCCAGGACAGTCATCACCCTTCACCTTTGCTGTCAGAGCCACCAGCAGCCAAATTCCGTGGATTAATTTATCCCTGTGCCAAGCCGTGTGTGGGCAAAGCTGGAGGAGTGCTGGGAGGGAGGGGGGAAGTGGGAAGGAGCCATCAAGCCTTGAAAAAGAGGGAGAAGAATTTCCCAGGCAGGCATTTATGGAAAAGGGGACACCAGATGAAGGCACGTGACCAGCGGCCACCCCATTGTCCCCCTGCCACCCACGCCATGAGATGAGGGTTGTGCCAGGCAGGAAAACCCCAAACCACCTTGCTGAGGCACAATAACCCCAAATGTGTTTCATAATCCTTTGTAGGGCTCAGGGAAGGGGGTGAGGTCCTCGTTTGGTTTGTGGGATGACCAACACCACTGGGACCTGCAGGGACACAAAAACCAGGGAGGATGGAGAGGGAAGCTCCCAGCTCCCAGCAGGTACCAGGGATGGACAGACACCTCTCTGGGCTCATTTCTGCTGGGGACTTGGGTGGAAAAGCTGCAGGAAAATCAGCTCTGGGGCAAATTCCAGCTTTTTGGGGGAACTGGTGCTGTTTGGGGTCAAGATGGTATGATTCAAAAGAGGGTTTTTTTTTAAATTTTAATTCTTCTTTCCTTTTTTTTTTTT
>VZRZ01008717.1:1172649-1198566 GCA_013398175.1 Climacteris rufus | reverse complement strand
AAAAAAAAAAAACCAAACAACACAGCTTTGAAATTTTGGCCAACCCAGTTGGGAAAATGCCCATCTGCTGTCCCAGTGAAGGCCACGATTGTGTTCTCAGATAGGCCTGTTTGTTTCTGTGCCCTGATGGCCACACCCTTGGGGCTGGGATGGTTTCAGCCAGGATTTTTCCATGCTCCGGAGCTCCTCCGCCAGCGTGGGCTCTCCCTGGGGACAGCCCTGCTGGCTGTGGCTGGGGAGGTTTCAGCAGGGTCATTACATGAGGTGTGACAAGTTTCTGGACGTAACAAGGACCAGCCCAAGCTCGTATTCTCACCACCCAGCTGGGCTTTTGATGCCGTGCCTGGCTGGGGCAGCAGGAGCGGGGCAGGAGGGAAACCGGAGCATCCGGATCTTCCCACATGTGGGCTGAGTTTTTCCACTCTCGTTGGGTTTTCTTCCTGTCAGCTGGGATCTTCTTGTGAAAAACAGACCCAGTGAAGCTAAAACAAAGCAAGAGTGCAATGGATTAAATTAAATGGATGGATTAAATCTGACAAAGGGTGGATTTAGATGGGATATTGGGAAGGAATTCTTCCCTTTGAAGGTGGGGAGGCCCTGGCACAGGTTTCCCAGAAAAGCTGTGACTGTGTGGCTGACCCATCCCTGAAAGTCTCCAAGGACAGGTTGGACGGGGCTTGGAGCAACCTGGGGTAGTGGAAGGTGTTCCTGCCCATGGCAGGGGGCTGGAATTCAAGGATTTTTAAGGTCCCTTCCAATCCAAACAATTCTGTGATTCCATGAAGAGCAGACAGATTGTCTATGGAGCTCATCCCACATTTTCCACAGATACAAAAACTTACTTATCTCATTTTCTCCTCAGCTTTCAGCTAACCTTGGAAACTGCAGCCCTCGGCTCCAGTGCAGAGGATCACTTCCATGCCTGGAACACCCATCATGGAAGAGATGAGTCAAGAACCCAAACCACATTAAAATGAGTAGATGTGGAAAATTTTGTTTTCTATGGGAGATAACCCAAAATGTAGTAGACTGAAGTTGCCTTGGAGGCCCTGCAGACACCTGGGGATGCCACCACAAATGCCACCACAGCTGTGTCACACCAGCCTGGCAGGTTCAAGTGACACAACCCTGGATCTTAAAGTTGAATTTTAAAATACTCACAAAAATAAACACAGAATGCCCACAGTGATCACAAAGGTGTTGTGAAGATAAATATGGCAGCTACTTTTCTTCCTTAAAACCTGGCCCAGATCTTCTGTGGCAAAGATTTTGCTTGTCTTTTCGTAAATATTTGTCCTGGCATGGTTGACATTCCTATCACAGGCCAAGATTTCCAAAGAGAGATCAGAGCTTGTCAGAGCCTGTGGGATCATGTGGTGCAGGGCATGGTCCCATTTTAGCTCCTGCACGCTGACTGCTCATATTATGAAACAGGATTGGGAGGCCTGGACCTTGGACAAGAGGAAATTCCCACTTTCAGTGGAAAAACAATGGCAGATGTGGGAATTGACAAGGAGTGGGGTTACTTTTCCCCAAATATGTTTGCAGCCAGTGGCATCCTCCTTGGGAAGGAACAATTTTTGGGATATCCAAGAGGATATTGTTTTTTTTTTCCCCTCTCTTTTCTTATTTTCTTCCTCCTCCCAACCACCCTCTTCACTTCCCATTTCCCCTCAGAGCCTGCAGGTCTCCAACACCCCCATCCCTGGCTGCAGAGGTGCCACCCCAGAACAACAGACCTTGTCCATGGATCCAAGAAGGGTGATTCACATCCATAACTCCCAACCTCCACAAACAGGGTGGTTACATCCAAGTGGCTTCCAAGGAGCAGCCCCATGCCAGGGCACCGTCCAGGGTGATGCTGGTTGGGGTGTGCCCAAGCCACGGTGGTGGCCCGATGGCTTGGGTGGTGTTGGGGCTGGGCTGATGCCCTGTTTGGTCAGCAGGTCTGGATCTGGCCCTTCCATCAGGATTTTGGTGGGGATATGAATCATGGAGGTTGACTCTGTGCTGATGGGACTGAAATATCCCTTAGGTTCTTGGGAGATTCAGGAATGGGACAAAATGGCTTTTGGTTCCCTGCTGGCTGCAGCACCAACAGACTCACGTTCCTCAGCTCCTGAGATTGATAGGAAGGTTCCTGGCGACCATCACAGCTGAGCTGGAAGTCATGGAATCATGGAATGGTTTGGAAGGGATCTTAAATACCATCTTGTTCCCACCCCAGCCATGGACAGGGATGTCTCCCACTACCTCATGGAGCTCCAAGCTTCATCCAGCCTGGCCTTGAAGCCAACCTGGATCACCTGGTATTCCAGCCAGATGTGGTGGATTTGGGCTTCTCCTGTCACTCCCAGCTGGAGGTTTGGTAGCCTCTGTCATGTACCATGGGAATGACCTGAGGAGCTCTGTCCTGTGGTTTGGAGCCTGCCAGAACAGCTGTGCCAGATGTGCTCTGGGAAAGGGAGGAACAAGGCAGGCTGCCTGCAACAGACCTCAGGAGGAAAAGGCAAAGTGTCACACTCAGGTCTTCCTTTTTTCCAGGTGTTTTTGGCTCCCAGGATTTCCCCCTTCTGCTCCTCCACCAAACCCTGTTGCCACTGCAGGTCCAGATGAAGCAACCCAGCCTTCCCTGACCCTCCAAGGAAGGAGGAGAGGACAGGACCAGATCAGCCTAGTGTTGTCTGGAGTCAGGCTGGACCTCTTGCCCCATCTGTGTGACTCAGGGACATGGGGAGCACTGTCCATGTCTTCCACCTTCCCACCTTATCCGTGGCCTCTCCTTTCCCTCTTGAGGCTGCACTTCACAACCCTGAGCTGAAACAGAATCTCCTCTCTGCACCATTGAGGGAGAGCTGAGACTGGAGCCACCCTCCAGAAAGGAAAAAGGGGAGAAATCTGGCATCTAAACATCCCTGGATCTCTCAGTTTGCACCACCTCGTCCCTCCATCCCTGGTTAAAACCGCGCTTTGTCTGACTCAGGTTACACAAAAAGTCCTGGCCTTGCACAAGGCATTCCCAAGGTCTGGCACAAACACTCTCTGTGGCTGCCAAGCCCCCAGTGGGTGAAGGTTTCTTTTTCCTAAACCTCCCAGGCTCTGTTAACTGTTTAATTCCCCTTGTGACACCCACTGGGTGACACCCACCCGGCCCAGTTTCTGCAGCGAGGTTCACCCTGCTGCCCTCCCCTCCCCTCCCTTTTTTTATATCCCTGGGAAATTATTTTAACACCTCCCTGCTGTGTTCTCCTGACACCATCTGCACTCCCACTCCCTCAGTTGTCTTTGCCCTGGATTTTCTTCCAGCTCTCTTCATCTCTTGGAAAAAACTGGGCTGGTTTCTGCTTCCAAAGGCATCACCCCCCCAATACCCTGATGCTGGTTGGAGCCCAGAGCCTTTGCAGTGGCCCTGGGCGTGACTGCAATGCCAACAGGACCCAAGAATAGCGTGGGTTTGGGACCTGGCCAGAGCCCAGGCTGGCTCCCAAAGCTTTGGCAGTCCCCTACAGGGACACAGGGATAGGGGCCAGGTGATGCCCCTGATGCTTTCCCCATCCAGGTCACACAGGAGCCCCCACAATTTGATTCCAGTGGTTGGATTTGGGGAGTTCTGCAGCTTCCCAGCCCCTTGAAGGGCTGTTTTTAGTACCTAAACAGGGTCTGCACATAATAAAATGTATATTTTCCACACAGGAGGAACTTCCCTGCCATCTCATCTTATTCCTTACTCTCACTTTGCCTGTCTTTAATTATTCCCCCCCCCCAAGCTTTGTGTGTTTGCCTTGAATTATTTTGCTTTGCACCAATATTTCTTCACTCCCTCCTTCTCTATTTCTCCTTCTGTGTAAAATATTAATCTTGTTTATTATTATTATTATTATTAACCTCCCCTCTCTCTAATCTATTTAAAAGCTTTCTCACATTCCCACTTCCCACAGCCCATTTCTCACTTGACATTTTTTCTATTCAGCTGCACTTTGCTTTAACAGCCTCATTTATTTACTGCTCATTTATTTGTTTTAATTTCAAAGCCTTTCTTCGTGCTTGTTGTGGGCTGTGTTCAAGCCTTGTTCCCCCTTCCCGCTGAGGAGCTGCATTTTTCTGCTCGATTGGCTCCGAGATGAGCTGGATTTAGGGTGATAATTCATTTTCATTTTGGGATTTCTGATGGTATGGAAGGCAAGGAAGTTTCATTTTCCATTTTTTCCAGCTGCCTGAGACAATCCTGGTGTTATACATTAAACAAACATGTGGATTAATACCTGTTTTTCCCCCTCCCTGCTCCAGCAGATTGTGTTTCCCGCCTGATATTTTTCATGCCTGTATTTATCAGAAGTCTTGCTCAGAGGGAACATTTTTTTTTCCTTCAGATTATTTCTGAAATACTGTTTCTGCATTATCTGCCACGTGGGTCTTTCACATTCTTGCTGAAAGGAGAAATAGTTAAAAGTTCTTGCTCAAGGTCATACCAGAGAACAGAGTGGAAAACTTGGAAAACCCCTCCATCCTCTCTGCCCTCTGGACAGAGACAGAAATCATTGAGGGCTGAAGCTGCTGCAGAAAATGAGGAAATGGGCAAAAGAAGAACAATCGGAAGCAAAAAACTCATCACAGGGGTAGAGAATGGGTCCAGCTTCCCAGGATTTTGCAGACAGGTGATCAGAGGAAGAGACTATGAAAAGACTTCTCATGTTCCCCAGGGAAGTGATCATGGCCCCAAGGCTGCCAGAGTTCCAGGAGTGCTTGGAAAAAGCCCTCAGTGAGGTTTTTTGGGGTGTCCTCTGCAGGGCCAGGAGTTGGACTCGTTGACTCTTGTGGACTCCTCCCAACTCAGGGTATTCCACGATTCTATGATTAATTTGGAGAAAACAAAGAGCAACTGGATGTTTTTTATTCTGTTTTTACACCATTTGGGTCCTTACAAACCTTGACTTTGAGCTCCCCTTGGTCACTTCTCTCTCTAAAGGCAGAGGGTCCTGCCAAGACATCTTTTTCCCAGAATTTCTTTGATTTCTCAGTCATTCTCACTCCAGTTTGTTGTTTAACTTATAACTCCTGCAGGTATTTCCACGCACTTTGTGCCTCTCCTGCATCCTGAGTCATTTAGCAAGAGGTGATGAAGTGTTGTGGGAGCAGAAGGAGGGAGCCCAGAAAGACTGGGAAGGTCATGAGGGACTGGAAAAACCTGACAGAGTCCAGAGTTGGTCTACAGGGAGCAACAAACATTGTCACCTAGAAACCCTGCATGCTTCTGGAGCACAGAGGAGCTAAACAGGGACCCCATCCCTGCCTGGACCGTGGGAGCCTCTGAGTGACATCTCCAGGAACAAACAGTGGCATGAAGGGTGGAACAAGAGGCTCTTTCAGGTCCCTTTCAGCCCAAACCTTTCTATGATTTTATGGTTGCAGAAATTCTGCTGTTTTCTGCTTGAAGCACTACTTACAGGCGAGATAATTCTGAATGACTCTGGATAATCCAGCAGAAATCTTTCCTGGCCTCCTCTCCCACTTGCCACAGAGATGAAACTCCCATTCCACGGCAGAGAGAAAGGATGGAGGCTGCCAGCAAGCAAGGAGCCACCCCAGACAGGCACAGCTGCCTCTGCTTCCCTCCAGGTTTCATGGCTCAGCCCAAGAAGGGACTGCCATGTTTGGATCAGATAAATTGCCCCCCAAATTAGCAGTGCAGACACTGTCAGCAGGAACAGGCCTCGGAAAAAAAGATTGGATGAGAAGGAGAGGTAAAAAACATGACTATCTGCAGCCTCATAATAGGTTCCTACGCACAAACATGCCCAGCCCTGATCACATCTTGGGTGCTGTCACTGCCCAAACCTCAAATTACAGCAATCAAAGGAAGCCAGAGACGAGGCAGTGCCAGTATAAAACCTTGCCAGGGCGCATCTCCCCACACTGCTCAGGCTCCCAGGGCACAAGGACCAACCATGAAGGCTTTTCTGGTTGCCCTGCTGGCTGCGGTCCTGTGTGCCGAGCAAGGTAAGGAGCTCCCAAGTCTGGCAGAGCCAGGTGGAGACGGTGGCAAGGAAATACAAGGAGATAAAAGGGTGTTAACACAAGGACAAGAAGGTTTGGCAGCTTTTATTGCAGCTGGTGAGGTCTTTGTAGAGTTTTTTCGGCGTTCAGCCACAACGAGAAGTATTTTGCGTGGTTGAGTCTTTGCTTCTGGGTGGGTTCTCCCTAAGCCAGAGGAGATGAATTATGGTTTCTCACACCCTCAAACAGCCACCTCCAGCCACTCACAGCTGAAGACACGACCTGAAAAATGCTGACAGGAATCAAGCTGGGCTCAGGGTTTTGCCTTTGGTTTGATTTCTGATCCTGAATGAAACTCGAGGAGCTGTTGATGAAAGTGTGGGATTGGCACTGCACCTTCTGCCAGCCTTTCACTTTATTCCCCACAATTCCAATTAAGAAACGAGGCTGCTGGCAGATATTTGAAAGCCTAAGAGCTCTTCGCTCCTAAGATGGAAGAGCTGTAAGTGCCCGGGAATGTGTTTGGAATGGGATGCACATTGCTCTGTGCTTGTCCCCTTTCAAGAGCAGGTGCACCCGTACCTGGATAATTGTGGGGAAATACCCAGCTGTGAAATATTGGCTCTGGGCAGGGATTTGCAAGCCCGAGGAGCTCTGCAAGCCCTTTTGCACCGTTAAGGTTATTTCTGGCTGCATTTGCAAAACTCCAGCTAATGGAGGGTGGAGGGCAGACGAGAAGAAAAGGCTTTATGGCAGCTCTAATGGCTCAAGCTGTTATTGTTTCCTGGCTGGAAGGGATTTTCCTTGCATCACTTAAGGAACACAAGTGCTTTCAGCTGCTTTCGGGCACGTGCTGAGGACTCGGCTCCATCTGCAGAAGGAAGTGGTTTGTGAAATTTGGCAGAAAAGCGCATCAGGGAGAGCTCCAGGGTCTGTAAAATGCAATAATTCTTGCCAGGTCTGGGGTTTGTTTTGCCTGCAAAAGGACATGAGCCCCCAGCTCGGGTTGGGGAACCTCCAGAGGAGAGGTGAGAGGCTGAAAATTCCCAAGTGATGGAGAAATAGTGAGAGCTGAATAGTCAGTAAAGGAGAACTTAAATCCAGTTTGCAACAAGGCTGATTTTACCTCCTGCTCTGGAGAACACCCGAGCCTGCAACACCTGGCACTAGGAAAGAGCAGAGAATCATCAAAGGATAAAATGGTTTGGGTTGGAAGGGATCTTAAAGATCATCCAGTTCCATCCTCTGCCATGGGCAGGGGACACCTTCCACTATCCCAGGTTGTTCCCAGCTCCATCCAGCTTGCCTTGAAGCACCTGGGCAGGTTTCAGAGCAAGTCAGTTCTATGCTGAGACACCCAGAGCTCCCTAAATCACAGAGGGGAGGTCTTTTCTTCTCCTATTTGTGAAAATAAGGGACTAAAAGGGCTTTCAATTCTCTTTTAAAACTGCTTCTGGAATTGTCTGACCAAGTGTCACGGGCAGACTCAGATGTGAGTTTGAATCAACAACAAACTTCGGAGAGTCACTGGGAGGGGCTTCCTTGCTAAAAACAAATCTAAATTCCACTGGAAGGAGCTGTTCTGTTCAAAAAGAGCCTTCCTGGGCAGAGAAATCCAAGAGGAACTGAACCAGGGAAATCTCAGCCTAATGAAAAACCCTCCCTGGTTTATAATTTGTTCACTTTCAACCAAGAGCTCTTCACTGCTGGTGACAATGGAATAGGATTTCCTGAGAGCAGCTCAAGTGCCTTTGTCACCCCCTGCCCTGAAATGAGCAGCATTTCTTGGACTTCTGGACAGGAGGGAAAGAGATTCCTCCAATTGTGCATCCATCTGCAGGGAATGAGAAGGCACATCTGTGTTCTAATGGCCAGCCTGGGAGTTTGACTCAATTTACTTCAGTTGTGCCAAATAATATCCCACTTTTTTCTGGCCCTGTGATAGACCTGGCTCAGCACTGAGTCAAAAATATCACCTTGTAACACCTTGTTCCTGGTGCTGATAGGAATAATCCATATATTGTCCACAGCTTCTTCCAGGGAACTCCCTTTATTGTGGTGCCTCAGCAATTTGTCTCCCAGGGGTGTCATTAGGCATCAATTAATTCATGTCTGGGCAGTGTTTAGCAGCTGTAGAGTGAAAATATTTAAAACTGAGCTCTCACCTAAAAACAGGGCCAGTTTTTCCTCTCCTTGCCAGGATTGTGCTGAGCAGGTCCTGAGCCTGGCTTTTGGAGTTTGGCTTTCAACGAGGCCAACCTGGACCCTGGGGAGAAGAAAAAAATCACCTGAAAATGCTGCTTAGGCTGAAAAACGTATATTTAATAACCCAAAATCTCAAATAGAGAAAGAAAACTTGGTTTATTCTCTATATTTGCCTTCTCAGCTCCATTAATCAAAACCTTATTTCACTTGTGGGGAAAAATTGTTCACAACAGACTTTTCACCTTGTATTTTCCAAAGCTTTTGACACTTCTTTTTCCCAGGAGGGAATTGCTGGGAACCACTAATCTGTATCATGTGTGCTTTTCCCAGCTTCCTCCCTCTTTTGCTACACGTGTGAAAACGAGCATTCCAACTGGAACTGCCTGAAAACCTACAAGTGTGAGGACAATGAGAAATACTGCACGACCACGTACAGCTCTGCTGGCATTGGTGAGTCCCAGAAACTGGATTTTTTTTTTTCCTCCAGAGGCATTGCTGGGCAATTTTCCTTAGGGAATTGATTGGTTTTTTTGGAAAGAAGTGATGATTTTGAGGTTTAAGGGTCTCAGTGTGATGAGTGTGAATTCCTTGGTGGTGCTTTGTCATCACAGAATGGTTTGAATTAGAAGGGACTTTGAGGATCGTCTTGTTCCAGGGACAACTCCCTTGCTCCAAGCCCTGTCCAACCTGGCTTTGGACACTTCCAGGGATGGGGCAGCCACATTTTCTATGGAAAAGCTGTGCCAGGGCCTCACCACCTTGTGGAAGGGCTGGAACACACAGATTTCAGGGCCAGCCTCTGTTGTTTGATCTGTCTGAGCTGCTTTGGGATGGAGGATGAAAAGGGGCTGGATGTCAGTAACAAGGTTTTAAAAGCTGGGAATGCACTGGAATTGCTGTCCTACAGGAATCACAGAATCATTTAGGTTGGAAAAGACCTCCAAGACCTTGAGTCCCATCTTTGACCGGCCACCACCTGGTCAACCAGACCAGAGATTTAGGCCAGTGTGGATTTCCATCAAGGACTTTCCAGTTTCACTCATTTGATCCAGGGGCTGTAGATTCTCACCCAGCCCTCATCAAACCCCCTGAGAGCTCTAACTGCTGTGCTGAAAATTAAGCAACTTGCAAATCCGCCTCCTCTGGTCAGGTCATCTCTTCCAGAAGGATCCTAAATCCCAAGCTCTCCTTTCTTATCCCTTCTCCACCCAGGCAAGGACATGGGGCACCGCATCACCAAGAAATGCTCTGCAGACTGTCCTGAGACGAACGTGAACTTCGGGGTGGCCGCTTTTTCCACCAAATGCTGCAGCACCTCCCTGTGCAACTTCAGCGGCGCCAACAGCATCCGGATCAGCTACGCCGTGATGCTGCTGGGAATCGTGGGAAGCCTGATCTGTGTCCTCAGGGCAGGATTATGATCCGGGCTGGCACAGGAGGCCACCACCCAAGAACCCACAAGGTATTCCCCAACTGAGAAAGCTCAGCCAAGTGTTTCCAACAGCAACCCTGTTTTATTCCAAGATGTTGCTTCAGATCCCATCCGCAACATGACATGGCACCGTAGCTCCTCTTTTTCCCCCTGTTGTTTTATACTAATTTTTCCCTGGGAAAGCTCTTTTGATAGCATGTGTGTGATAATTGTCAGACAAAATAAAGATTTGTGTTATTCTTGAGTGTGTTTGTTCTATCCACATGAGGACCAGCCTGAGAAATCAGCTCTGCCAGCCAGGTCTGTTGTCTGAATCTCTGCTTCCCATTGAATTCCTCTTTTTAGCACTTTTGAGTCTTCTCCTGGCTGCCTTTCCCACCTTTCTTGCAGCCAGCTGCTCCAGACACTCCACAAAGCCAGATGTTCTGCCTGATCCTTCAGAGATAAGGAATGGTGTCAGCCTGGAAAGGTCAGAGATGTTTGTGTTGTTCCCATTGCAAACAGCAGTGGGAATTGTTTCGTAGATGCTGAGACGGGACCAGGGGTTTTGCAGGAATTGGTTGTGCTGGAAAGTTCTCCTGGGATCTCTGCAAGGTGGGTGGTTCCAGCTTTTAAAACAGGTAAAGGTCCCATCCCAAAATGCTGGAGATGTCCAAGGTAAGGAAAGCACTGCTGGACTTTGTCCTCATGGAAATGAGACCCCCGTGCCTGCGTGGAGAAGCTGCTGCTGAGTGATTGCTCCTGATTTCCATGGGAAAATGGGCAGGAAGAGCCTGGGAAAGATGATGGTGTTTGAACTGGTGGGGAGGTCTCTGCTCCTTCCCTTTCCAGTGTTTGTCCTGCATTTCTAGGCTTGGGAATGGAGAAGAGATGGGATGGAGATCCCCTGCACCCCTTGGGATGGGAGGACCTCTGCAACTCTTGGTCTTGAGATTCCCTTCTGTTCTTGGAGGAGGAGAACTGTGACTAAAATGGGCAAATAAATAATCTTGGAGCTGGAGAGTGCAGAATTCCCAGCTTAGAGGTGCAGCACCAGATTTTGGGAGGGTCTTTATAGAGGCACCTGGAAAAAAACCCTCACGTTTGCAGCTCAGTTGTATTTGAGGGGAATTCTGTGCTGGTTTTGAGGGGAATTCTGTGCTGGTTTTGAGGGAAATTCTGTGCTGGTTTTGAGGGGAATGCTGTGCTGGATTTAAGAGGAAACTTGTGCTGGATTTGAGGGGAAACCTACTCCACCATCCCTGCAAATTCCACGTGTTTCTGTGCAACGGGGAGAAACCACAGTGCTGGGCGAAGGTTGTAAAGATGGGATTAGGTTTAGTCATCCCATAAAGATTCAATTTCTGGTCAGGAAGGGTGTTCTGGCATTTATTCCAATGGGAAAACTAAAGAGGAAGTGTTGTAGCATTTCTCTGGGGAATGTGTCCCCAGACACCTGGGGCTTTGCACTTTTTTTTAATCACTTTTCCCATCACTTTTCCTCTATGTTAATCACAATCATTTCTGAAATGATTCTCAAAGCTTTTGGCCAACTGGAAAATCCAAATTTAGTAACAACATCTGAATTTCACAGCTACTTTCGCATTTCAGCTCTTGTTTGATGAAAACTGCATTTTTTCCCCAAAATAAAGCAACCATTTGCCTTTCTCACATGATGATTTCAATCAGGTTTAGAACAAGATGAGCACAACATTCTCTTCTTTTCCTTCTCCACTCCACTGTGTCAAGGGAAATAAATCTCTCCACCTCACCCTTCACCTCCAGTTAAATCCCCTGTTAGTCTTTCCAAAATGTTCCTGAATTTAATGAATTCCAAATTCTTGTAAACTGGGATTTTATGTTCTCCTTTGCCTCAGTCCTTCTCATGCCTTAATTCTGTGTCCTTCCTGCCCTCATGGGCTCCTTTCATTCTGTCACCTGGCACTGGTGACGGACAAACTACCAGAGGGCCATATGGGACCAGCTGGAAGATCTCAGGAATATCTCACAGAAAATCTGTCAGAAATTCTGCAATAAAGCCTTTAAGAAACCCAGCCTCGCCTTCTCCAAATCTCAGCAGCTTGCAGAAGGCAAGAGATATTTTAGGGTTTGGCTCAGATGAGATTAGGAGGGAAGGGGGAAAAAAAAGCAGTGCCTGAGCTGCTATTTCTGAACCTGTCAGGGGATGCTGTTGGAGATAAATCCCAGCGTGGGCTGGCTCTGGAATGGAACAGCTCCTCCTTGGGACTGGAGCCCCCCAGATAGGCCCCAATAGAAGTGAATTTACCACTGAAACCTCATGAAACCTCTCCTGGCTTGGGGAAGATAAGGCATTTCGCAATATTTTGCACTGGCATGGAGGGAGCTTTGTTTTCCTCCTGCTGGGTGCCTTGAGGAGTTTGGGAGGTTGGTTGATGAAGCCAAACCTCGCCCCTTCTTGGAGCTTTTTTTGGGTAATTGCCACCTCTGTTCCAACTGAGTTTCATGCTCTGCCTATTGGGAAAGCAGAAATTTCCTCACCTTACTTACGCAGGGCTCCAGAGGGAGAATATTTATAATTTAGAGGTGTTGGAAAAACTGACATCACCTCGGGAACCTGGCGTGTCTTCCTGGTGAGATAATGGCTGGAGGTGGGTCATGCTGGAAGCCCAAAATATTCCATGGGAGATGGGAATCTGAGCGAGTTGGAGATGAGGAAAAAGGGGAGATAAAGCAGATGGAGAGCAGCAAGGGGCAGAGGTGCTGGCAGAGGCTTTGGGGCAGCTCCTGCAGCTCCCAGGGTCACGTGGAAGGATCCAGCTGGACCTTTCCTGGGATTGTGCCTCTGGCCCTGTGACTCGGTGGCAGAAAGGCAACAGGGGGAGGGAATAACAACAACAATCCCAAGAAGATGGGAAAGGTTCTGATTTTACACAGGGAGATGGGATGAAACATGACTATAAAAAAAAAAAGGAAAAAAGGAGGAATAAAGATAAAGAGCACAATCTGGGAATCCAATGGAATACTCCTTTTTGGCATTTCACCTTTTTTTTTCCTGAAAACTTAATGAGTTGAGTTCTTTGATCAGCCAACCCCTCCTTCTCTGTGCTTTAATTGGTTTGGGTTTTTCTCCCTGACATTCATTTTTTTTGGTGAATTTGTGAAAAAATTCACAGCTTGCTCAATGCATTGAGAGTGGGCGTTATTCCTATTTTTTAACTTAAATGGTCATTTTACTTGCCCAGTGGAATTTAATTTTCTAATAAGATAACATTTTCTCCTCATAAAAAAAAAATCTTTTTTTTTTTTAGCAGAGCCATTTTTTATTTTGAACTGCTGCCTTAAAAAGGAGACAGAAAATGATGCCTGGTCCCCTATGGAATGCAGTGGAAGGATTCTGCTCTTCTGATCTCACTGTATTGACAATCCTGGGAGACATTTTGTTGAAGTTTCCATCCCAAATTCAATTTTAAAATTTAAATTCAATCCATTTCCATATTTGCAAGGACAAGATCTTGAAAGATGCAGCCTGCTCTGAGACCTGGCTGGCCTGGAAGGAAAACATTACTCTTTTCCAGGAAAATAGCTTTGTTTTTGTGTTTTGCTTTTCCTCCCCTTTTCCAGAATTAGAAACTGTTGCAGAGTTCACAGCAGCTGAAGCAGCTGCGTTGTGAAACAACCAGGAAAAGAAGAAGTTGGGAAAACACACACCCCTCACAGTCCCCTCCAGATCTCCAACAAAATGCCCTTCTCCGTACAAGCCTTGACACGTTGCTCCCAATTATCCATCATCTGACACAGCAGCCTCTGGTTATTATCTCCGGATCAAAGCAAACGTTGCAGAGGTATAAAACCTGCCCTGCCTGAGTCCTGCTTATTTTGGAGGCTGCCAGACCTATAAAGGATGAAGCTTTTTCTCCTGGTCGTGCTCGGCGTTGCCCTGTGCACGGAAAGCGGTGAGTCCCAAAAGGATTGCTTTGCACTAAACCCTCCCAAAACTGGGGTATGGCTTTGATATTCCAGGGGTTTGCAGCATGGATGGTGAAGCTGAAGGGTCATGAAGGTCTAGGAGTTATTCCAGGATAAGCAGACAGGGGATTTATCCCAACCAGCAGTTGGAAGGATGAGGAGTTGGGGGTGAGATTCCCACCTCAGATGATTTGTCCAGACCCAGTCCAGCCCTTGGAGGGGCTGCTGAGAGCCCTCGGAGCAGTTCCATGGGAATAGGGTTATCCATGAGGGATACACAGGGCAGTAAAGCTGTGGTTTTGAAAGATCCCTCTCTACAGCCTGATTTATTATTTTTTTTCACTCACTTTTTGTTGGTTGCAGCTACAAACCATCATTACCCAAATTAACAGAGATGGCTGAGCCACAAGAAGATCCAGTTCTGGCTCCCAGTTCTTTCTTGTTGCTTCCAGGTGCAACTTTGCTGATCACAGAATCCCTAAGGTTGGAAAAGACCTCTAAAATCATTGAGTCCGACCCTTAAACTGTTGGGAAAAATTTAATCATGGAAATGGTGGTCAAGCATCCAGGTTGCCCAGGGAATTGATGGAATCACATCCATGGAAGTGCTCAGAAACTGTGTGGATGTGGTGATTAGGGATGTGGTGCTTAGGGATGTGGTTTAGTGGTGAACCTGGACTCTATGATTTTAGAGGTCTTTTCCAGCCTCAGTGATTCTGTGATTCCTGGTTGATCCCAGGTTTGGGATGGAGATGCAAAGTCCCATTCTCATTCTGATAATTGTCTGGGGTTTTTTTTGGGGGGAGCCGGGGGGGAAAGCACTGTGAACCTGCACTTCAATTTTCCTGATTGGACTCTGCCAAGGACCTCACCTGGTGCTTTGGGAGGTTTGCACTGAGTCAAGCAGGGAACAGAGGGTACAGCCCGGAATATCCCTTTATTTTAGGGGAATAATTGATTTCCTCAGCTTTGGGGGGCTTTTGCCTTTTTGCAAATTGAATTTTTCCCTGTAGGATTTGACCTGCAAATTCCTGGCCATTCTGGTCCTGGACTAACAGACTTCTTTGGCTCCCACTTCATTTGAGGCTGGAAATATTCTTATTGTGGGATGTCACAGGCTTGAAACTTGGAATGGTGCTCAAGTTGAGGATGCTAAGGTCAATAAAAGGATCTTTTCCTGGAGCTTATCCACTGCAATCACCTTTTTAAAAAAGATCGTGGAATGAGACAGCAAATTCCTTGAGGAATGTCCCTCTTCAATTAGAGCAGACGTCTTGGTGGGTTTGGGCAAGAGACATCCAAAGGCAGCCTGGATTAATTCCAGGTTTATTCCTGGAAGAAACAGCATTCCCTTCTCCTCTCAGCCCTCATTTCAACGGATACATCAAGAGATGAAGTAAAATTCAAGTGCTTTTCAGTAGCTTGACTAAATTTTCCTCCCTGACTTCAGGGTTTGCCAGTTTAGGAGCTCATTCCAGAATCCTGGAGTAAATGTTGAGTAAGAAACCTCATGAGCACAGAGAGAGGTTGGAAAAGTCACCCTTTCATGGTGCTTCCCCATTCTCCTGCCAAGAAGGCTCCCAAGGCAACTGGACTCTGAAATTAGGAGCTTTGGGAGGTGGGGGTGAAACAGGATTTGGGCGTGTAACAAGCTCCACTCTTTCCTGCACTGATTCAGGAAGTTTTTTGGGGAATGCGCTTGGATTAAAGATGCTGTATTAATTAAGGATTAAAATGAGCTCTGTGTCTGGAAAATCCAGTTTGAGGACTCAGTGCTTTTGTGAGGAAAGGGTGGTTCCCGGTGGGGTGGAGCTGAAATATTTCTATATGGAATTTGCATGAGAAAAGAGAATGAAGCCAAACACTTTGGACAGGGACAATCTAAAGGAGAGTCCCAGATCCGAAAAAATAAATTTGGGCCTGAAGGGTCAGGACAATACTGAAGGCAAGAGCCAGGCAGGACAACAGGTGAGGTTCTGGAGATGGGAATGATCATGGTAGGGAGCAAATTGCAGTAGTTGGGATATGAAGTCAAAGAGATCTGGGTGCCAAGTCTGAGGCTTTTGGAATGACCATGGGAATGTGGAAGACGGGATCTGAATTGTCTGGTGGCCTCTGCTCAGTGCCATTCAGGGACAACAGAGGAAGAGTAGGGAATGTGAGGATTATGGACCACAAGAGGAAAGGCCATGGAAAAGAAGGCAGAATTTCCACAGAGACAGGGGATGAACAGTGACCTAAAAGGCATTTTCCTATGGAAAACAGTGATCCTGGGGTCATGGACTGAGCTGGAGCCAGACCTGGGCTAGTAGGACACGTAAGGAGCCTGTTTGGGCCAGAAGAACTTGTCCAAGGGCAATGACAAGTTGGGACATTGCTGACAAAGGCACTAAGGAGCCTGGGCAAGGGAGAGAAAGAGGGAGGAAGATGAAGAACAAGGAAGGCAAAGCTAAAGGACAGAGCTGCTACAAGAATTAGCTGGGCATTAACTGCCTGTAGCCAGGGATATTCTGGAAATGAGGATGAGTTTAATCCCTGGAGGGTGACTTTGCTGCGGGAGTGTTTGAGCCAGATAAACAGATGAGGAGGAGATTCCCCTTATCATGCAAAGAAACCTTCCCCAAGGATCTCTTTGCTCTCAATGATGCTTCAGCCTCCTCGAGTGCCAGCTGTTCTCATTCATTCATCGTAGCACAGCGCTTTGCAGATGCAGAGTGTTCCAGATGTGCACATTTTGTGGAGTGAGGAAGTTGTTACCCATGGATGGCTGTGAAAAGGAATCTGCTGCAGCCAAGGCAGGGATTTGCTGAGCCTGGCCTCCTACAGGTCCAGGATTTTCCTCCTGGCACAGGAGAGCTCTGAAAATCGACCCAAATCCTAGAAAGATTTGGGTTGAAAGAGATCTTAAAACCCAACTTCTTTCAACCCGCCATGGGCAGAGACACCTTCCACTATCCCAGGTTGCTCCAAGCTTCACCCAACCTGGCCTTGGACACTTCCAGGGATGAGGTAGCCCCACATTCCCCGGGCAACCTGGTCCAGTGCCTGCAGACAAGAACCAGTGGCCAGAAACTGAAGCTTGAAGGAGTCAGGCTGGGAAAAAACCCCAAGAGTTTCATGCTGCAAATGGAGGAGACTGGGGTGCTCTTCACAAAAACACAGTGGAGATGCCAGAGGTTTTAATGGATTCAAGGGAGAGTTAATATCCAGAAGGAAGATCCCTGAGTGTTACAAAGCGAGCAAACCACAGCTGTGGCAGCAATTTGAGCTTAATCTGGCACCTGGAGGGTCGTTTGGGCCCAAGTTTAACACATGCAGGAGGCTGTCTGCCTGTGGCCACTGGGCTTGACAGATCCTCCATCCACCTCCAGTTTTGTGTTCCTAAGGATATTCCCAGAGGTGATTGATGGGTGTTTCTGTGCTTCTTTTGCAGCTTTCTCCCTGACCTGTTTCTCGTGCAAAGATGCAACTTCCAACATCCATTGTCTCAGTACCACCAAATGCTCGGACAACGAGAAATATTGTCTGACAACCTACTCCACCACAGGAATCGGTGAGTGTGGCGCTTTCCCAAGGCTCTGAGGACAAGGTGGGGCTCCGACTGGGCTGACAGCTGAGCCTCCTTCTATCTGGAAGTGTGGTGGAGGAATTAATGAGGATTTTAGCACGCAGAGAGCAAATCTTGGGAAGGTGGGAACTCAGCATAGCCCGGCTCGGTTTCAACATGCCATAAAAATACTTCACTGCTGATAAAACACACTCAGGACAGGGAGATGTTGGAATAAAAATAATTTCCCTGCACAAACTCCTTGTCTCAACTGCAAACTTAAATTTATGCTCTTGAGGGGTGGAATCAGAAAGGACTAGGTACTGTGGGAGGAGAAATCCCAAAGCATGGTGACGATGTTTTGCAATTTCACGTTGTACAAATAAGTCCAAAATTCTGGCACTCAGCTGGCCCTGAAACAGCAGAGGAGTTGTAAGGCCTGGAGATGGTGTCCATAGGTCCCACATACACAAATAATGATGGAATGTGATGAAACCCAAGGGAAAACCAACAGCATTAAGTCCAGAATTAGAAATTCCCCACCGGATTGAACAGCCAGGCTATCACTGAAACCTGTAAAAACAAAATAAGATAAAACCTGACTTTTCCTCTTCTTTTTCTTTCTCACCCACTCCAGGCAGCGACCGTAGCCAGCGAATTACCAAGAAATGTTCTGCCTTTTGCCCAACAATTGACCTGAACATCGGCATAGCCGGAGTTGCCACCAGCTGCTGCGAGACCTCCTTGTGCAACATCAGTGGCGCCAGCAGTGTGAAAACCAGTTACACCATCATCACCCTGGGGGTCCTGGCCAGTCTTGCCTGCATCCTCCGGATGGGTTTTTAAGGGTTTTTTTGGGGGGGAATGAGCTGCTTGGTTTTGCATGGCAAGGGCTTAAGCTGTGCTCCATAAGGTGGGAATGCTGCCCTGTGTCTCCCACCCGGAAGGTCACATCCCATCAAGAGATAGTTTTGCTCTTTCCACACTCTGATGGCAACTCAAAATGATTTTTGGGATAGAAAGGGGTGCATAAATGTGCACCATGTAGTCACCATCTCTCCTACTATTGGCATTTATAACTCTGTGCATTTTTTCACTTTAATTTTATCCCTGCCATTCTCTTGTGCCATTTTTTCCCTTTTTTTTTTTTTTTTGCCCTGTATCATTTTGCTCTGAGAAAGCCTTTAATATTCCAGTTGTTAAACAGAAACTGGGCACAATAAAGTGTTATTTTATTCTATTGTGTGGCTGCGTGGTGTGGGACATTGGGAGTAGCTGCTGGATGCATCCATGTTATGGAATAAAAGCGGAGGCGTTTGCCTGCACATTGAATTGGAATAATGCTGAAATATATTAAAATTACTTTGCATTCACTTCAGGAAGCCTCTCCCCAACATTTTAGTTTTCTGCATTGGCAGAAATGGCAATTTTGTGACTCCATTTCGGAATAAAATGAATTCTACTTAACTTCCTTTCAATTACTCTTCTGGGTCAGCTGCCTGGAAGGAAATGGATGTTGAGCTCTCCAGTAAACAGAGGGGAAAAGGCAGGACCCAATGTGAAGGAATCTCAAGCATTTTCTTTAAACTGTTTTAAGACTTTACAGTGAAAATTGCTTTATAAGCATTAGGGATTATTTTGAAATGGGAGAAAAATAACTTGCATGGTGCTTAAAAGAAAATCATAGGAAAAGCCAGATGGTTTCTGGAAGGAAAACTGGAATTTCTGGACTCATCTCTGAAAAAATATTAACAGAGAAAATAATATTTTTGTGTTTGCTTGTCCAGTTAAAATTGAAGGGACTCATTACCCTGCTCTGACGTTCCTTGTGGATAATCTTAGGAATGAGAGGTTTACTCACTCCAGCCCTTCCAAAGTGAGCCACGGGAGGCTGGACTGCTTTCTCTTGGGCTGAAGGAGCTCTCTACAAGGATCATCCCAAGGCAGATCTCCCAGGGTAATGAGCTGGGTGTAGCTCACCCAGCTGGTTTGCCCTCTGTAGACTCCTTGCACAGCTCCATGTTCTGCTCACTCCGACGGGTATTTTCTGGGAGCAGAGGGACAACAGGGCTTGGGAACAGCCACATCTTTATTCTTTACAACATCTTTGCAGAGAAATTGTGGGCTCATGGCTCCAGCTCATCCAGAGCTGCTCTTAACCCCTTCTTGTCCCACATTTCTCCCATCCACACCCAACTCCAGCTTTGCACACCTTGGTATTTTCTATCCCAGACTTCCTTGTTGGCTTCTTCCTCCAGTCTTTCCATCCTACCTCTATTTTCCTGCTGGAGCCTCAGCTCATTGTTTCCACCTCAGTGTAAATGCAAGGTTGACCAGGGATACTCCATCTTTGGCCATGAGTCTCTCCATTCTTCCCGTGGATTTTATTGCCATCGCCAGCTGAGCTGGCTCCAGCCCTCTGTCCAACCCACTCTCCTCACCCTGCATCCCTTCCTGCCAAATTTAGGGATATTCAAGTGTCATAGAGATCTGAAAAGCTCAAACAATCCAATTCTGTGGCCTTGGCTGGCCATATTCCAACCCACATCCTGATCATAACATGGTAATAACTGAACTATTTGTAATAAACTTTGGAATAAACTTTGCTATCCACAGGTTTAGGATTCCTTAGGGACATCACTGCTTGGCACAGGGAGAGGCCAAGATGGGGTGGGTACAGCCTCAGGTCTTGTTTTGCTGAGCTTGGGAGTCCAGACCTGCTCTTGGCACCCAGGTTTAAAATAAAGTCATGTCTAGTGCTGCCTGAACTTGGCAGGTGCCTCTGTTTTGGGATGGGAAAGAACCTGGCATGGCAAAGGGGATGGAAGCATGTGGGACACCCCTGGAGGCTTTCACGGCCTGGTTATGACTGTTGCCTGGAGAAGTTCTAAACAGCTCTGGGAATCCAGAATTCCCATCCCTAAGAGAGGAGCTCTATCCATGTCCCAGGCTGGCTCCCTCTTGCCTGATTTCTCCCTGATCCCATAGGTTTTTCCCTAGTGCCCAACAACACAATGCATCCATGCATCCCCAGCTGACCCACATCCCCAGACCCTTATCTGGAGGTGGGAGCAGCAACTTCCCTGAGGCACAGGAGGTCCTAAAAACACAAAAGCTCCTGTGGTGAACCCTCCCTTGGAATGTTGTGTAAGAGGAGACTCTGCCAGCCTTCACCAGAGATCCTGATGTGACACCTCCCACGCAGGTGCTGCTCCCTAATTCCACATCCCTCCATCACCCCGGGTTTCTGGTGCCTCCCATGGCTCCACACTCCTCACATGGGAGCTGCTCAGCAGAGACATCTGTGATGCCTGCAGGGCTTTTGGGAAGAAGATGGGAATCTCATTCCAATAGCTGGGATGGCTCCTGGGAGGTAACTGCCTCTCTCTCCCTGTGGATTATATAAAACTCAATTTTCAGAGCTCTGAGTCACCGCACCAGGACCTGGATCAGCCAAGGAGGCCTTTTCCTGCCTGAATGAGGCATCTGTAGGAGGTGCTTTAACTTTGGCCCTTCTCTTCCCTCTCTCAGGGCTTTACCCCCATGGGTTTTGAAGGATCTGTGCTGCCTCCTGCTTTCCTTGAGTAGTTCACCTCCCTTTTCCCTCACAACATGGATTTTTTCTCCCTTTTCCCTGTTTATTTGCTCAGATCTGATTAAGACACAGCGACTCAAGGACAAAGCAAGAGACAAGACAGATGTAAAATATCAAAGCAAGGTCTTTACAGGGTCTAAAAATCCTCTGGAAGCCATGGAAAGGGGCAAATACAACCCTTATCCCAAAGTTAACTGCTGCTTCTTGTCATGGAGCCAACTCATGGCTCCAGGTTGAGCTCCACTGCCAACTCCTGGCTCCAATTTGAGATCCACTTTAATTTTCCCTAATGGATAATGATAAGATTGCTCTACAGAGGTGACTCAGCTTCCTTGTTATTTTTTTTTTTTTCAGCCTTCCTCAAACTTACTCCTCATTTGGTGTCCCTGCTCCAGGCCCTCCTCCAGGCTGTGATCCTGGAGACACCCTCTCCATGCTGGATCCTTAAGTGATGCTTCTCAGTGCTTTTGAGTTTTGTAATTGGTCCTGTTTGGAAATAAATCTCTTTTTCAGCTCTCCGCACACTGGGAATAGGGAATGCTCCAGCTTTATTCCACCAAGGTAAAAAGGAAGATATTAATGTCCTGGAGATAGCTCCCAGATAACTGTTGGACACAGAAAAGCTCCTTTCCAACCCAAATTTCTCTCCTTATACACATTTGTTGGATGTGCTGGGAATGTTTCAGACTCACAGCTCGTTCAAGGTTGACTTGCACTGATCCCATTCCAAGAAAGTTTATATGGGAATAAAATTGATGTTGGGAAAGGCAAGAAGGCCAGGTTGGACAGAGCTTGGAGCAACATGGGATGGAGGAAGGTGTCCCAATCCATGGCAAGGGGTTGGGACAAGATGATCTTGAAGGCCCCTTCCAGCCAACCCCGTCTATGATTTTATGGAATTCAACAGAAGCAGAGATATGGAAGGGTAAAGGAACACACATAAAAGCCTATGGGATAAATAAGACCAAAAATAAGGAAAAAAATGGTTCTTTCTTTCCACCCTCATTGCAAAATACCAGCAAGAAGCCACACCCACTAATTAGTAAGAAAAACCTGTTTGTAACACACTGGGGCAGGAGACCAAGTTGTCCTCTGAGCAGCACAGGGTTTGATTTGCTCATCACCACGTCCGTGCCGACCTCACCAGCCTCCAAAACCAGGGAATGTCTGTTTGGACATCGGGCTTGAACAGCTCTGGAATTCACCACCTGATGATATCATTCCAGGAGCAGATCAGGAGGCCCTGAAAAAAAAGTGTCAGATGATCACATGAATAAGGAAATCATCCAGTGTTGGAATGATTCATATTAGAAATAGAAAAAAACACCCTGCTGATGGCTACATCCAAGGAATTGTCTGTTAAGTTATTCCATAATTGCCAGAAAAAGGGGGGTTGACAATATTTTCTTTCTGCTGTCCAGGTTTAATCTTGTTTTAGAAGAAGCTCTGTGGACTTGGCAGCTCGAGCTCTTACATGACGCATCTTGAATCAGGGCCTCTATCCCAGACTGTCAGAAACAGATTTTTAAAAATTCACAGGAGAGGAGCAACACAGAGGAATAAAAGCAAAAGGATTTATTTAAGAGGAGAGATTGAAAGAATGACACTTTGAGGGATGGCTCTTTCCGGAGCAGAGATGCAATTCCAGGGTGCCAATCTGTGATCTTGGAAATGGAGGCCTGATTATGAGAAAGTGTTGGGTGTGGAGAAAAGCAGCTCCTCTAAAGCATCCCTGGATAGCAGCAAAACTTCATTAAATAAAAATTGTACAAGGTATTTGAGGATTACAAGCAGGAGAAGAGCAAGCCGAGGGATTAACTAGAGGAAAATTGATAAAGAAATGAAGACTGACATGAAAATTTGAGGAAAATCTTCTGTTTAACCAACCATTAGCTAATTTAATTTAGTGTAAAATACACTGATTTTACTCGAGGTAAACCAGCTTAGGCCTGCTCAGAGGCTGAGTCTGGTGCTGTTGCATAATTAAAGCAAATGAACAGCACAAACCCTGTAACATCACGTGCTGTCTACCAAAAGGGATTAGAAAAATTTGTTCCTAGGACTATTTCCCCGTGCCTCCAGGCTCTGCTTTCATCAGAGCAGCGGCTCTGGAAGGAAGGAAAGGAAGAAATTCAGAGGAGGAGAGAGCAGATCCGGACTTCCCATCACTCACACGACCGGAAGAGCAAGAAATGTGTTGCTGAAAGGGCTTTTCCCCAAAGTGCCAACCTCTTCTGAGGGCTCCAGCATGGAAAACTCCCACATGAACCTTCCACACCCTTGGGTTGATTTCATGTTCACCCGGGAACCTGTAAAACTGCTGCCATTGGACTGGGGTATAAAACCTGCCCTCCAAACAGCTCCCCAGTCCAGCTGGGAGGATCTGCTGGAGATGAGGACTCCTCTTGTCACCTTGCTGGCTGCTGTCCTGTGTGTGGAACAAGGTGAGCCTCTAATGCTGATAAGGATTAGATAAGGATTAGAGGGAAGATGGTGACAATTTTCCACGTGGCAAAAATGTAGAGGGCTGCCACCAGCTTTGCAGTGTTGCCATGGTGCCACCAATGTCCTTTGGCACCTAAATTAACGATTTGATGCAGAAGTAAGAACCTGATAAATTAATTCTTCTTTCCAGTGGCAGAGATCTAATTGTACAGCCCTGGATGCCAGGTTAAATCCACAGAATTCTTTATGAGATTTTCCAAAATGAGGCAAGCTGGAAGTGCTAGAAAGCATAAAAACCAATAATTTTTAAATTCAGTTTTTGAGTATTTTATAGACTTTTCTGTCCTGCTGCTTCCTCCATTGTTGTGGTTTGCCACATGTCTTCCTAGGAAATGCAACAGTGGGAATTTTTGTAGATTAAATCAGCGGCAGAGGTGAAAGAACATTTCATGTTCAAGGCATCCTGCTCCCAAAGGGAAGTCTGAGGCACTCTGTTGTCCTCTTTCTGGGACTGACACACACGTGTTGCTCCATCGCTCCTTGCACGTGGGAATGATGACCAGAGTGCCAAAATTTCCCCCACACCTGATGGTTTCCCAGAAACCGTGATATGAATCTGGTTGAGAAAGAGGCACCTAATTAATTCCTGCTCTCTGATGTATCAACCCCCTACTCCTACATCCTTGGGAGGATGGTTCTGCAGCACAGCCGGAAGAGCAGGAGCTGCGGCCAGTTTTGGGGTGGGAAAAGGGCTATTCAATTCTTTAAAAATAAAAGTCTTTTTTCCCCCACAATTCCTGAATGGAGCAACACAAGATGGACAGAAGAGGAGAATTTTCAAAGGCAACGTTCTCAGTGTGACCCAGGGTGAAGTGGAAAGGTCACAGAGATCCAAGATCGCTGGCACAGGTTCACGGTGGTTTTTCTTACTGGTGACATTTTAGATTGGCATCAGATTCCCAATGGATTTAAGGACAGGCTTTTATAAAGCAACTTTCTGCAGCCCAGTTCTAAATCAAAAATAAGAAACTGAAGCTTTCTGGCCTAAAACAAGGACAAAGGAAAACGTGGAAACTGTCACTGGATCCTTCTCATTTATCCTGGGTCCCATCCAAGACCCTAACAACCAAATTTTGATCAAAACTCTTGATTTCTTAGCCCACCAAAGAGGGTCTGTTGCCTTGTCCATCCATGAATTCACTGTTAGAGGTATTTTGATTCCAGCAGAAATCCTAAAAGGTCATGATCCTTTCCACAGAATCACAGAATCACTAAGGTTGGAAAAGACCTCTGAGATGATCAAGTCCTTCCTGCAATGTTGGACAAAACCAGGCAGATGTTTTGTTTAAGGTGTCCTTGAAAGTTTCCAACAAGGAAGATTCCACAGCCTGGAATTGCTCAGAGACTCTTATCCCTTTAGGAATTTAGTTTTAATATCTCTTAGCATCTCTTTCTGTGGAGTTCTCCCACCTTTTCACCACAGGACACACAAACCAGTTTATTACTTTCTTCTTTGCTGCTTCTTTTTATCTTGCAGGGAAAAGATTTCTCAGCATATTCTCATTTTCAACAAACAAACAGAAGCCTTCCAACCTTTTCTACAAGGTCACCGTTTCAAGGTCTCTGACCTTTTCTCCTCCCTCTCCTCTGGTTCCACTCCAAATGCTCTGCATATCTTTGGAAGTGCTGCACACGGATTTGGGCACTGGGGTTCCAGCTGAGGCCTTGCCAGGGTGGAAAGGCCACTTTGCATATCTTGCACATGACATTTCTGCCCGTGTCCCCTTGGGTGACGTCTGTTTCCATGGCTGGAATGTGACACTGTTGACTCCTGCTGTTGTCACTGTGGTTCTTAATTGTAACTGAACCAGCTTTTTGTCACCCTGCAGTGAAGTGTCTAGGTTTTATCTAAGTGTCATTTATTTCTCTTTATTTAATTGCATCCACTCGGGTTTTTTTCATTCTTTTATTGCATCCATCTGTCAAAACCACTTAAAATCACAGAATCATGTAATGGATCTTAGAGATCATCTCATTCCAAACCCTGCCATGGGCAGGGACACCTTCCACTATCCCAGGTTGCTCCAAGACCCATCCAACTTGGCCTTCAGGGATGGGGCAGCCACAGCTTCTCTGGACAACCTGTGCCAGGACCTCACCACCCTAAGAATTCCTTCCATTGCTCCTGTTAATTTGACCAATAATCCTTGGGAATTACCCCCTGATGGTGTTTTCATGCCTGGTTTTGCACTCCTTCTCTGGAATTTTCACCAGCTTGTGTTTCCTGGGCTTGCTCGTGAACAACATCATTCAAGGTTGTGCCAAAAATTCCTCAAAACCTCCTTGAATCTCCTCCACTCTGCACATGAAAATTCAACTTCTTTTAGAGATGAACAAAGCACAAAAGCTGAACAGGATCAACAGCTGATGACTTTCTCCTTCCCTTCTATCAGAAACTTCTCGTTTAACGGTGTGACCTACGTTGTCTTTCCACTTTCTCACTGCCAACTTCTTATCGGGCAAACTGCACTCACAGGAACGTGTCCTTTGGCTGCTTTTGCCCTTTCCAAAGTGACAGGCTGTCCCCAGCCTCAGCACAAACTCAGCCAGCATTTAGCTTTTTTTCTCTTCAAAATTTAGCTGTTTTTTTTAAAGGAAATCCTCACAAAACCACACACTTTGCTCTGGGTGATTTCACAAGCTCAGAACCCAACCACCCCCATAAAATCTTTCAATCTGCTCAGCTGGGGAGTGCTCTGCACACATTTTGGG
>VZRZ01008717.1:1129685-1159578 GCA_013398175.1 Climacteris rufus | reverse complement strand
CCCCCAAAATAAAAAAAAAAAAACCCAAAAAACCCAAACCGTTCAGCTTTAAAAGTAAGTTTTTATGCAGGCAAGAGGGTTTGCTGCAGGTGGTTTTATTCCCAAACACTTCCAGCATATCCCGGCGGTATTTCACAGCAGAGCTTTACCCCCTGCTCACAGATCTTGCCTGTGGATCTTGATAAGGATTTTGCCTAAGAGAATGGAAAAGCAGCATCGGGACCGAATGGAAAAGCTGCTGAAACAACAGCATTTTCCCGGTGCTGCCGAGCTCCAGAGTGGGCTTTTAAAGGCATTTCCCCCCCGCCCTTGTATTGCTCTTTGCAAGAATTATTCAACCTGTTATCTGTAGGAATTCCCCCAAATGCTCTGCTCTCTTGGGAGCTCTTTGTTCCTCCCAGAACCCAAGCAGCAAACAAATAAACATATAAATTCTTCCACTGGTGAAAACGAGGCTTCCCTTTTGCATTGTTCGGTCGTAGGATTTTTTTTTTCTTTTCTTGTAACCTTGAGCTCCAACTATTTGCTCCGTCTCCAGCTGCATGAAATTAATTCTGCCACCCCTCTTGTGCCTTTTGTCTAAACCACTCAGCCTGTTTGTGCTCTTGGAACTCTGCAGTGGGTGGTTTTTTGGGGGGAAGAAAGTGTCTGAATATTCCCTTTCTTGAACTCTGCGTTTCCTGGAAGGATTTTGTCTCTGTTAAGGCAAGGGGTGATAGGAAGGTGTGACAAAGGAAAACATGGGGACAGGTAGGACATGCTGTGGCAGGAGCATGGATTGAGTCACGTGGCTGAGAATTTCATGCCTAAAGGCACTTTTATGTCATGTCTAAAGATTTCTGGTGTTTTTGTTGCTGGAACCTTTAATGAACAGCATTGCACCACTCGTGCCTTCAGTACAGTGAGCCAATCCATATGGGGACATCTGTCCTGCCATCGTGCCCACAGGAAGCCTGTAATCCACTTCATTCCCGATTGCAGAAGATTCCTGGGATGACTCAATGTGCCTCCTCAGGGTGGTTGTGAGGTAAAGGGTTTGGGACAGGTCACCTGAAACTTGGGAGCAGAGCTGGGCTTCACTGACGTCCCTCGTGGAGTTTTGGCCAACCCATGGAAGGGCTCAGTGAGGGACAATGACTCAGTGGCTGGTTCCATCCTCCTCCCCCTCTCCTAAATCCAGAGATCCACTGAGGAATCTCTCCTGGGGGTTTTTGACTCAGCTGGTGGCCCTGTAATCCTGGCGCTGCTGGTGGTTGCGTTGGCGTGCTCAGGTAACCCGGGGTTGTTGCAGGGATCGTTGCCAGAATGAGGATCCTTGGAGGATGAATGAGACAGTCCAGGAAATTCCTGCTCAAGGGGTTGTGGTGTTGGCTTCCACTCCAAAGCGGAGTCGTTCGGCTGCTCTGCTCTGACATTCAGGATCTCCCACTAACCCACTTCAATCTGCTTCTCTGAGATTATGTTTTATTTTCGTTCCCCTGCTTGGCTGTGGCTGCTCAAAAGTCATTTCTTTGAGAGCAATTGTTATTTTTTTTCTCAATTGTCTTGTAGAAACCTCTTTATTTTCCTGAGAGAAAAGGGAATGAGAAGAATCTCAAGACGTTGTGCAGTCCCACAGCAGAGTGGCACAGATGCTGAGCAATATTTGTCCAATTAATTCTTCAAAATATCCATGGCAGGGACTGCTGAGCCTTAGGGAGCCTCTCCCAGGGCTTCCCTGCTTCACCTCTTTAGAAAAATACTTGAAGGGGCCTAGAAGAAAGCT
This sequence comes from Climacteris rufus, assembly GCA_013398175.1. NCBI lineage: Eukaryota > Metazoa > Chordata > Aves > Passeriformes > Climacteridae > Climacteris > Climacteris rufus. The sequence goes on along the minus strand of VZRZ01008717.1, from coordinate 1,157,813 downwards.
GGAGAGGGATTTTTTTTACAGGGATAGGACAAGCAGGAATGGCTTCAAACTGAAAGAGAATAGGTTTAGGTTGGATATTAGGAAGATACTCTTCCCTGTGAGGGTGGGGAGGCCCTGGCACAGGTTGCCCAGAGAAGCTATGGCTGTCCCATCCCTGGAAGTATCCAAGGCCAGGTTGGATGGGGTGTGGAATAACTTGGTCTACTGGGAGGTGTCCCTGCTTATGGAAGGGGTTTGGAATGAGATGATTCTTCAGGTCCCTTCCAACCCAAACCACTCCAGGATTCTTTGCTAATCCGTTTGTGGTGGGGCTGAAGGAGGTGGGAGCAGGAAGGATCCTGCCTGGCACTTCCCACCCTGAATCAGCTGTGTTTTGCATCCTGTAAACACAGAAGGGAAAGGCGGTGTCTCGTGGAAAGGCTGGCTGAGAGCTCCAAAATCCTGAGTTCATGGAACATTGGGAGCAGACCTGATCTGTCTGCATATGTAGGTCAACAACTGCAGTGTGGCTGTGATGCTCTTGTATGTAAAATACAGAGATCAAAGTGCCCATGTCCCTGCTGAGTCACTGGTCCAGGCTGTTTCCACAACCAATTCCCACCCCAAATCCTGTTTTCCAATCATTCCTCTTTGTGAAGGAGGAGAGATGGGAGCCAGCTAGTCCATTCTGCTGGTGTAGGATAAGCCTAAACGGCCTCAAGTTGCTCCAGGGGAGGTTTAGCTTGGAAATCAGGAAATTTTTTTTTCACTGAAAGAGTGGTCAAAAATTGGAACAGGCTGCCCAGGGCAGTCGTGGAATCATCATCCCTGGAAGTGTTTAAAAAACGTGCAGATGTGTTGCTTAAAAACTTGGTTTTGTGATGAACTTTGCAGTGCTGGGTTAATGGTAGGACTCAGTGGTCTCAGAGGTCTTTTCCAACCTAAATGATTCCATGATTCTCTAATTCTAGGGGACTTGCCATGGAGGCAAACATGCAAATTAATACTCCCGCTCCAAATTAAAAAGATGGGATGAATAAGCTGCCTTTATAGTGCTGTGACTCCCTGAGTGGTGGGACAGTGCAAGTCCTTGCAGGTCTTGAGCTTGCTCCAGCTGAGAAATCATTTCCACCACGTGCTCCAGCCCAAGCGTGGCCTGATCTTGGTACCCAAAAACAACAGGTCACAGAAAGCTTGAACCCGTGGAGTGCCTGGAGTGCCTGGAGCACTTCCCATCAGTGTCACAGAATCAGGATGGTTTCACTTGGAAGGGACCTAAAGATCATCGAGTTCCAACCCCTCTGCCCCTGGTAGGGACACCATGCCCATGGTGGCTGAGCTGAATAAGCCCAAACCTCCAAAATTTGCCTCTGGAGTTTAGTTTCAAGTTGTCACCTGTAGCTTGGACATGTTCTTGGTCCAAACAGGAGGGTGACAGAAGGTCCCAGGCTGTGGCTGATTGAGGCTTTAGCTGATAGAAGCTTGAAATGCATCCCTTATGTTTGAACCTTCAACTTGGCCAAATTTTGGGCGAAATAAAGCCCCTATTGCAGGTTACTAGAACTGAAACAGAAAGTGTGGCTGTGGCTGAATGTGAGACATCCCATGTGACAGAGGTGGGGACCTCCAAGTGAGGAGATCTTCCCACCAGCCCCTTACTGAGGTGCTGCCTTTCTCTTGCAGCCCACACGCTCGTCTGCTTTTCGTGCTCGGATGCCTCCTCCAACTGGGCCTGCCTGAAGCCTGTCAAGTGTGGCGAAAATGAAAACCACTGCGTGACAACGTACGTCGGAGTGGGACTCGGTGAGTGGTGACAGCAACTCCTCCTGCCCCTCCTGGCTGCCCTCCTGGGTCACTGGCTGAGCTGCAGGAAGGCTTTTCCTTCCTCTGGCTTGGTGGGGGGAAAAAAGGGAAAGTTCTGCTTAGCAACTGAGTGTTGGACCATCCCATCCCACGGGAATTCTTACGAGGGACGCACTGCCAGGAGGAGTCACGTTAAGGCCCACGTGCCTGCACCGATGCCCGCGAGTCCAGGGGGAATTTCAGGCTGGGGGCGGGGAGTTTGCTGATGAATAAGTGAAAGCGTGGAGGATGCTGCAGGCTTCCTGTGTGGGAAGCTCCAGGATTGCTGTTCCTGCTGATTTTTTGCCTTGTGTTTGGGGTCTTCATCCCTGAGTCCCTCCTTTACTGCGCTTCCCATGGACGAGGCGGGCAGGGAGGTTTGCAGGTTTCCTCCCTGAATGCCTGGAAAGATTTGGGGGGGCTCTGTGCTTCCCAGCTGCTGCTCCAAGGGAGGCAGGATGCTCTGGCAAATCTCCTGGTGCTTTTGCAGAGCCCAGAGCCCATCCTGGCTCTCTCTGGCAGGAGGAGGGGGTGTTCCATGCCCGAGTCTGTGGTGTGGGTGGGTCGGGTGTGCACAAGCAGAGACTGGGAACTTTGATAAACTTCCCATTATAGCCCAGTGCTAACGGTTTCCTCTTTCCTGCCCCTTAACGGGGGCTGTGCCTCTGTAGAGAGGCAGACTTGGCTCATAAGTGTCTCCCCAATGCTCTCTGTCTCCCTTGAGGAGTCCCAGGGTGAAGCTCAAGAGGGATTTTTGGGATTCCTCAACAGAGCCGTTGCGGCCAAACCAACAGTCCCAAAGGGTTGTCCCTGGGGTGTTGTGTGGTCTCTGGGATCGGTGTGGGTACTTATCATGGGTGATCCTTGATAAGATGGGCTGGCTGGGATTCCTGTCTCCGAGAAGCACTTCATCCTTTCTGGAGCACTTCATCCTCTCCAGAGCACTTTATCCTCCCAGTGCTGCCTGTGCTGCTCCAGCTCTTCCAGCGCTGTAATTCCTTTGCAGAGCAGGTGATCAGAAAGCTGAGGAACATCCTAAACCTCTCTCCTTTTCCCTCCTTCTCCACCCCACCCCAAATCCAGGCGGCAAATCCGGCCAGTCCATCTCTAAGGGATGCTCTCCCATCTGCCCCAGCGCCGGGATCAACCTGGGAATAGCGGCCGCCTCCGTTTACTGCTGCGACTCCTTCCTCTGCAACATCAGCGGCTCCAGCGGTGTCCGAGCCAGTTACACGATCCTGGCCTTGGGAATTCTCGTCAGCTTCATCTACGTCCTCCGGGCTCGCGAGTGATGGGGCTGCCTGAGGAAGAGCCGCCTCCCACGGGTCTCGTTAGCCACTCTCTTCTCTGTTGCTGCCTGCAAGGAGATCCTCTACTTCTCAGCAGGCTTCCAAGGTGATTGTTTCTCAGACTTTGTGCTCTTCCAAGCAGCGGAGACCTGGGTGGTTTGGCCGAGCTGTTCTCCTGTTCCTGTGGACGTCTCCCACTGCACTCTCACTCCTCCTTGGCAGAGGTGGATCGTTTTGGAAGGGTTTCTGCTTTTCTACCTATTAATAACCGCCCCCCCACCCCCCTCATTTCTAAGGTTGGTTAAAACCAGGCTGGGACTCGCTGAGAACCGATTAACCCCAGGCACCACCAGGTCTGCTCCAGCACGTGGGTGGCACAGGCAGCGGGAATGTGGGATCCAAAGGGAGACATATTCCCGGCCCCTTGCAGCTGCAGTCTCTTTTTATAAAAATAGTCTCGTTTCTTCTGATCCTGGGCTGACTTTTCTGGAAAGCAAATGCCATGTACCTTGTCCTTCTGTAAGTGCCAGACCTGAATAAACTTGCTCCTGTTGTTACCTGAGATGGGAGGTGTGTGTCTTTCCTTGCTCCAGGGATTAGAAACTCTCACGGAAAACCCCAATATTACGCCCGGCACGAGGGTCCCTCACCCTCTCAAGCAGCTTTTGGGTGCTTCATCTCAACATCCTTTCCAGCTGTGAGCAGCAAATCCATCTCCTCCCTGTTGTTCTTCCTGATAAACACCTCTAGGCCGGCTTGTTCCACCTCCCTTGGGAATGGCCTTTTCCACGTGCATTCTGGTGAAAAATGTTGAGTTTTGGGGTCTGAGTCGACCCTAACGGAGCAATCCCTCTGAGAGCAGGACTTCTGAAAGTGAATCTGCATTTTACAAAGACTTGGTGCCTCAGTTTCCCCACTTTGGACTTGTTATGGTGACAGACAGCGACATCAATACCTAAATGAAACAGGTCTGCAAAATTTAGTGGTATCAGAGGAGAAGATATCAATACTCAGATCTTTAGGTTTAACCTGCAAGGCCTGATGGTGCCTGTGGACTGCTGAAGGTGACTTCAACCCATCCTGCCATTCCTGCAGGATCCCAAGATCTTCCCAGGTGTTTTGGCAACATTCCTCCTAGGAATTCTCAGCTGTCCCACGGGAGATGTGTCCTCCTGCTATCTCTGTGTCCTTTGTCCTGCTTACTTTGCTTACCTGAGGACCTGCTCGACAAACCAAGCCAAAATTCAGCCTTAAGCTGCCAAGTGAAATCTTTTTGCCACTTCCACTGATTGATCAGAGGTGCACTGGGCTTTTTGTTTTTTCTATTTCTGGCAGCAAAAAACAGGTGTTGGCCCATTTGCCTTGTACCTACTTCTCCTATTTTGTGTCAAAAACCAAACAAAAGCTCCACAAACCTTCAGTTCTGCTTCTGCCCCCTCTTCAATGAGTGATAAATGAAAGGTGGTGTGCAGGTGTGTAGAAATATTTGCAACTAAAGTGGTTTTGTGGTTTTTTTTTCCCTTCCTCCCCATCTTTTAATTAAAGTGACACTGCTAATGACACCTTTTCCAATACAAGGGATGGGTCATTGGGATGTGACCTGCAATTTAGTGATGAATTTGGGAAGAATGCATCACTTGTGATGGTCCTTGGATGTGCCTTCCTTTGGATAATGCATCCTCCCTGACCTGCTGGGACCACGGGGCCCGAGGTGCCCCACAAACCTCTGCTATGCATGTGGAGCACAGGGAAAATTGGGGAAAACCTTCCTAAAACTGAGGTGGATGTTCCCCAGATTCCCTGTGCCTCAGCCTTCCTCCCAAGAGGCTTCAAAACCTCGTTTTTTTGGTTAATTTGTTCCTCAGCACTTGGACACCGAGGTGGCACCCAGAGTGCTCTACCTTGAGATGATGGGGCTGTGTCTTTTCTGGCCACCTGGAAAAAGGGTTTGGGATTGGTTTGGGGCTCGATTGCCCTCACAACACCTTTAGCAAAGAGCTGGATTTTGAAGCCATCACCTGTGTCCTGATGTCCAGCCATGCCTTGATGAGGATCCGGAGGATGCCATACTGGACAAGCCCATGGGTTGAAGACCTGGTTGGTTTTCCCTGGTTGTCTCCTCCAAGGGCCATCTCCTTCCTGTCTCAGCATTATTCCCAGGCTGGTGCCAAGGATTTGGTTGTGCAAGGGAGCAAAGGCTGGTGGGAGGAGCATTCAGAGGCTGCTTATCCCAATAAATAACAAAGTTCTATTACTGGAATTGCCAGGGGAAGGAGCTGAGGGGTGGTTGGATAATTTGCTTATGAACATTTGGTTTTCCTCGTCACTCTTTTTGTCTTTTCCTTCCCATGTGCTCTAATCCTTTAGTATATGGAAAAAGGGATATTTTCAGTTTTTCCTTTTCTGGCAAAGATGTCTTTGATAGATCTATGTGTGTTTGAGAGAAGGAGGGGGTGACAGCTTGTCACAGTTTAATCCCAAGCATTTTATCATCAGTTGTGCCAACTCTCATGATTCCTGGTCCTATTCTAGATTTATTTGTGCCCCAAAATCCCCAGAATGACAAATCGTGTGAGAACCTCAGCTGTTGTAAAACCTGGGAGTGAAAGGCATAAAATAGACAGCTGAAGTAATTAAAAACATTAATAATAAGACAGTAAGAACTCAGCATTTATAAAGTGTTAAACCTGGTGGGTTGTTAAACCAAATGCTGGATTTGAAACTTGAGGGCCATGGTGGGACAGCCCTGAAATGCTTTGGATGTGTTTGTGTGGAGTGTGGAATTGAGAGATCAAAATCTGAGCAGAAAGCTCAGATATTCACCTGTTCTGACAAGACAAGAGGTTGTGGGGGGAGGAGGCTTTGCTCCCTAGAATCATAAAATGTCCTGGAAGAGGTTTTACTGGAAAATAAGAGCTTAAGTGAAATACCTGCCCATTTTGGAGCGTGTTCATGAGAAAATGGGTTCAGTGCTTCCATTCTGGAAATGGCTGTAATTCCACAGCAGCTGCTGCCATCTACCACTACACCACCAAGGGCTCTAATTTTTGTGTATTGTCTAAAAATGCTCAAAATTCATCGTGGCATCAGCCCTTCCCATCCAGGTTCTGGGTGTTTGCTGTTTGCCCAAGAGAAGGACTTCAAAATGAGCACGGTTCTTCCAACCCGTTTTGAGAATTGTTTTCTTTTTTAAGGGCAGAATTTCTTCTTCTGGAAACCACAAACCTGACGTGGCTGCTTTGCTCAAACAGACAGAACAAATGATCAGTTGCTTAATTATTACTCAAAGGATCCATTTTGCAACTCCAAGAATGTCCTGGCTTGGTGTTGATTTACTCAAATTGAGGGTTGGTTGAAGGGATTTGTCTCCCAGGGACCTTATTTGCCATGAAAAATGGAGGTTGTGGTCCCACCACCCCTGTGGGAAGCTCTGGTGGGGGCATCTCTGTGTCCGTGGATGAGTTGTAGGATCCATGCCCTCTGGAAAAGGCAGATGTGATGCACATCTGGATGCCTGGAGGTTTAGGGCCATATCACTTGCTCCTGTGGGTCTCAGCTGTTTGGGATGGAGGTGGCTTTGTGTCCTTCCTTGATCCTGAAGGAATTTTTTCACCCCTGTCTGAGGCTATGGAATGGGAATGGGAATAGAAACGCCCAATTTTGCATTTTGGGAATGCCCATGGTGCCCAGGGAAGCGAAGCCTTTGGTTGGTCCTGCCACCTACTGGCTTTTGCCAGACTTGGTGGAGGAACTTTGAAGCCCAGATCTCTGAAATCAAGGAGGATGAGCTGCCTTGAACCAAATAATTGCACAGAAAGCAGAGAATCAGCAACATCAGAGACATGTTGAAGGTTTTAATTCATCCAGCTTTGCTCTGAGATTGGAAATTGAGAAATAAAAGGCTTAACAGGCTTCCCAGCTCCAACATTTTCCATGGGAACACTTTCTTTTTCCCAGCCCTAATCCTCCTGTTTCGTCAAAACTGAGAATGAAAATATATTAAGCCAATAAAATGTTGCAGAAAAAATGGTGACACGTTTTATTTCAGCTTTGTTGGATGATCTGGTTTCCTTGAGATGGTGACACTGAAATGTTGATTTTACTAATCCATATCTGTGAGATTTGTAACTGTGTATTATCTTTATTGTAACGGGATAAGCAGGATAAAGAAGCATCCATCCCTTTAAATATATTAACCTAAGTATAAGTGAAGTGTATGTTACATATTGTTTCTTATACTCTAATAAAAATAGACGGAATTAATTAAAAAAATATGCTTGGAGTGAGATTTTTGGCTGTTTTTGCAGATATTACAGATATTAACTCTTGTTTTGTGTGAGGGGAAAGTGTCTGGGTTGAATTCCAAGCCCAGGGCTGGGGGTTGTGGGCTGGTTAAAAGGACAGCCTGAACTTAGGGACTAAAGGAGGGTTAAATTCATACATTTCGTCTCAAGGCCATTGGAATCTCTTCCAGCTGATGGACAAAGAACAGGGATTGTCTTTGCCTTCAATAGCTCATAAATATCCTTGACTTGGCCGTGACCCTGCTGGGAATGGAGATGGGATTTGGCCTTGGAGCCTGCACTTTTCCTGGTGGGAGAGGGTGCCTATTTTGGGCACATAAAGGCCCCTGTGAGGGTGTCCGTGGGCAGCTGCTCCTCTTCCTGCACTCCCAGGGATCCGACCCCGCTCCCGCCTCCGGACAGATGCACACACGGACACACAGACTCGAGGCTGCTTGCTCTGGAGACCCCCCCTGCTCTCCCAAACCTTCAGGGAACACTTCAGCTCTGCAAAGCTATGTCATCCTAATTTTTGTTTAAAGGTTTGTTTTTACAGGGATCCCAGCTGGATACCATGGGGTAAAGGGATTATGTTCCCTGGGGAGTGTAAGACAAATGGAGGATAACAGTGATGGGCTCAGGAGTTTCTGTGAAACAAAGGCATAAAAATATCTTTCCTTTTCTCTGGATAATCTCAGCCTGGACTATCTCCATCCTGGGAAAGGGTCATTTTCACTGCAATCCATATTTTGCAGCCTGACTTGAAAGTGATTTTTGGGATGGGAGTATTTTGGGGACTGGGGGCGGGGAGGGACATTGCACAGCAGGGGGTCACAGAAGAAACCTACACCTCCCTCCTGCCTGGCATTCCCGTACTTTCTTCTCCCATTGTTGCCCATTCCCAGCTCCTGCTGCTCCCTAAGGACCTGTCTGTCTCTGCACAGGCCCAGGATGGGTTTTCCCACATTTCAGTCATTTGGAAAGTTGAGGGAAATGGTGCTGTACCTCCAAATCTAAGAGGGTGCATAATTAATCTTTTGACACAGATATATTAGAGCTGTTCCCTTTGTTAAATAATCCTTCCAGGCGAGTAAGAGATGTAGTAATAGCAAATTCCCAAAAATATTTCTGGGAACTAAAGTCTATGAGCTGCTGTCAGTGTTTCTCTCCCTGTCTGCTCTGCAGATGTTCCTCACTGGTATCCCAAGGTTGTGCTGCTCATCTCAGGGTGTGAGACACCAATCGGGTCTGAAGTGGGAGAATTCCTGCCTCCCCATCATAGGATCCTGGAATGGTTTGTGTTGGAAGGGATTTTAGGATCATCTCATTCCAACCCCCTGCCGTGGGCAGGGACACCTTTCACTAGACCAGGTTGCTCCAAGTCCCCTCCAACCTGGTCTTGGACACTTCCAGGGATGGGGCAGCCACAGCTTCTCTGGGAAACCTGTGCCAGGGCCTCACCACCCTCACAGGGAAGAATTTCTTCCCAATATCCCATCCATCCCTGCCCTCTGGCAGTGGGAAGCCATTCCCCCTTGTCCTGGCACTCCATCTGTTGTCTCAAGTCCCTCTCCAGCTCTCTTGGAGTCCCTTTCAGGGCTTCATGGTCTCCCTGGAGCCTTCTCTTCTCCAGGTTGGACATTTCCAGCTCTCTCAGCCTGTCTGCAGAGCAGAGCGGCTCCAGCCCTTGGAGCATCTCCGTGGCCTCCTTGGGACCTGCTCCAGCAGGTTCCTGCCATTCATGTGTTTATGACCCTAGAGCTGGATGCAATATTCTTGGTGGGATCTCATGAGGGCAGAGCAGAAGTGTTAATTCCTGCCCTTTCCCTCTGGATGTGGCTCCTCGCTAGCCATGGCAAATACAAGTTTTGGAGTAGGAAAAAACTCTGGAGTCGAAGAAGAGCCTCCAGAAATCTGATTCATTTGGGAGTTTTGACATGGAGGAGTCAAGAAAAGTGTGTAGGAAGAGAGTCTGGAATTTAAAATTTGAGTGGTGCTAAAGGAAGGCAAAAAATGACTGAATCCAGAGCTCCACCTTCCTGCCAGTGCTGGCCCTCTCCACTTCCTTTCCTCATGGTTCCTTTCCTCCCCCAGTCCATGGATTTTGAGATCCACATGAGAGATCATGGGGGGCAAAGGGAGAGATGGCACCTTCAGGCTGCAGGAGGCTGGAAAGATGGGAGGAGGCTGGAAAGATGGGAGGTGCTTTGCATGGCTGTGGGAACATGGTCCAACCTTCCTGCTTATCACCTCCCAAGAAAAAGAGATTTAAAAAGTTGCACAATGTACCCGGATCTCCATGATCTGACCCCTCCTGGGATACAGGGAACGTGTGGCCGCCCAGGCTGGCATTAATAACTTGTTCTTTGTGTAGGAATTAAGGTTGCATAGATATGTAACACATCCAGCACCAGACTCATGGGGGGAGAGGTGTGAGTAGCACCAAACTCTTAGGGGAGGAGGTGTGAGTAGCACCACACTGGTGGAGGAAGAGGTGTGAGCAGCTCCGTGCTCTCTGCTCCACTTCAATTAACACAAACAACTGGGTGGTTTGTATTTCACACGGATTCTTGTCACACCTGCATCAGCCAGGGCTAAATCAGGTGCTTTCCACAGGTGCCAAGTGCTCTTGGCTCAGATTCCGTCTCTCATTGCTGAAATTGTGGGGATTCGCTCACCCGTTGTCACTCCAGAGGCTGAGTTTTGTATCTGAGCTCAGACCAGTTAAACCTGCTGGTTCCAGGACCCATTTAGTGCCACAGTCCAAATTGTGAAAGGAAATATGACAAAAAACTGTGAGCACTCAGTAGGTAAAGGATGGTGACACCTTGTCTGTCACCACTTTGGAGTGCTCGGGGTCTTTATAAGGACAAGGTGGAGCTGCTTCTGTTGGAATTCAGCTCCTGGTTTGTTCAAGGCAATTTAAAGAAACTGAATTTTTCTCCTTATTTTATTTTCACGTGGAGGTTTATCATCCTAAACTGGTTGGAACCAGTTACAAACCCCAAATTTTGGAAACAATGAAAATTTAAAACTATCAAAGCGAGCCTGAAAATTCCTCCCTCCCAGCTTGCCTTCCTTGGGAAATGGGCTGGGATGAGGGATTTGCATTTTCCTCTCCTGTCAGGAGGTGGCAGCGGCAGGTCCCAGTTCTGCCCGTGCATTCCCGTAGGATTTACTGGGATGGGAAGTGTTGACATTCCAGGATCACAAAGCCCCTTCTCCTAAGGGACAAGGTGGAAAAGGAAGTTAATTTGGAGCCTGTGAATAAGGAATAAATCCAGCTCAGACTCCTCTCTGACCCTTTTCCGTGGCAGATGCTGTGAAGCCCCCTGAGCCCTCCCTTCCCAGCCGGTTTTCCAGGCTGAACGAATCCATCTGTCTCATAACTCCTCGGGTTGCCTGGGGTCAGATCCGTGTCCAAACCACATGAAATGTTGGGATCACAGGGATGTGGTGGGATAGCTCAGAGAATTGAGTTCTGCCACGGCTGGGCTCTGGTTGGGCAGGGAGAGGGGGTAGATCAGGACAGGTGATGCTGTTGTGGGTACCTGATAACAACCACCTGATCAGACCGAAGTAGATAAGGCCTTTTCCAGGCAACTGGAATGAAACTCACATTCCCAACTGCCTTTTTTTTTTTTTTTTTAATTTAAAACCATTCCCCCTTGTCCTGTCACTCCAGGAGCTTGTCCAAAGTCCCTCTCCAGCTCTCCTGGAGCCCCTTGAGGCGCTGGAAGGGGCTCTAAGGTCTCACTGGAGCCTTCTCTTCTCCAGGATGAACAATCCCAGTTCAGCCTTTCCTCATAGGAGAGGTTTTCCTCACCTTCACTGGGGAGAAATGCTCTGGAAGCCACAAGCTTTGGGATCAGAAGCATCTTCCTGAAATCTTCAAGCATCTGGAGGCCAAGCTTGGGATATTTTTTGTTGCAAGACACACTGAGTCTCCCACCTGGGCAGTGGAATCTTCACTTAGGTTTTCTACTGGTTTGGGCAGAGAGGACAAGAACCTGCTCCCCGCAGCAAAAATGTGGATATTTCCAGCTTCAATGCTAAACTCTGCAGGATTAGAGGGAGATGAAAAGGGCCTGGAGGCAAAGCTGGTTCTTTTCAGTCAGGTCATTTAGTGTTTTACACGTGTTGTCCTTGTTCTTCCCTTCTGGGGCAGCGAGAAGTGACTCAGGTAGGAAAGTATCTCTCCTGTTCTTTGGATAAGGGATAATTAAAGCAGGTGACAGCTACACTGAGTGAGTGATTTACATTCCTGCATCATTAACAATGCCCTGGAAAGCTGGATGGAGCAAATAATCTCCACACAAGTGATTGCTGCCTCAGTCAGGGTTGATGGGAAGGGAAAATTTCTCAGCTTGGAAGTGAAAAGAACAAAAGGGAGATAAAAAAAAGTTGATAGGGAAGGAATTAAAACTCCCACTAGTTATAAATATATGAGCAATCCTTTCTATGCACATCATAAACACACTTTAGGAATTATTAACTCCTGGAGGATTCCCCCATAGCAGCACTGCATCCAGGTGCTGGCCACTGGCCAGGGAAGTGATGGATGTGAAGGTCTCACCCAGAAAGAGTTAAGAGCTACACAGAGGTTAATCTAAGTAATAACCTGGAGATAAGAGGTACCTGCATGGAATTCAAAGAGGGAGAAAAACAGGTTGGGAAAAAAATAAAAAGGCAGGTGAATGATTACCTGGAGGGAACGTGACTCCTTATAAAAATAAATCATCTTGTTCCTGCCTCCGTGTCCTGGGGAACATCCAAAGCATCACTGACTCTCAGGTGCTGGGGCAGAGAGGGGGATTTTGCAAGGTCTGGTGGGAATCTGGGATGAACAGCAGAGTTAAAGAAATCCTTTGTGAGGTGGTCTGACCTGTCTGCCCAGGTCTGACGTTGATCACATTCCCTCATGTCTTCATTGCAGCCAGGAGCCGACAGAACCCTGGGATGCATCAAGAGAAGTGTGATCAGCAGGTTGAGGGATTGGATTCTCTCCCTCTGCTCCACTCCCTGTGGATCCCACCTGGAATTCTGTGTCCAGCTCTGGGGGCCTCAGCACAAGAAGGATGTGGAACTGTTGGGGTGAGTCCAGAGGAGGCCATGGAGATGCTCCAAGGGCTGGAGCCTCTCTGCTCTGGAGCCAGGCTGGGAGAGCTGGGGGTGTTCAGCCTGGAGAAGAGAAGGTTCCAGGGAAACCTTAGAGCTCCTTCAGTGCCTCAAGGGTCTTCCGGAGAGCTGGAGAGGGACTTTGGACAAGGGTCTGGAGTGGCAGGACAAAGGGGAATGGCTTCCCACTGCCAGAAGGCAGGGTTAGGTGGGATATTGGGAAGAAATTCTTCCCTGTGAGGGTGATGAGGCCCTGGCACAGGTTTCCCAGAGAAGCTGTGGCTGCCCCATCCCTTCAAGGCCAGGCTGGATGGGGCTTGGAGCACCCTGGTCTAGTGAAAGTTGCCCCTGCCCATGGCAAGGGTTGGAATGAAATCATCTTCAAGGTCCCTTCCAACCCAAACCGTTCCATGGTTCTTTGTCCCATTTCAGTGCCAAGATGGAAACCAGTGTGGAGAGAGCTGCCAGACTTCCTGTATCCATCTGCAGCTCCAATCCCTGTCAGACCAACCTGCTGCCAGGTGTGAACGCCACAACTCTGTGCTCGGCTGTGTCCTTTGAGCCTATGGATTGTCACACTGAGGGCACACATGTCCTTCCCCTAAGGGCACCTTCCAGAAGCTTAGTTATGGGAATCACCTGACCTTTACATGCTCCATAGGCTTGGGAGAGAGATGAGGTGTCTCCAGAGCTGTGCCAATGTAATGGTTTTAAAGCCAGGCAGGACATGTTGGATCCAGGCCATATATTGTAGGGAACTGTAGTAAAACCAATTAGTAGGAATAAGGCTGCTGTGACTAATGAGCTAATGAGTGGTGCCTTAGTGAAAATGACTCTAAAAGAGCTGCAGGGTTGGATTCCTGACTTGTTATTCATGGGGAGAGGCCAGATTCAGGCTTGGGATTCTTTATTTTTTACTTTGCTTTTCAAGGTTTCTCTTTAACTTTTAAAGACATTTCTCATCAATGAAGGAGCACAAGGATACCTGTTTAATTCCTCTTTTTCTGGTGCAAGGTCTCTCTCATCTCTGCAGAATTTTGGTTTCTGTGAGGGAGAGATGGGGACTGTGATGTACCAGAGATGAAATTCATGGTGATTTAATCCCTGGCATCTGCACAGCAGCGGTTCAGTGATCAGAGTGACCCATCCTTGCTGCTTCTGTGAGTGCCTTTCATCCCTGATCCGTGGCACTGCTGGAGTCCAGAGGAGGCCACAGAGATGCTTGGAGGGCTGGAGCCTCTCTGCTCTGGAGACAGGCTGGGAGAGCTGGGAGTGTTCACTTGGAGAACAGAAAGCTCCAAGGAGACCTCAGAGCCCCTTCCAGTGCCTAAAGGGGCTCCAAGAGACCTGGAGAGGGACTTCGGACAAGGGATGGAGTGACAGGACACAGGGAATGTCTTCCCACTGCCAGAGGGCAGGGTTAGGTGGGATATTGGGAAGAAATTCTTGGCTGTGAGGTTGGTGAGGTCCTGGAATGAAGTTCCCAGAGAACCTATGGCTGTCCCATCCCTGGAAGTGTTCAAGGCCAGGCTGGATGGGGCTTGGAGCAACTTGGGATAGTGGAAGGTGTCCCTGCCCATGGCAGGGGGTGGAACAAGATGACCTTTAAGGTCCCTTCCAACAAAAGCTTGGCACTGGGATATGATAGCACCTCTCACCCTTAAATTCAGTCCTGCCTTTTCCTCCTGCATCTGCCTGCTCTGGAAATTCAGGATTCATAGGAGATACATAAAGACCTGATTAGAATAATGAATAAGGAGAGTTTAAAATAATTAAGTCAAGAAGTCTCTCAGTGCCTGCAGCCCTTGGTCCCTGAAACTGTGCCCTGGAGCTGGATGGGCAATTTTAGAACTTGGAATGAGACTTCCTCAGCCTGGGAATTGGGCAGAGTGAACAAGTGATTTGGCAGGCTATGGGATTTGGAGATTTCCAGGCTGGATGCTACTGAGGCAGGTCTGATGAAGATGCCTCCACCCAGAGACTGCCTCAGCTGGTGAGGCAGGGCAGGAAAGGGATTTGGCACAGGATTCCCAGGCTGGAAGTAAACATTTGGCTGAACTTTTCCTTTTATTTATGACAAGCTCATCCAAAATGTGGAGAGTTCTTGTATTAATTCCCCGTTAAACACACACACACACTATATAATATCTATTCTTAAAAAATCCATCTTGTGGGTACCGGAGGCAGATTTATGCAGATTGTGTCTTTTTAATTTTTGTCTCTGTAATTAGTGGAAGCCCCCCCAATGCAACAGGTTGTGGCTTCCCACAAAACAATAAAAGGACTTCAACAAAATGATATTTGAATGTTCTCATTAGTTCTTGTTATTTTCTGGGTGAGTTGCCAACCCTGCAAAGCAGCAGCACAGGGTGTGCATATAAGAAGAAACATTTCAGAACTCAGATAAGATCAACTGAAACCATAAACAAGCCAGGTATGTTGACACCCCCCCCAAACCACCCTCTGGAGCGAAGGAGGGAACAGGATTTAGGGCAGGGTGGTGGCAGAGATTCTTCCATCCAAGATTTTCTAAGGCGAGGGAGATCACATTTCAGCAGTGCATGTGAAACCAGTCATTTAGCACACATTGTTTGAGGCCACTTAATACCAGAAACCAGAAGCCACACCCCATCCATATTTTTTCTTTTTTTTTCTTTTTCTGAAGAACAAGGCAAACACCATCAGGGGATTTCGACCCTGTAATAGGATTATAATGTTTTCTGCTGAACATGAGGAATGCTAGACCTGGAATATACCTAAATGTCTTTCCCTAGGTAATTTGGGGGCTGGAAGTAACTGCTGAGCTCTCATAATCCACATAATTGCTGTATTAGAGAGGCAACTGTGAAAACAATCCGTCTGAATTCCTGAGGGTGTAGGTCACCCCGAAGTGGTGTTTGGAAAAGGAATATGCTACAGTTCTGAGACCACCTTTAGATGGGATATTAGGGAAAAATTCTTCCCCGTGAGGGTGGTGAAGCCCTGGAATGGAATTCCCAGAGAAGCTGTGGCTGCCCCATCCCTGGAAGTGTTCAAGGCCAGGTTGGATGGGGCTTGGAGCAACCTGGGATAGTGGAAGGTGTCCCTGCCCATGGCAGCAGAGTGGAACGAAATAATCTTTGAATTCCCTTCCAACCCAGGCCATTCCATGATTCTGGAGCTTTAGATATGGAGAGATGATGATTGGATTGTTTATCCAGTATTCCTAAAAAATCTTTTAACATTTCAAGGCAGGACAAGGCGAATTGGCCTCAAGTTGCACCAGAGGAAGCTTAGATTGGGTATTAGGAAAAATTTTGTTACAGAACATTTCTTTACAGAAAATTGGGACAGGCTGACAAGGGTAGTGGTGGAGTCACATCCCTGGAAGTGTTAAAAAAAATCCATGGATATAGCACTTGAGGACAGGATTTGGTGGAGAACATGGTGATGCTAGGCTGACATTGAATGTGACAATCCTGATGCCTTTTCCAACCTCAGTGATTCTGTGGTTCCAAGAGTTCAAGTGAATAACCTTGAATAAAGTTCCTCCAGTGGTAGAATAACAAAAGTGGTGGGAATATCTCCAAAACCATCTTAATTCAGCTTTTCCTTCTTCCTTAGTAAAGCTGGGTATTGGGAAGGTGCCCAGTATAGCCACCAAAAGGCTCTTCCTTCCCAGTTTTTGCAAGTACACCATCAAACTTGCTCATCCCATGCTGGAGGAGGATTTACCATCATGGAGCTGGCCTGAGGTGCAGGAAAATCCAACAGATGCCTGAGGCAGCAGGTTTGGGGATGGGAAAAGTGTTTGGGAAACAAAATCATGAGCTTGGAACCACTCTTTGAGAAGGTGGGCTCAGAGCAGAGCACTTCTCCATTCCATCCTTCCACGGGATAATGAGCCTGAGGGATTCCCTTGGCCCAAATTTTCAAGTCCTGGCCCTGTTTTTATTCGCAGTGCTCCATGATTTTTCCAGTAAGGGATTGAAGGTCAGGTTTCCACTTCAGGATCAGGTTGGACAGTGCTTGGAGCAACCTGGTCTAGTTGAAGGTGTCCCTGCCCATGGAAAGGGGTTGGAATGAGATGATCCCTTCCAACCCAACCATTCCATGATTCTCCTCCTCGTGATAAACTCTGGCTCCTACTGGAGGTAAAAACACAGAGGAGAAAAATCCATGAGGTTCAGTTCTTTGATGTTCCCACCCACCAATGCTTTTCTCCCAGGATTTCTTGCAACCACTCTGAAAAACGAGAGGAAATATCCCCAAGATGCAAAGCAAGGCATGGACACCAGGATTATTTAACACCCCCTGGCTGTCCACATCCTGCTTGGACACAAAGCACCTGACTTAAACAATCCCAGCCATTGTTCACCCTGCAAAGCCGAATTTTCTTCTCCAAGAAACATGAAAAGAGATGACGGAATAGCAGGAGGTGGGGCCTTTGCAGCTCCTTCAATTCATTTATAGGTCAAAGAGACTCGTTTTTCCAGTAGATTCGGATCTGGGGACAGAATCTGTGTATGGAAAACCACCAGGACGTGTGACATTGGTGAAGAGTGGTGACAACCCAGTGGCCAGACAACGAGGGCTGTGCAGGATGAAGGTGTTTCTATCTCTTCTGTTGGCTGCTGTCACTTGCATGGATTTTGGTGAGTTCCTGCTGGGATTTATCCAAACTCCCTCAGGATATGCAGCATGATGGGATGGGATGTGCCCTGTTCCCTCTGAAAGCCATGTCTCCCACTTTATGCAGTTTCCAGGTAAAAAAAAAAGCCTCTTTTTGGAATATTTCCAGCCTGTCAGATGTTCAGGATGGTGATGGTGTCATTGGGATTGTCAGTTCAGGCTCTTTAGGAAGTGTCACAAGGCAGAGTGTGATTAAACCCTGTCATTTCTTTAATGCAAATTCCCACTCTCACTTTTCACATGTTCATCTCAATCTCACTCTCTATTTTTAACATTATTTTTAACTTCCTGTACCTCTTTTGATATTTAACCCTGAAAGTCAGTTCCACACAGTGTGTGTGGGATCTCTCAAAAAATCTGTTGTGTCTGATTTATCCAATTTTAGCCATTAGAAGTGGGAAGGATGGGCTGGGACACTGCTGGTGGCCCAGGTACTGCATGGTGGATGTTTATCATGGAATCATAAAATGATCTGAGATCATGGAATCATAAAATTATTTGGTATCATGGAATCATAAAACGATTTGGGACCTCAAAGATCATCTAAAGGCACCATCTAAAGATCATCAAAGTGAGGCACTTGCACAAGTTGCCCAAATAAGTTGTGGATGCCCATCCCTGGAAGTGTCCAAGGCCAGGTTGGTCAGGGCTTGGAGCAGCCTGGTCCAGGGGAAGGTATCCCTGTCCATGGTTGGGGATGGAATTCCATGATCTCTAAGGTCTCTTCCAAGCCAAACCATTCTGTGATTCTATTCCGTGATTCCATGATCCTCCCTCCATCCTTTCTGTCCCTATTAGACCCTTGTTTCTACCACCACAACAATTTATTGGACAAAAATTTATGATCCCAAGCTCCCTTGATGTTCACCTGGATGTCCAAGGTAATTCCTGAGCAGGAGCTGTGACTGTTCATTGGGATATTCTCAGACCCAGACAGTGCTGGGTCTGATTTTATCTGTGCCTGTCTGGGATGTGGATCTATGTTAAGATTTTTTAATTTCTATTTATTTCCTTCTTATGTAAGGACATTTTCCCTCTTCCATCCTTGCCGAGCATATTCTGCAGAGGAGGAACAGGTGGTGGCTTGTTTGGTTTTATTTTCAAAGAGGAACACAAGTCCTGTGGGTTAGATTTGTCCAGGATCATGAAATCTGAGACTAAAGACGAAGCTTCCTCCTAAAGCTGAATTTCACAACTGTCAGACGTGGAATTAATGCAAACAAAGCGTCAGGTCACAATAAGCAAAGCAAGAGAAGAAAGTTTGTTTTGAATAAAAGCAAGAAAATTGCTGTGTTTGTTTAGAAAAGGGCTTTGTCTGGCACATTAATTAGGATGGTGCCATTTTCATAGGGTGCCTTGCTTGCCTGAGCCTGCTGACATCCCACTGGAGGTGTGCTGAGAGGAGCTGAATCATTTCCCCCTTTTCAGTGGGATTTAAAGGAATTTCAGCAGGAATGTCACACAGATGGGGTGACAAGGGCTTCCCAGACCAAAGAGGGGCTGCTGGGCTGTGATGGCAACAAAAGCACTGCTGTGGCTGTGAGAACCAGCGTGAGGTGTCTGCAGGAGGATGCAAGAGAGGACACAGAGTAGAGGACCCAGATCAAGTGTTGGGATCCTCAGAAAAGCCCACAGAGAGCAAAAAACCCTGAAAATCTTGTCCAAAAAAGGCTTTTTTGGTGATAGGAAGCACCAGACTTGATATCTTTAATTTGGAGTGCTCCGTGACACAACAATCTGGGTTCTTCAGTGGTTTCCTCTAAAATGTCTCCATTTCAGAAGACTTTAAGCACTGAAAGATTTTAGCTGTGATTATTCTGTGTGTGGAGGAGCTGAGAGGCACCTGCAGCTCTCAAGGGCCTTTGCAGCTTAACAGGGATGAGGAACATCTCTAAATTGTGAGGGATGAGGCAGAGGGGAGCTGGTTTGGGCTGGATTTGGAGTCTTGAGTGCCAAATTTTATTTCTGTGGTCTCTGTTTAGAGCAGAACATGTCCCCCTGCAACCCATCAGTGGGGCTGCTGTCAGGTTTAATTCTTCCCTGGGAGGGTGGAGGCCCTGGCAGAGGTTGCCCAGAGAAGCTGTGGCTGCCCCATCCCTGGAAGTGTCCAAGGCCAGGTTGGACGGGGTTTGGAAGAACCTGGTCTAGTGGAAGGGTTGGAACTGGAAGATTTTAAGGTCCCTTCCAACCCAAATCATCCTATGATTTAAAATAACCCCTCATGCATTCCTCTCACAAACCAGAATCTCAGCACAAGGGGAAGGGTTGTGCTTAGTTTGTTCTCATGGATCAGTGGATTTGATGGAGACAAATTCCTTCTGTCTGGGACACCGTCCCAATCTTTGGAAAGAACTGGCAGAGTCGACAGCACCAGATGAAATTCTTCCTTTTGCAACTCCTATTCAAGTCTGAATTATTTGTGTGTATCCTTCACCAAGGAGAACTCACACCTGGCCAAGCTGATAAACATCTGTGATGAAGTGACTGACCTGGCAGATGAGGGATGAGCTGTGGATATTTTCTACCTGGACTTCAGGAAGGTCTTTGATGCTCTCTCCTACAAGATCATGGAATCAGGGAATGGTTTGGATTGGAAGGGACCTTCAAAATCCTCCAGTCCCACTCCCTGCCATGGGCAGGGACACCTTCCACTAGACCAGGTTGCTCCAAGCTCCATCCAACCTGGCCTTGAACACCTCCAGGGGTGGGCAGTCCACAACCTCATAGAGAAACCTGTTTCAGGATCCTCCTGGACAAACAGCTGAAGTATGGGCTGGATGAGCATCTCTCCCTGAGGAAAAGCTGGGTCTGATCAGGCTGAAGAAATGAAGGTTCACAGTGGAATCTTATAAATGTCTATAAATACCTGAAGGGAGGGAGCAAAGAGGATGGAGCTGCTCCTTTCAGTGATTCCCAGTGCCAGGACCAGGCAAAGGACACAAACTGAAACACGGGAGGGTCCCTCTGAACATCTGGAAACACTTTCTGACTGTGAGGGTGACTAAGTCCTGGCACAGGCTGCCCAGGGAGGCTGGGGAATCTCCATCCTTGGAGATATTAAAACCCCACCTGAAGACAGTCCTGGACAAGAGGCTGGTCCTGCTTGAGGAAAGGGATTGGACTAGTGGGGCTCCAGAGGCCCCTTCCAACCTCCACCATTCTGTGATTCTGGGAGTTTGGGAGTCTGGGATCTTTTTCTGATGCTGTACTAAAGTCAAGGAGAGACTTAGATCCAGAAAACAGAAATAAATCAGCCACAAGGTCTTTCCTGTGTCACAGGGTCTTCTGCTTGTGGCTCCCTGTTGTTTGACTCATCACAAGAGGTCTGAACCCAATCTGAGGCCGTGCTTTGGCCACCACTGCATTTCTCATTCCCATTGATGCAAATACATTTTACTATCTCATTCCTGTTCTCAGAAGGATGATTTTGGAAAATCCCTCCCTCGAGGGATCTGGAAGGGCACAGACGGAATCCACACTAAGGGCAACCTCATGTTTTCCATCCTTATATTTTCTCTCCTCTGTTTTCCCTCCTCCCAGGACACTCCTTGCAGTGCTACACATGCAGGGATGAGACCCCAGTTGAGAAGTGCCAGACGATCGAGAACTGCACAGAGACTGAAAACATGTGCAAGACTACGATGTATTCCCTGGAGGATGGTAAGGAAAATTCTTTTTTTATCCATACTTTTAACATGAATCGCTGTTTCACCAGTGCTGGTGTGGAGAGCAGTTCCTCTTTTCACTTAAATGTGGATGAGAGCTCCTGTGGGAGCTCCAGCTCTCTGATGTTGTGGGAAGCAGTGTCTGTGTGAGGGAATGTTTGGTGAATACAAGCTCCTGGTTAATGCTCAGAAATAAGGTTTTAATTTTTTACAAGGTCTTGTAGTGATAGGACAACAGGGAATGGCTTTAAACTTAAAGAGGGGGAGTTTAGATTGGATATTAGGAAGAAATTCTTCCCTGTGAGGTTGGGGAGGCCCTGGCACAGGTTTCCCAGAGAAGCTGCGGCTTCCTCATCCCTGGAAGTGTTCAATACAAGGTTGGATGGGGCTTGGAGCAACCTGGGACAGTGGAAAGTGTCCCTGACAATGGCAGGGGGGTTAGAATGAGATGATCTTTCAGGTCCTTTCCAACCCAAACCATTCTGTAATTCTCTGACACCAACTCCTCGTCATGAGAAGACAAAAGAGAATGGTGATGCTTCACTAGGACAAGGACAGCTCTCCTCTGTTTCTCCCTGTCCCAATTGCTCCCTTTTTTCTCTCTTTGCTGTAGTTTATCCCTTCACGGGAGTCTCGACTGTCACCAAGATGTGCTCCTCCATCTGTGTCCCCTCCGACGTGGATGGGATTGGGATGACACGTCCTGTCACCTGCTGTTACTCTGACCTGTGCAACTTTGATGGTGCTGCAAGTTTGAGGACCAGCTTTGTGCAGGTTGGGATCCTGGCAGGCTCCATCTGTGCCTTTTTCTGGACTCGACTGTGAGGAGATGATGGGGGACGTTCATTCTGAAGAACTCCATGAAGACAAACCATTCTGACCAGCCCAGCTTTTCACGTGGATGCCTCACAAACAACCCTCAACAGCTCCCCAAAATTGCTTTTTTTTTTTAGTGCCCACCCTTTTCCTACAGCCAAGAGAGAAGCAAAACTCAGGGAGGCCCAACATGATTTATGAATTGATTTTGCAACAACTCCCACAAAAAGAAATGTGGAGTTTCTTTGCTGTGCTGGTCTGGTTGGGTTTGAACTAAAAAATTCAAATGTATAAAGTGTATTTGAGGTGAAAAAACCTTGCTAAGAGCCTTCCCTACCTCCTTAAAGGAGGTCCTCTTCACCCTGTCATTTTATGCTGGCTCTTTGTGCTTCCTAAGTCTCCTCTTTTTACCCAAGAAAGTAAGGAGACACTTTTGTCTCCAAAATATGAGGCAGGAGATTAAACTTCCCATGCCAATGATCTGATCCAAGGAGGTTAAAATCTTGTCTCCTCTGTACTGTTTTAAACAGAATAAAAAAAATCTTGTGTTAAAACTTGAATTTTCTTTTCTTTTTTTTTTTTTTTTGATTCCCAAGCTCCACCTTTCAGTAGATGATTTAGGTTTTGTGGTCAGTCCCACTGAAGATGGGACATTTCCCATTATTCCTCACTGGAAGTGGCCTTCCATCAACATTTCTTCCATCAAATTCTCTTGTACAAATCTATCTTTGATGGGAATATTGAGTGATTTATATAATGGCTTTTTCCTGAATTTGGAGATCAGTGGAATTACTTTCCCCCTTGCTGTAATCCTCCAGAGCATCCTCTGTAATTCCTTGTGAGTTGCTCCAGGCTCTACATTTTGATCCATGCTGTTCTGGTTCTGTGTTTTCCCATCATGCCTTTCCCAAGGCCCAGCAAAAAATATCCTACTCCAATTATCACTCTGCTCATGATATTTGGGATAATCAACCAAAACTGATTTAAAGTCTTCCATGTGGTATATGTGCTTTCTAAGAGGGGTGGTGCAATTCCCATCCTTGGGAAGTTTTTGTGGCTCAGGTGAATGAAGTCCTGAGAAACCTGGGCTGACCTCATAGTTGGCAGCTTTGATCAGGAACTTGGATTAGGAACATTCTGAGGTTGTCTTTCCAACCAGAGCTCCCTGTAAATGATGATGCACCCTCTGGGATCACTGGAATGCAAACACCAATATTTCCAGGCATTCTACAAAGTCTGGGAGATGTTTCTGCAGTGATTTTCACCTCTCCTGCGTTGCTTCCCATTACCAAATTGAGATCAAATTTGGAACAAGGTGCAGTTCCAGATTCCTACACCGTTTGTGTTGCATAGCCCCATGTCTACCTCTTTTCCAAGCCAGAGATCCATATTCCAAACCCATGAATTAATCATGACCCCATCTGTCCTCCAGGTGCAATAGAGAGAGGACCATTCCAAACTCTGAATGAGATCCAGGGGGAAGGAAGGGTGTCAAATATCCTCATCATTCCCAGGAATAGATCACACCTGGGAATGCCTAAACATCAAGTGGACACAATAATTTTTTTCTACAATCTGAAGGAAATTAAGTTTTCCTGAAGGCAAAGTTGGAGCACAGGTCTGGGAATAAGTATTTCCTCCTTCCTGTCCATAGTCACTTGTGACAAATCCTATTTTATCTCCTTTCTCCAAAAAAGCAACAAAAACAAACAAACAAACAAACAAACCCCACAAAACCCCCAAAAATATAAAGACAGCCCCTTTTATTTTACATTCTTGTAAACTGAAGGTTTCATGCAATGAATCATGGAATGGTTTGGGTTGGAAGGGACCGTCAAGCTCATCCAGTTCTAAGCCCCTGAAATGGGCAGGGACAACTTCCACCATCCCAGGTTGCTCCAAGCCCTGTCCAGCCTGGTCTTGGACACTTCCAGGGATGGGGCAGCCACAGCTTCTCTGAGACAACCTGTGCCTGTCTCCAGAGCAGAGGGGATCCAGCCCTCAGAGCATCTCCAAGGGGGAATGGCTTCAAACTGAAAGACAGTAGGGTTAGCTGGGATGTTCGGAAGGAATTCTTCCCTGTGAAGGTGGGGAGGCCCTGGCACAGGTTTCCCAGAGAAGCTGTGGCTGCCCCATCCCTGGAAGTGTCCAAGACCAGGCTGGACAGGGCTTGGAGCAACCTGGGATGGTGGAAGTTGTCCCTGCCCATTTCAGGGGCTTAGAACTGGATGAGCTTGACGGTCCCTTCCAACCCAAACCATTCCATGATTCCATGAAACTCTGAGAGCTCCTTGTAGGGGATTTCTCCAGCTCTGCCAAAGGCACAGATCCTGGAGCCAAGAGGGCTGAGCCGAAAGGTGCTGCCAGGGAGAAAACTGGGAAGTCTCAACACCATCCCGCAATTTCCTTCGGGGTAAGCAGTGTAATTCTTCACTGAGTCTTATCCTTCAGCCCTCCCATTTATGATGCTCTCGAACCAAGGAGAATTTTTGAGGTCCTCACCTGCCAAAAATCATCAGACACAGCTGATTGCAGCCACCTCTCCGTGCTCCTGCTCCGTGGTTGAACTGGAACGTCTCCGTAGCTGCCATCGCTTTGAGGAGCCGCACGCGGAGGAGGCTGATCCTCCCCTCCCTTCATTGGCCACGGGTGCTGCACCCCTTTGATCTCCGGCCAGTTTGGCAGCGTGTTTCCCACATTCCGGCTGTTCCCTGCAGGGATCACAGCTCCAGGGGAAGATCTGGCCTGAAAAGCAGAAAATCTGTGTGGGTGAGGCTTTGGAGTCGCACCCTGTGGGGCAAAGCGGAGCTCTCCAACCACAGCGTGATGCTTTGTGGTTAAACATCAACCTGGACCTCTCCATGGTTTATATATTTTCTGGTATAAAAATTAATATATTAATTAATACATCAGCTCTTCTTCCCCCGGTGTGAAACTTTCCAAAACCGCTTCTGGAAATGTCTCTGACTGTTTTTTCCCCCCCCAAACACCATAAAAGATGTTTTTTTGTTCATTTTTGTTGATATTTAATTCCCTCCTCATCCAGTTGACCTCCAGGTCCATCTGTTTTTCCTGGTCCTCCTCACTCTTGGGAGATGTTCAAGGCTCTCCTTGAAGGTTTCCCTGCATTTGTTTAGGAATGAGATTTTTGCTCCCTTTTTTCCTCTCAGGCTCTCTCAACACCTCGGGTTTTCCATCTTTCCTGTCTCCATGAATCTTCAGGAAGAATTTGGCTCAGTCTTTTCTAGACCTCCTTCGAAATGCTGAGAGAGGAAAATGTTTCATGTTTCAGACACAAGGCAAGGAGAACTTCAGGGAGAGATGGATAACTTGTCCAAAAGCTCTCTGAGGAAATCAGGCAGAATTTTCCTTGCTCAGTGGAGACTGACTTTGTAGGAAACATCCATCCCACACCTTCCTGACTCTTGTGTGGACCTGGGATGAGCTGCAGCCTAATTTTTTGTTAATGTGAGTTAATAAAGTGGTCTGTGTTCTCCTACTCAGCTCAGCCATGGATTTTTGTAGAATAACCTGGCTGTTGTTTGCTGCTTCAGCTCCCAGCCTGAGAGTCCTTCCCAAGGGCCTGGAGCAGTGTGAACAGATTCCCTCAGGAGCAGTAGGAATCAGGCAGGACTGTGGATAAATACAACCTCACTGTACACAGAGCAAAGCCCCCTATGATATTTCTCTGGATATATTTTGTTTTCTCCCTGTTCCCAGAGGCAAAGGCAGATGAATGCCCTCCTGGGAGCCCTCCAGGTAAAATCCAGCTTGGTGACTGCAGGATACAGCATGGGAATCTGGGAATCAGCAAACAACCCTGCTGGAACATTTCACTGCTGCCTCTGGACTGGCATGAGAAACAGGGATCTGTGTTGGATCTGTGTCATGCTTCCAGTCCTCGAAGAATACAATCAGTCCATGGTGTTTGCAAACTCTTCCTTGGAGGAAGCGTTCCCAGGGGCCGAGGCGGTTGTGATTTCCTGCTGGGACTGCAGAGCCCTTCAGTGACATCCAGAGGAGAAGGAGGCATTGAGGTTTTCTTTTTATGTCTCTGCATAAAAAAGCCCTTTGCTGCTGCTGAAAATGTGACCCGAAGTCTGAACTTAAAAGTGCTTGACCTGTTCCCTCTGGAAGTGCATCCCTCTAATTCCCTAGGGCAGGGACACCTTCCACTCTCCCAGGTTGTTCAAAGTCCCATCCATCCTTGCCTTGAACACTTCCAGGGATGGAGCAGCCACAGCTTCTCTGGGAAGCCTGTGCCAGGGCCTCACCACCCTCACAGGGAGGAATTCCTTCCCCACATCCCATCTAACCCTGCCCTCTGGCAGTGGGAAGCCATTCCCCCTTGTCCTGCCACTCCATCTGTTGTCTCAAGTCCCTCTCCAGCTCTCCTGGAGCCCCTTCAGGCACTGGAAGGGGCTCTAGGGTCTCCCAGGAGCTTTCTGTTTTCCAGGTGAACATCTCTACCTCTCCCACCCCGTCCATGCAGTGCTACCTTACTTTTGTGGGAAAAAAAAAAACCCTGGATAGTTGTACCCAGAGTGAGCATCCCAGTTTGCAAGCAGAGCTCTGTGTGCGCATAGACCAGGAAGCAGAAATGTGAATTTGTAAAACCCAGAAAGTTCTTTTCAGAACTTATTTTCAAAACAAATCAAGACAACTTCCTTCAATCCAAGGAGAATCCCCGTGGTTATATAAGGAGATTATCTTTGACTCAAAGGCTGTGTCAGTGTGACTCAGACCCCCAAGGGCAGGGCTGTGTCACCAGGCCATGGTTATGGATTTGCAAATCTCTGCTCCCTGTGGCAACCCCACCATCCCCTTTGCAAACAAACTGGGAAGGACTTGGATACAGCACGGGTATCCAAGAGAAAATGGAAACTATTGCTGATGTTTGGGAATATATCCAGCTGGATGTGACAGCAACCGATGTCTAGTGAGAGGTGTTTTGGGGCTAAAGCAGAAATAAAAGGAGCTGCCTCCCAGTATGGATCCAGATCTGGAATTACACATGAGGCTGGAAGGCAGCTCTGGAGTCTGCTCTGGGCTGGTTTGGGAGACAGTTCAGCTGCTCCTTACAACATGTGGATGGAAATGCTGTTCCAAGGGCCATTTTTGGTGAACTAGGGAGGTTTACGGACTTTTCTTGGGCTACAGTAAAATGAAGGTGGGGTGGAAACTGAGCCATCCTTCGTAGTTCATCCTTTATTTTTGGATAAACAATATTTCATGGAATAATAGGATGGTTTGAGTTGGAAAGGACCTTCAAGATCATCCAGTTCAAACTCTGCTATGGGCAGGGACACTTTCCACTATCCCAGGCTTCTCCAAGCCTCCTCCAACCTGGCTTTGGACACTTCCAGGGATGAGGCAGCCACAGCTTCTCTGGGCAACCTGTGCCATGGCCTCCCCACTCTTCCAGGGAAGAATTCCTTCCCACTATCCCATCTAAATCTACCCTTTCTTTCAAACAGAATTGTTTACAACCTGCTTCTGATTTTTTGGAGTAATTAATCACTGAAATCTGTTCACAAACCACACAGAGCTTTTTATTTTATGAAATTTTGGAGAGGGCTTTGGTTCAGTGTCACACACAAGGATTCTCAGGCTCTGGGCACAGCTTCCTTGACTATAAAATGAGAGGAATATTTATCAGCCCGCTTTGATGCTGAAGTTCTTGTGTCTAAATTCAGGCCCTGAGCTCCTCAGAGGAAAAGTTGCTCTAGAGCTTCAAAGCCTTGTTCTAATGACTTGTTGACTTGGCAATGAGTCCCTTCCCAGTGCTCCCATTTAACTGTATCCAGGGAATGAAGGGCATTCCAGGTGCAAAATTTTCCTGAGAGAGGGATCTCAAAGAAAGCTTGGCTGCAGATGTTGCATTCTCCACCCCCCAAAATCAAGGTCTGGATGCCCAGTGCATCCTTGTCCCAGTTACCAGCCTGAATTAGAATATGCAGCTATTTATAAGGAAAACCTACATCTGAATCCCAAAAATAGAGAGGGATAAAGCCTCATTAGGAATTAAAAAAAACCATTGGAAATAACAGTGTTGCATTTCAACACCCCAGGTGTGTCATGGGCCTGGTTTGCTTAAAAAGCTGTTTACTCCAGTGGTGACTAATTCCATGCATTTTTCCAGACCTCTAGGATGGCAGGATACAGGGATTGAGCATTGAGTCTCCAGGTTAAAAGCAAAGCTATGAAATGAGGAACAGGAATAGTTCAGCCCTATTCCTCCTCCTGTGATCAGGTAAAAGATGATCCCACTCTGTGCTGGACCTGTCTGATGCCACCCATCCCCATGGGATACTCATTCCCTTGGGATTGAGTGCACCCAGGACACGGCAGAGACATCTCCTGGGGTTATTTCTACCTGAGTGCTGGGAGGAGGTGACTTTGTCACAACTTGTCGCTAAAAAAAAAGCAGGAAGATCTCGGAGCCCATCCAGCTGCAAACATCTG